>JBBMJY010000024.1:8808384-8871570 GCA_037833715.1 Toxotes lorentzi | reverse complement strand
CCCCCCCCCCCCCCCCCCCCCCCCCCCCCCCCCCCCCCCCCCCCCCCCCCCCCCCCCCCCCCCCCCCCCCCCCAACCCCACAACTTGTGTTTATGTTCAGCTGCAAATTCTAGGGACACTCAAACATATTGCATTGTTCAGACATATCATAGTGAGGAACATGTTTAATTAAAATATAAATCGCTAATGTAAAACCAAATAAATATGTACACATATTAATAAATACTTAACCATTTCCAATTTCCATTTTGGCATTATTCTGCATTGGTTTTACAGCCTCACGACAGTGCTAGAGCGCTACAGTACATGTTATGCATGTGATAAAAACATAGATTTGCATTTCGAAATATGTATTGTGGAGGGGTTTCAGGCGTAAACATTCTTTAGCTCAGTTAATCATAAGATTTTTGTGATACTCTTACTTTTCCTTCTGTTATTTACTTTCATTCATGCATTGTTTTTCAGTGGCAACTAAAAATCCATCAACTAATTCTGAGATAAAGAGTTGAGAAGAAAAAAAAAAGCCTCTTGGCTGCAGGGAGGGAAATGTTGTTTGAATAATAATAACAAGTGTTTAAGAGGAGGAGCTGGCACCCAGGAGATCTCGTTTTGAAAGCCATTAAAAAGCCATTAATGTTTATTTATTGGCAGATGTAACCAACAATCTTTCATTAATAATACAGGACAAGCTCAATGCTTTAATGTACATATGTTTATGGGGTACCTTATGGATGAAGTGTGTGTGTGTGTGTTTGAAAAGTAACTCCATGCAGCCACTCCTCACCTCCCTAGACCACCACGCACAGACACGCATGCATACACTACACACATAAATTGCAAGCCCAAAGATCTGGGCCAGAGGTGAGGGAGCTTTAGCTGTTTGCTTAAGCCTTGACTTTATTGGGTGGCAGGAATTGCCTCCCCTTTTCACACCATTAATCTTTTGGAAGGTTTCTTCCTTCTGAGATCCTGTTCTCACAATTTGGATCTAAATTTTTTTGTGGCTGTGATTTGGCAAACAGCAAGGTGTATTGGGAGGTTTCTGAGAAAAATGCTCTCATCACTTTTTTAAGTTTATTTTTTTTAAACACAGTGAACAAGACGATGAACTATTATACCCTATAATGAGTGCTATCATATGCTTGAATAGTTTCCACAGGACCCAAGGTCTAATACGGCATGCAGAGGGATTTCAAGTAATAATTATAAAAAAACTGTCTGTTTTGCTGCTCTAAATCAAGACTCCTCAGACACATGGGATGTGATGCATTTTACATTACTGGCAGTGGAAACAGTGCCTTGGTTGGATAAACAGGAGGAGAACAGTGTAGTTACATATGCAGTGATAAACCAGAGCTGACCATGATTGAACAGGCAAAGATGATAACCTCCTATGGAAGTTTTTTTTTTTTGCAAGAAATAGCAAACAATTACATTTAAAATTAAATAAATGCTCATTTTATATACATAAAAATCAGACACACTCCAGGTTTTGAGTGCCGTTTCAACTGTACGTTCAAGTATGCCGATGTTTTAAATTACTTTCAAACATTCTCACTCACAGCGGATCAAGGTTAGAAGTTGATTGTAAAGTGCAGCAAAAAAAATTTAAGTATGGTACAAGAGGTTGAGAACAGAACAAAAGCTGTAAGAATGGCATGATCCCAGAATGATTCTGGTCAGCTCTCTGGCTGTGACAGTACAATACATGCTCGCTAGGTGTTTACGTCATACCCTGGATGCCTCATTGATTGCCAGATTTAAATATGAGTGAATGCTGGGAGCTACAGTGCAAAACTATTACAGTACTTAAAGAAAAACACAACCAATTTAATTGATTATGACAGATGTCCATTTATATGAAGCAAAACATGAAGTCATGACTTTGTAGTGGAAAAGCATCAAGGTCTGCTATTGAATGGTCTTGCACATTTATCAGTGGAAACATCAATATGTAAGCATGAATTTAATTTGACAGACAGGTTGCACAGAACCAAATGTGTGCCTCTTGTGTATCTCCTTCAGCATATTCATTGCATGACTGCCTCATCTGCAGCAAAAACAATGACCCCATTGTTTACCTTCACCTCCAATTAAAGTCAGAGAAGTTTCTGTGTTTGTGTGTGTGTGTGTGTGTGTGTGTGTGTGTGTGTGTGTATGTCTATGTGTATGTGTATATGTGTGTTGTACACTGTTATTAGCACATATCATAGCAATATTAGCAAAGAGAAGAACACTTAAAAACTCCAGGGGATACCATGTACACATACGTTGAAGTCTGTTCTAGAGTGATTTTATTATTTTTGGCATGCTGAGTCCCTAAACAGATACGCTTTTGTATAGTGAAGTGAAAGTGTTAAATCAAGAAAGATTAATTTTCTCGACTGTGATGGTGCTTTCGTGAAGTTAGGACTACAGAAATGTATCTTGACCGTGAAAGTAGAGTGCTAGGACAGCATGCGTGTGAGAGATGATATGAACAGTCTGGCACTGACTGTGCTCAAGGCATCTCGCCGGGCTGTCTGTTTGATAAGGGATCAGATCTAGAGCTGAAAAATAGAATTTGTCAAAAAAAAAGAAACAAAAAAAAACAAACAACTCAGCAAAGCGGGGCGTATAGCACAGAGGAAAAATGTGTAAGGACCATGGGTGGAAAAATCACCACACTGGTTTTCAACCAGTGAAATTGTTTACTGAAATTTCACTTTCATTACAAGCATTATTTAAAAGAGGCCAGATGAAGGCGTTTTAAAGCTGTTTATTATTGTATTCTTGAGGACATAACAGATGAGGAGCACCACAAAATACACAGTTATAACCTGTGGACTTGTGGTGCTTATTACAGCCTGTTGTCTGTATTGCCATGTGTTTTATGATATGTCAAATTGTGTTTACACCACTACCTTGGTTTCTAAACATTAAATTTTATCAGCTGTAAACAGAATCACCCTTGTTTGGGCTCCAAGAGAGCATAATGTTTGTATATGCAGAGGTTTTTATTGTTTAGTCTGGCTTGTGTTACAGGTAGTCTTGATTTAAATGCAGTGGGATCATTATTATGACCTCATTTCTTTCTGGTTAACTTGTTTCATGGTTTGATCTTTCCCCAAAAACCTTCTGTTAGTTATTAGCAATCTTATGTAGGTTAGTAATGCAGGTATATCAGGCCAAATGAAAGCATGATTAGTGGCATTCTGAGCTTAAAGCTTAGGCCATGTGTTTCTATGTCTCCTGGTATAGTTTTATCATTGCATGTAAATTTTAAAATGTTGTTTTCCCACTGTTTATCATTACTCCTCCAATCTGTTTGATTGTATGCTTACTCTATGCTACTATATTTGTTCCACTTTAACCAAGAAGCCGTGACCCAGCTGCAGATGCTGCAGGAAGACTCTCACTATCCTCACAAACTAGAAAAGCGCTGAACTATTTATGTCTTGAGTGGAACCGACAGAGGTATGTCAGTATGTACGTACTGGGTTTTCCACCTGTGCCCCTTTGTCACCTCTTCGGCTTGGTGAGAGATCAAACTACTGAATCGGTTTAGGAAAATTAATGGAAACACAGTTTTCGTCTCTGGAAAAACCTCTATACCTTAGTGCACTTGTGCAGAATTTTGAGCATATCCATCTTCTTAATCTCTGAAATGCATCTCCAGCACAGTGAGGTTCCATCCGTTCTGTTCTGTCTGCTTTGATTTGGCTGTTTTGCCTCTTACAGACTTGCACTTGAGTACACTAAAGGCCATAGGCTGAAACATCCGTACCCATCTAAGCCCCTCATTGAATTGATGAAACATCTTTTGCATAGATAGCCATTTTTAGAGTAAAAACCTGAACCTATTTACTGCTCCCCCACTTTGATCAGCCTCTTAAGCTGTGATTGCAGGTGTCCTTTTTGGGGCCAGCTCACCTCATTTCTGTCCTCACATCAGGAAAGTTAGGCTACAGTGTGAGCTCTGAAGAGTACTCTTGGTTCTGACAGGATCATATAACCCATTTGTTGCCTGACTGATTTTGAGATTTTATTAATAGTTTCTCAGGCGTATCAATTCTAACCTTTTAACTCCATGTTGCTTGCAGAACTTTCAAATCTTGTCTTGCCCTTAATGTATTTAAATGAGTTTTTCCACCTTTGCATTTATTCAGTAATCTTTATTAGTTTTCCAGTAAAATGTAACAACATTATTATTGTCATCAATATAAAAAACAAGAAAACTACTGAAAAGTGCTACAAGACTAGTTTAAGGACCCTCGGGTGACCTTGGCCACGTGTAGCCAACTCACTCTCGAGACACACTAACTCACACTGTTCAGACTAAGTTTGTTACACTGAATGAAGGTCACAATGTTTTTTTTTTTTTTTTTGCACTGGCATTGTAGATTACACCGAAGCCATGGGTAAGCAGGGGAAGGTTAGAGTTGGTATTGTCATCAGAGTAGGAGGCTGTATTTACTGGAAGCATAAGGCACCTCTGCAAACATGCCAAGCTGAAAAAGTAATCAGAACCAAAATATTTTGAATTCATTTTTGCGCAGCACAAGCCCTTTTCTCTCAAGGTGCTGTCTTAGGTCCTCAGGCTTGGCTTTCCTGGCAGTTGTAAAGTTAAAGACAGAAATTGATCATGCTAACTGTCAGGGCCTATTGGCTATGGACTGTTCTGTATAAGGAAGTCAAACTGGCAAAATACAACATTGTCTGTTAAGTCAATCAAAATCTGTGAAATCCTTTCCATGATTTGGGTTAGAATGTAGAGTGAAGATATGAGAAAATGTTTCAGTGTGATATTTCCTGCGTCCCTCATTTTACTTACCTCATATGGCAAAACCATCTGTGTAACTTACTGGTCTTTCCAGCTACAAGCGAAGGCTTAAATTAATTACCCCTAATAACTTATGTCACATTAACTTATTTCATTAACAATTTTTATTACTTATTTGACCAATTTAGAAGCAGGATATTCCATTACACTTTGATGCTATCCATCAGTTATTAAATTAACAGTTGCTGCAGCCCATTAATATTCTAATTAGCAGTTTTATTACCAGTTATCTGATCACAGGTGGTATCTGCTGAGGATTGGTTTGCTGACTATTTTGTGTTGTGACCTTCGAAGCATCTCCCCTAACTCATTGCCTTATTTAAGACAGTGAGTTAGGGGAGATGGCTTTTGAAGGGCAATGGAGAACCGTCCTTTTTGGAGGACAAGTTTGGAATAAAATCCATACTGCATATCTGTCATTCAAGATGCCTCTGCTTCTTTTTTAACTTATTATACTTGATCACTGCCTAATGATCATCAAGACGTCTAATAGTACTAGTAGTAATAATAGTAGAGCACACCTCTCTGCAAGTTTGAGCACATAAGCTACGCAGTGGACCCCTACTCATTAACTTTGACCCACCAGATTTTATTATTGTAGCTGTCAGGGGATTTAAACCTTCTGGTCTCAAGATCACTCCCTAATATAACCATAAGGCTCATGCTGTCTTGAGTCATTCCCCTGACACACCCCTGATAGAGACCATGCTTACACAGTCTGTTGGGCAATTAGAAATACTTAATCTTAATGTGTTTGGTTGATAGTCACGAGGAAAGTGTTTAATTTCTTTAATCAGCAGTCTGCACTTGAATGAACTACAATCTATGGGCTTTTATCTCAAAATTTAGTTATGCACATATTTATGAACTGTAAGTATTACTTGCTTTTGAGGTTAATTTTGCAAATAGCTGTCTGGGCTACATACAGTATTTGATCATATAGACTGTGAAATTTAGTTTCGCTAGGTGCATCAACTCTTTGATGCTTGCTGTCTCGGAACTGTATTTTACCTCGACAGAAACCTGTAATTCAAAAATATTTAACTGTTGACTGTTAAACAGCATAAGAAACCATGCCTCAAGGGCACACTCTAGACTTGTGCAAACACTAGCACACCTCTTTCATATGGATTGTGCACTAAGGATCTGTGCACTGGTCTATTAGTATTGACCCTGAGAGTGGAAAACAAGACCCCTCATGCAGAATATTGATGTCAGTGAGGCAGCGTACAGGATGATTTGTGCTGCACATGCTTGTTTATTACAGCTGCTCACTATGAAAAAAGGCTTCATCCATCACCCACCAGTAATGAGTTTTTACATGCAGACTCAATCCGAGTTCTAGGCATCTCAAATGGGCTGTCTCTGAAAAAGACAAAGATTGAGCAGCAATCATAGCTTATTATATGACTGCACTTCAGGACTTGAGAGAAAACAAGGCTGGTGCTGAATGGAGCATGGGAGACAGAGGAAGGGGAGGTAGGTGGAGGGGTGAACAGTATTTTGGTGCAGTTGGGGACCTTAGCCTCAGGCTACCGTCTACCTTCTCTCACCCTACAGGGCAAGTGCTGGATCAATGATGGCGCTTTATCACATGATGGCAAAGAGTAATGTGCTTCTGTTAAAAGGCAGACAGGAATCCTGGGGTGAGCTATGCATGTACACTAATGAGCTGTGCTGCCGCATGTTGTCATGGTGATTACCATCTCTTCTGGACATTGATCCCAGCAGGGTAAAAACAGGAAGGAAAGAGGAAGGCACCCAACAACAACAGCAGCAGCAGAACAGCATGGCACGCTACCCTGGCATCACACCAGGAAGTTCAAGGACTTTTCAGAGATGTTCTCTCAAGCAGTGGAGCCTCCTGTGAACCTTAATTTGAATTACATCAGCATATTATTTTTTTGCTGTTGGATGAATGTAAATCCCAGCATGGAAATGGGAATTATTCACAGCTGTTTTTGTTCTAGAAGTTTTGGCCGCTGTCTATAAGCAGGAAGCCAGAGATGGGTTATGGTCCTGACAGCTAATGATAACAAAGCAAAGTGCCCCTTGCCCCCTCAGGACCCACTTTACAGCCAGATGTGTTTTGACTGAGCTAATGAAAATTTGTCAGGTAAATCTGATATGTTGGACTTGACTACTGGACCTGTTGTAGTTTAGGTCTGAATCCATAGAGGCTCCATTAAAGTGGATACACTGCCTGTGCTGATCAATACCCTAACACAAGTGAGAAACAGCATCATTTTTATTGATGAGGAGCCGCTTGGACTTTATAGGAAAGCTCTCAATAGACACTTGGAGAGAGGTTTGTCTTTATCACATGGTGTGTACTTGTGGTTTGATGTGCCATTGCTTAAATACACAAGCATGACTTCAAGGGATTAGAAGGTTCCCAAATGATATCTGATGCAATTATGGAGAAGCTTTCAAGATAAAATAGGAAAAGATAAAGCTTTAATCATCTCTGTGGGGAGATGGTGTTTGGAGCAGCAATGAGCGCTAGGATACTTTAGTGAAATAATAGTAAATGAGCAGAATAATAGAATGTCACAGAAACTGACCAAGTGTGCAGCTATATAACAACACCATAGCCATGGTATAAATTTTCATTTTATTTAGGTTTAGGCAAAATTAGGTTTTCTATAAAATAAATTGCCTTGTCGTCTGTTAGGAAATTCCTGCATGTAAATTTCTTTCACTGTTTGTCTGTATTATTTTCTTAGTCTAGTCTTTATGTCAATTTACGTTCTTAAACAGGACTCCAATGAAACTGGATTTTTTGGGGGTGTATTGTGTACATTGACAGTAACATGGATTGTAGGAAGGGAGAGCTGCTAAATCAAATGAGCTTTGCATGTTTTGCTGCGGAGACGCAACAGGCCTGTTGTACACAGTCTGTCATTTGCAATCTGGTCGATCTGCAATGAATAGCCTGTTCCGCAGGGCTGCCTCCAGAGAATGGAAGCTCATACAGCTCTGAAGCCTAAAACAACAGAGAAGAATCTCTCATATTGTATCTCTGGGTATAAATTTACATTTCTAATTTCTCTGGCGTTTAGCAGGCAGCCCCACAGGCCAATACAGATGTCTCTGGCAATGACCTAACTCTTCATTAATATGTATGCTGACAACCAACCAAAAAGAATAATAAAATTGCTCTTCTCCAGTTACAGTTTCTCTGGGCTCCCAGAGCACCAGGGAGAGCGAAAAGCTGTCCGAGTGCACATCACAAATTCCCTTCTCCTCTCATCTTCTTGCTTCTTCTCCCCCATCCATCTGGACCAAGTGGGGTGGTCGGCTCTTATTAAGAGACATTTAAAGAGGATCCTTTACCTGCTTCTCCTTTAATGTAATTGTTTAAGTATCAGAGCTCACATCATACCATGTCAGAGTGGAAACCTCTTTTGTTGGAAAAAAGGAAACAGTGATGTGATTGTTCAGTGTTTTTCTTTTTTCTTCGGTCACATCTTAGACAAGTTAACCTCTTTAATTAAGAGTACTTAGCTGTGTGGGCCCGGATGGGGCAGGAAGCGATTGTTGAGACCCTGCCAAGCTGGATCGGGTTTCTCGGCGGCCCATGCTTCCAGCCAAGGCTGAATGGGAGGCTGGCTTGTCAGCAGATGCTGTGCTCAGGGATCAGTGTCTCTCTGTTGGGTTACAAGAGCCCTTTTCCTCAAGACAAGAGAGGGGGAAAAAAAACACAGAGGACGAGTAAAGAGTGTAGTGGCAAAGCAAGGATGAGGGGAAACTTGTATTGTGAGATATGTGCTCTGATGTTAGAAACTGAATACTTGGCATGGTCTGTCAGTTTGTTTCTGGCCCAGTGAGCATGTCAGCACAGCATTGTCCTCGGTGGGCATATCATCAGTAGCAGTGCAGTATATCAAACTCTTCTTAAGAGTACGACACAAGCCAGTCACTTATCGTGAGAGAAGGAATTTGCCCTAAATGCTGCAGTGTTCAACAGCAGCGAACACTTTTTAAATAATACTTACATGTACTCTGGGACACAATCAAAGAAAATCATCTAACTTGCTAATATGTGTTGAGTTGATCGCACTTACATGGCTGTCAAAAATAAATCTGAATACTCTAGATCCATTAAAGATGTGTGGAGCTGTTTTGAATTTTTCATCTCATATAAGTCCCATATAATGAATCGCAGTTCTAAGTCTTCAGTTCCGGCAATAATAAGATCCAGCCTGCTGTGTTCGCATGGTAATTTCATCCAGCGTCTAACCCTAAATGAATACATACGTCATGTGGTTTACATACTGTATCCGTATTAGTTTCTTCAGAGCTCCAAGAAAGACGCCTCTAATTTCAGTTTTTGATATCCTAAGTATGCTTTATGCCTGTGGTGACATGGAATGTTCTAAGGGGACAACCCCATAATCTCGATGTTTATTGGTCTGTTTGCCAGACACGAGTGAGTGAGTGAGTGAGTGAGTGAGTGAGACGACTGCAGAAAACTTTCCAGTCCGTAAAGAGACACAGCGTAATACAGTGAAGCTAAAGAAGCAAACATTTCTAATGTGTCTAAGTTCAAATGTATATGATAGAATTATTTATTTAACAGCTTGTGAGTTGTTGTTGTTGTTCAGCATGATTATTTGCCATATGGATTTCAGATTAGATGTAAATAACATTTAAAATTAAGAAAAAAAATCCTGTATACATAAGACATTTAGGAGATAGATGTAATTTTTTTTGTATTTTTTATATTTTCACCTACACTTTTATTTTTCTGTATTGCTTTTATATTTTATTATGTAAAAGTTGCTCTAATGTTTGTCTTATGTATTATATATACTGATGTAGGTGTGAGTGAAGTCAATAAAACCATCCATTTTTTCCTTTTTTTTGTAAAATCAGTACATGTAGAGTATTGAAACTTTTTTATAGATAGAATAACCAAAGGGAAATGTCTGGTTGTTGCAAATCCAGGAAATACCTTAATACAAAACATTATATAAAAAAATCCACTATTGCCATAAAGCTTGTTTTGCTTCATTACCAAAGGCCTAATACTATATACCCAGACATGTTAAACAGAAAGCTACCTCAAAAACATGCTATGGAAATGTAATCTAATGCCAAAATGTATGTAATTCACAGTATTTATCGTCTTATTGTTCCAATAGGGCATTCACTGTTATTTATTTCTATTCAAACTATACTAATCACATTACATATATCTGTTAGATTTGCATTCATATAGAGGTGTGTGTGTGTGTGTGTGTGTGTGTGTGTGTGTGTGTGTGTGTGTGTGTGTGTGTGTGTGTGTGTGTGTGTGTTGTACTTCTGACTTCTCGGTGCCCTGGACTGACAATGTGCCTTGTCCATTATCTTCTTAATGGTGACTTCTTCTTTACCTTAGCACACTGTGAACTGAACCTGGCTACCCTCTATGTGTATCAGTGTACTGAAACACACCCATATAGAGTTTCCCTGTCATGAACTAACATACACACACACTGGGGTCTGCAAGAGTTCAAAGTTCTTGGGTGTCCTAGGAGACGAACCAGAGTGAAAGGATAGACTTATTTTGGTCTAAATTACTTTAAATGACTTTAAAATTACACCCTCCAATGTCTAGACTCTTTTAAAATGCACTATAATGCCTATATCGTAATAACATCCATTAAAAGGAGGCGTATGTCTGCAATGAAATCTCAGTTACAGCCATATCTTTATTTTTCAAAGGAAGAAAAAAGTGTGTAACATTTTAAAATTTGCACCTGCAAATGTCACTTAAGTATTTCCTGTACAACATGTTTCTGTGATCTGAGGGAGATTACAAATGAAATGGATGACTGTGTCTAATTGGCTATTCTCTTTGATCTGGGATCAATCTCTACCATATGAGCTGTGGTTTTTGTTGAAGGGAAAATTGAGAGGGATGGCAACCTCATTTCCCAAGTTTACCACAAGGTTCAAGCGTCCATAGCCTGTGGTCAGTGCCTTCTTGCATGCTCTCGTTAAGTCTGTCTGCTATGCTCTTCTTCTCCTCCTCCACTTGTTTCTCGTGTTTCTTGGTGCTCTCTCAGGAATATAGTGACCCTGCAGGGCCATTGATGTGTTCACCTTTAAGACCTTTGAAGCTAAAGGTGAGGGCCCCACTCATATCTCACAGATTAACAACTAACCACATCCAACCTGACACACATGTCCACACTCTTCACTGAGCCCACTCCCTTATTTCATACCTGCAACTGATTTGTATTCATTCACAGTAACTTGACCTAAGGGTAATGAGCAAAGACAAAATAAAAGGCATGACTTTTTTAAGTTCTCTGCACCTACAACAGACCCTCCATTGTTAAAGAGTTGAGTTCCACTATCCAGCAAGCACAGAAATATTTTTGCATCTTGATATGTTTAGTGGCAATGTCAACAGCAGCAGCAGCAGCAGCTCAATTGAGATGGAAAAGTATTCTGAAATCAGAAAGGGGCTCTAGCTAGCTGCCTGTGAAAGCACTCAGGCTCATCTGGAGCAGTGGGCTACAGCGCAGGGGAATCCAAACCCCACCTGTAACTCATTATGCCCAGGCCCAGCACTATGCACCATCCACATTTTGATCTTTCTCCATTTCATCTAAAATAAATTCCAAGAAAAAGAGCAGCGGATTCAGGGCGTTAGTGTGTTAGGCTCGGCGGCTGACACAGCGGCCTACACCGACTTCCTTTCCCCCCTATTAGCTAGCCCCTGACTGTGGAAGATTAGAGACAGATTGCAGCTTGGGACTCTGGCCTCACTGTATTGAGAAAATGACAAGGAACATTCACCGTCACTAGTTCACTTTGTACTGATTTAGTGTTTATTTTACAGTTAAAGCAAAGGATGGAAACCATGAAACAGCAACAGGTTGGCATTTGATTTTTCTTTTTTTTTTTTCCTTTTTGCATTGGTCCGAAGAATGGGATCGTTGCATGTGGCTTTAGCTGCTTATATTGAAATTGTGATAACACACATACACACACACATACATAATTACAGTATAATGAGATCATCTACAAGATTTAAACAGACATTATTAAATCTGCTCTTAAGACACTTTTTGTGCTATGTGCAGTATTTGAAGGTAAGGAGCTAACAAGCAAACTCAAAGATTAAGAATCCTCTTTAATTATGATTTTATATTTTTCCAACATACCTACTAAATCTCCGTGGTTGCATTTTACGAATGCATAGAACCTCCATGGCAGGGGTTTCAGGTTTGGCTTTCCCTGTCTGAGAGCTATAATGCTCAAAACTTGGCATTGCTGCTGTCTGGGCTGTGTTCCAGAAAGCCCAAAAATCCAAAAGAGTCAGATAGATAGAGTTAAACAAAATGAGCCATACTAATACGATTATTATACAAAGAATTTAATGGGGGTTGCTGATAGTGTTTTGCTGAATAAACTGGTATACAGTTTTCTAGTTGAGTCAGGTATGTTTAGCATTCAGTGTATTCCTTACTGTAAGGCAAATTGCCTTTTGTGTCTTTATGGGAAATTTGTTCTCTGCAACAACTGGCTGACAAAGTAGCAATTTGCCACTAAAATGGTGCTTGTTGGGTATTTTTGTTTCCCTCATCAGCACAATTAGGCCCATTTATTTCTTCCATCTTCTGCTAACCAGCCGTTTTCCTTTGGAGAGCCAATTCTATCTCAGTATGAGTATGCCATTTCATCAGGTTTAATAAATAAGTGCAAACCAATTTAATAATATATTCTTTTTACTGGGAAGGTCACTACACAACAGCTGGGAAAACAATGCTCTCCTGTACCGTGGTAGCACGTTTTAGTTGATAATTTAGTAGATAAACATTTATTTATATTTTTGCATTAACTGATAAGAGAATAATGTATTCGAGTTATGGGGGCTTGTTCGCTTAATTTCAAGATGACCAATAAGCATAAAACAAACAGAAGAATTAAAAAGTCTACATGCTTTTAATAGCAAGAGCCCTGTTTAAACTATAATGTACATTTTCTAAATGTGTCGTAACGGACAACTAAAAAAGCACTTTACATTAGTGAATGGACAAACCTTCAGTTTACTTAATTAAGAACGGTCCCTTAAAGTGTATTGTTCCTGAAGCAAAATGGAAAAAATAAATAAATAAAAATAGTTTCAAGTACTGTCGTGGAATCCCTTTTTTCTCTTTAATCCAAAATCATCTTACTGTTTTCTTATATGTTCCACTTCTTTCCAGAGAATTCTTAAAAGGATTTTTAATTGAAGAGTAAATTACTCATGGTAGTTTACGACAGAGTAATTTTGTGAGATCACAAAAGGTGGTTAAATGTGACAAACATCTACATAATTACAAGGGTAGTAAGACATGTATACTGTATGGACACTAATGATTGGAGGTGACAGGAGTATGGTTACTCACAGGAAGGTTTCCATGTGTCTTTATGACCTTGGGCTCATTTCCCTGTTGGCATTTCCCCGCAGCATACAGGAGCCCTCTGTGAGATGACTCATATTTGACCCAAACATGTACTGGCCATGTACGGATAGAGTAACATGCATACTTATGCACTGAAATAGCATGCATTTGTCTTTGGATTCTTCTTGTTTTTAAAGTTTTGTGGAGCAATTTAAATGCGGGACTATTTGTGATGTTTAATGTCAAATTTATTCAAAACAAAAGATCCTTGTGGATTAGCCTGATGCCTCTGTGGTGGTTTAATGAGCAATGTGATTTAACTAGTCTGTTTCAGACACTGATATTAACTTTGAAACCAGACATATACAGTTCATGTAAAAACAGTGATTAAACAACTAAGAGAACGTCTAGTGTACATGCATTTTTTTTTTCTTGTTTTACTTTCTCCTCATTTGTATTAAGCACCTGGCCAGTACTTTGAATGTGCTGACACTCTCTCGTTGCTGAAAATCAAAATGAAACAAACATGCCAGTGTTTCCTTCCAGACACCTTGTGCGAGTGTCTTTCCCAGGCAGGATAGCGTCTGAATGAACTCCCTGTGGAGTTGCCAGAAGGAGAGTCCGGCTCAGCAAGGCCAGGTGATCTTACCTGCCGACAGATGATAGCTGCATTGTTCTCTCTGACTCCTCTGTTTGAAAAGTCCTCTGGATTCATTCGCAAATGCCCCCGCTGCTTTGATACAGTTGCCTGGAAACCAAGTCCACCTGGACTAGCATATGGTCACAGCATGCCGGTCTTCATGTGAGAAAACCGCTCAGCCAAAACTGTCTTTTCCTCCCTCTCTCGCTTCCTCCCTCCTTCTCTCTGTGTCTCTACCTTTCTATCTTACTTTTTTCTTTTCCACTTAAAATTATTTTCCTGCGATATAATGGTGCGAGTAACTTGCACAAAAATAACAAGATTATACAGCAACAACATAGTTACAAAGGCAGGGGGAACAAATGATAAAAATCTTCACACAGCTGCCCCCAGCTTGGAGCTGATACACCTCAAACAGTCCCAGAGGTCTTAATTCAGTCACTGATGAGGTTGGCCTGTGTATCTCCAGCTCTAATCACTTCTGCAGATAGTCTGAGAATAGACATTTGCGGGGCTCGCCCTTCTTCTGAACACAGCCTGTGAAAGTTACAGTGACAGGCAGAGAGGTAGCTGTACAGAGTAATTATACACCGGATGATGGATGGGTTATAGGCAGTGACTGACAGGAGGGATATGGGGTAAGGTTACATTGTGAGGCCCCTTGGAGACTAGCTTAAAGACGTACAGAACCAGGCAACTGAGATGAAAATTATTAGATGTTCTACAGCCTGTCAGGGATGACATGGAGCAGGCAGAGACCACGTGGGCCCCGGAGGGAGTTTCATCGTACAACAATAAGCAGCTAGTCACAGTAGAATGCATATCAATTCCTCTGACTGATTCGCTGATGGAGATAACAGCTTGTGTCTGTAAATGACAAAGTGCTTTATATGATGCAGGCTCTGGGCAAGTTACTTGTTGTATCATAATAAATGTCTGTTCTAGGTAATAAACTGTAAAGTTGAAGATTCTTGGGCATTTTTGGTTTCAGCAGAAAAAGACAGAATCAACCATTTATAAGCTATAATCTAGTTTCACAGTCAGCCTTATATGAAGGAAACAAAAAGTAAATTTAAACAGCTGCTGTATAATCAAAGCTCATGGATTCAGATACTTTATCCCTCGTGTTAAGTTCTACCACAGTGTAAATTAGTGAATGAGGACATTTAGTACTGAACAACTGGCACAAAGGACTGTGATACAATATGTATGGTTACTGTTACTTCAAAGACATTTTCATACACTGATACCTTTCTCTTTGAACTGTCTCATTAAATTTGTGAACAGCAGAGTTTAGAGTCCAGACACTTGCAATTTGTTTTTCAGCCCTCAATAGCTCAGTGTTTAGATAATTGATCTGATGTGGATTTGGTGTGTAAATAATAGAAACAATGATGTAATTTTGCCATCGTATAAGAATGTTCTGTGTATTTTCTTTGGGCAAAAAAAGATGGCTCCAAATGTGACTCCACTGTGATCAAGGCACAGAGCTAATTCATAAAGAACTGGACTTTTCTTTTGAACTTGCCTTTTATGAGATTTCTACACATGGATACACACAGACTCGGATTCAGCTCTCCGTTTAGTGAGTGCTGCTTCAGGGAGTGATGAGAGATGAGATCAGAGGTCAACAGTGCATATGGTGAACTCTGTTGATGGCTCAGGTTAGACAACAGATGCAAACACCTGCAGCTTCAACACACGCACCTTTGTCAGGCTCATGTTGGCACAACCACTCGCTGATCAGATTAGCATTTGTGGATTTTTTGGGATCAGCAACACGATCAACAGCTCAAGATTTGAGCTTTTAGATTAGTAGATCATTAAGCGTTCTGTGGCTTTATATATACAGGTATCATGAAATGATGCTTGATAGCAGTTGCTGGTAGTGAGAGTCAGAACTGTGAAGTGAAAAGAAATATTTGATGGACTGCATTTATTATGGATTTTTGAGGCTTGAGTGTTTCAGAAAATTACATAGGAGCGCTTTTGTTTTGTTTTTGTGTGTGTGTGTGTGTGTGTGTGTTTTATCATTACTAGCAAATTCCAAGTGATTGAAAGGCAGGTACTGTACTGTATACATTTTGCTCAGTGACCAGAGAGCCCCATTCTGGACTTCGTTTTGGTTGAACTCTGTGTAATGTGAGACATACTTGTTGCAGTGTTTTGTAGAAGGACCATGTTTAGAATCAGAGTTTCCTCCTTTTGTTTTTGGCTAGTATTTTACCACTTCCAGGTGTGAGTTTAATGCATTTGTTTACCTTAAAAGAACATGCTGTAGTTCTGAGTATATCTAGCTAAGTGCCAAATTAATATCCACAGTACTTGAACAATGGCCATTACTTGAAATTACCATTGTTTTCGACTACAGTCGAAATATATATATATATATATTTCCAGTTTGGAAATATTTTGATTTGATATCTTCACTGCAAAGTTATGGAGGAGCTTGTGGAGACAGTGTGTATCGTGGTATTTCTACGTGTCCCAAGTGAACACTTTCAACACAGTTGGCTTGACAGCTTCAGTGCTTCAACAAGGCATCAAGCCATTAATGGCCTTCACAGTCTCTAGATCTCAACTTAACTGATCGCCTATGGGAGGTTTTGGAGTAATGCGTTAGACAGCGCTCTCCACCACCATCATCAAAACACCAAATGAGAGAATATCTTTTGGTTGAATGTTGTTTATCCATCTAGCAGAGTTTAGAGACTTGGAGAATCTATGATAAGGAAGCAATGAAAATGTTTTGGAGGCTCACAGCGGAACAACACCTTCCTAAGACACTTTGGTCTTTTTATTTTTCCATTAATTTGTCAGCCATATGTATATATGTGTTTATACACACTTTATATGTGTGTGTTTGTGTTTTCTAAACTAACCTTTGTCAAAATGGACAATTTTAGGGAAAGTGGTTTAAAAACTTTTAAATAATTCAGAGCTGACAGTTAATTTAAAATTCCCACTATTATTATTTAATTTTAAACTGTAGTTTTATCTCACTGTTTCTATAAAAACCTCCCAACATTTGTCATTGGCTGGTTGCAGCTCATGAAGCCGCTTGATGAATAAAACATGGCTTGGGTGCATCGTTTAGCCGATTCCGCATCAAATCTGGTCTGTGCTCAGCTTGAATAATGCAGATAGGTCCCATCGAAAAGGTCACTGGATATTACCTTTCATTTTGAGCTTTAATGTGTTTTCTCCAAACAGGTGGTATCTGTTGCAAACAATGTAAAGTCAGCAGGCTTCTCCTGAGCCACCCAGGCGGAACTGAATAAGGAGAGTTGGTAGAATCTGAATGCACAGTGACTAGTGGGTTGTCTTTACTCATATGATAACAACAAAGGTGGGAAACACTGTTACATTTAGATGTGAAAGCCAAACACTCAATGACCTCAATCTTCCTTTAATTACAAATAACACAGGAAACGATTACAAGTTCTCATACAGTGCAGCGCCTCCTTTGTATTCAGAAATCATCAAGTCTTCTTCTGAATTGCTCCAAGCAACAGATCTCATCAGTGATAATGGCTGCTGATAGTGCCCTAAAAGGATTATATAACAGTTATGTCTAAATAATTTTTGTCACCCTTACTTATTTCAGATAATAGGTCCCAGTGCGCTGTGTCATCTTCATGAACTTCTGCCACAGATGCCAACACCACCACTTTCATTGCACTAAATTAAACAATCATTTCTAAAATCATAACGGGCTGCAATTAGTTAATTACACAAGCAAGAGCAATTAGGAGGTGAGGCAAACAATGCATCGTGACTGGAAACAGCCAAGGGAGTTCTCTTCTTGTCAACACTGATTAATTCAACTGAACACTAAACTTATTTGTCCCACAGAGAACAGCGCTTTTGACAGCTCACGTGTCACTTACAATTTGCGCCACATCCAACCAGAGATATGATGCTGCCAGATTCTCCGGGTGGTGAAAAAAGACAGGGGGTCATTAAGTAGTGATTTCTGGTCAAATGGAAATGCCCCTTCTCGTCTCCTTTACCAGCTGTTCTTTGGTAAGAGGAGACTCTCAACATCTTCACCAGCAGGTGTTTGACAGGTAATTTGCGGCTAATTTATTTGCTGTTTTAAATCATGTGACAGTTTTGGGCAAGCCTGGATCATGGGTCATAGTTCAACCTGGACATCCTGTAAAAGTGTCACCGAAGCAGATTGGTTTGACGGTCTCCACTGAGAGGGATAGAATAGCTGGAGGGGAATTGGGAGGGTGGGAGGGGGCTGGTATATATAGTCAGAGGGACAGAAAGAGACAGATAAGAGTGCCAGAGCAGAGAGATTGCCCATGGGCATATTCACGCCGGCCTCAGGCTTCCAGACAAAGCATTAAAGGTTGGTGGAAATATGAAAAAAAAATAAAGCATTTGTAGCCAGAGCTGTGGTAGAAGTGAACTGGAGTTTTACTGACAGCGCTTTCTCACAGGTTTAGGAGTGAACAGACACAGCGCCTTTACACCACAACACAGCTGGCATGGAAATACCTTATGTATGCAGCATTTCTGGCGAGGAGTCAAGAAAGGAAACAGATCAGACACTTGCAGGTTTAGTGCTTTTCAGTTAACACTTCTTTACACCTCCTTACTCTTCTAGATATCCATCTATCACATATGCACACATACTGAATACACACACAAAGTTTTAATTAGATTCTGTATATTAATTTCTCTTTTTATCCAAAAGCCAATACAAGTTTTAACAAGTATTAATACATTTCAGGTAACTGAAAAGGATGTGATTAAACCAGCGGAATATCAGATACTGGGCCTCTATAGGAAGTTTGCTTCTCCAGCTACTTAACAGTCTTTGTATTGATCGTTTTTTTGTCTAATGCTGATCGATCTCACCTAGAGTCTATAACCCTCCATCTGCTCAGTTGGCTGGAGTCTTGTCAGTTGTCTGTTTCCCCTCCATTGGGTTGTCCTGTCAGCTTTTAGCCAACCTCTGTCACCAGCATTATCTTTGCCTCTCCCCTTCAATATTCATCTCTTCCTTTCACACCCCATAATACCGGACAGGATGGCCCCTCTGCTGAATGGCCAATACAGTGGATGTCTCAACCAATTAGAGTTTGTAAAATCTTAAGGATTGTTGAAAACAGTTTAAATATACAATGATGTAGTGCATATACTTAACAATTAAGTAGTGTATCTACTGTACAGTCGTTGGGAATTACAGAAACATTCTCCCTGTAATGATGAGTGTAAAAACATAACACTGAGTCTGAACTGTATGTACTGTAGTGAGGTCCTTAAATCAGTATAGAGTCTATATTACAAATTCATGAGTTAAATAACCAGTGTAAGTAATACACCTGATACCATTTTGCATTTCACCTCTGCAAAGTTTATATGTAAGGCGTTTTCCTCAGTAGTAGACCCTTAACATTAAGGGAAAACAGTTCATCCCCTGTGAGCTCTTATTGAAATTTCTCAAACTCTTAAATTAGCACTAACCATTACAGTCAAATGCTTAGCTTTATCAGTAATCTTAACCTTAACCTTAACCTTAACCTAATTTTGACTTCAATCCTGGAACAAAGAGACCATTCTCCCAAGACACCAATAAGTAATGATAATGTGTGAAGTTGTTCTGCCAAGGGGGTCATTTGTTCCGAAAATGCTGGTATGTTGTTCTGGTGCGAAGTTGCAAACAATGTATTTTGTCCTGTAATTTCAAGGACTTGTTGCTTAAAAGAACTTTTACAAAAATATCCTCACTGTCATGGTGTCTAAAACTCAAATTGGTTCTTACAAAGATAGAAGATCAAAAGTACAAACGTACACATTTATCTCTCTCATCCCTGTCTCTCTCTATAATGGAAAAATCATGTTTTTAGTCCACTTTGCTTTCAATCAGCATGTCTTAAACACTACCAAGGACTGCACCCTTCATTTCATACTCTATATGGGATTGGGATTTCTCAGTTTTACTCATGAAGTTCACCTTTTTTCTTATTATTATATTTCTGCCATAGCAAACAATTGTGCATAGATAAACATACATGTTAACACATAATGCCTACTAAGTGTATGTGTTTGCTCAAACATGAGCAAATACATAAACATACAATACACACACGCACACACTCGTACACAAAGCTGGGAGGAGAATGACCATCTGGCTTCTGTTTCCCTATGCTGTGTGATTTACACTCTGAGGCAGAGGGCTGAAACTTTAGCTTGACGTTGCACAGTGTGCCGCTCCAATCAGGACCTCCATCTTCTGTTTATGGATCTCAGCTACCAGCTGTTAAGCACTTCCACTTAAACTATAGTCATTTCCTGGCAAAGGGGAAGGAGGCCAGCTAGTCAAAGGTTCACCCTGACCCTAGAGGAACAAGGAATGCTTGAATCAAAGTTCAGTGGTTTGAGTAGTTTCTTTCAGGTACCCAGAGTCAAGCTATGAGGTGAGGAACTATAGTTCACCTAATATAAAGTATAGAATTTCAGTTTTTTGTGGTGTTTTCAGCAAACTACACTATATATATTTTGAACTTGCAGCTTTTTCTTCTGGGGGTGAAAGGGTATCTAATATTTCACAACTGAAAGCTGAGAGGAGTAGTAGTATAGGTTTATTTCCAAAATTAAATGTGTGGTGTTTTTTCTTGGCATTATGTTTGATTGTGTTGTACAGAGGGATCCGTTTTTCTGCTTGTAGTTTGTTATTATAAGAAAAGTTTTACTTTTTGCTAAAAGGTCTTGATATCATATTTTGGAGAGGATTAAATGATGATATTGCACAAGGGAATTATTTTAGTAAACAGGATCACTTTCCACTGTTAAGCAAATATGATAAACAGTCATTGTCAATTTTAACTTTTGTGTATAGATGACTGTGCATGTGTGGTTTTGCTTCATTAATTTTAAAAACATATTGATTCATAAACGTACCTAATTAGAATCACTTTTCCTAAAACTGTTCACTCCAGTTCTTGTGTTACTCATCATATTTCCCTCCCACTGAAACGTTAAGTGCATTATTTTAAATTGTGGTCCAGAAATAATAATGTTAATCTTATTTTAACAATGTGAGGTTTTTTTGTAATTAAGTTTGAGAGGCATCATTTTAGAAATTACAGTAATATATTAAACTCTTGCTACCACCAATTTCCATGATACACGAGCACAGGTGAAAGTATTAGATGAGAAGGAAGGAATCATCATCTGCAATGCAATACTGTAAAATCAATTCATGCTTGTAATCATCATAATAATTACATATGCATAGGGTTAAGTGTTTGAAAACTTTAAATGCTAATTCAAATACAAAAGCATTTAAGTTTTAGGACATATAACAAAATTATGCTTTTTTGATACCTTGTTTATAAGCATAACTTGTCTATGTTTTTCTCTTTCATTTAACAAAATGAAACAAAAAGAGCCAAAAGTCTTAAATGTAACATTTGTCTAAACACAAGCAGTTGTACAAGAAGTTCAGAATTTAAAACAGTAAATATCCGATTACAGAATAAGTAAACAAGATTCCGAGTCTTACCAAGCATGCAGCGGTCAACATGTCGGTTGAGGTTCAATACCCAAAAGTACACGTGAATGAACTGTGTAAGCCATGAGAAACTTTTTGGTTTCTCATGGCTGAAATGTTTTTAGATTGGAATGCTGTACCAATGAAATCTGTGGAAAAGATGACCATGTGAACCCTCAGGAGATCTCTTAGTATGTACTTTATATCCTTCACTTTCTACCCACTCTTTTATAAATATTATGTGCATATTCTAAATATCTAAACATGGTTTCCTTTGAGGACAAAGCTGTTACAATTAGCCTATGCCTTATATTCTCACAGACTCAGCAAGACATGGATCCCAGATCTAGTTTCCATTATACTGCATGCATGTTAAAAGTCACCTATTGTTTGTAACCTTGAGGCAACCTGGAGCCACAGAATGATTTCCCAAATTAATAATATCGGTCATTGGTTGCTAAGTAACCACTCATTGTGCTGGTGTTCTGCTTGAGACCAGTCAGAACTCTGGTTGGCTGCATAAGAAACACTTTCACTTACATGCAGACTGAGAGTGCATGATATTTCTATTTCCTAAATAATTTCCTCTGAAAAGAACCAGATATGGAGAGAGAAAGTGAAAGCCAGAGCACACACTCACGTGCATTACATCAATGACTCAATGCAATGTAATGAATATTTTGTTTGTTTTAAAATCCTTACATGTGCAATTCTCCTGAATGATCCTGGTTAGGCCGATGAGATTAACAATCGAAAGAGACATCAGGATTTGGAATGCACTGTGTAGTGTAGGTTCAGGTTTATATGCCACAGGCAACCCTTAGGAGCTGAACCAGTTTTCTATCCTCAAACCTTCAACATTATGATTCTGTTGGTACTGTCAAATCAATGACAGCCCCTAACCTAACCAAGCCACTGATCTTAAATTACAATTATCACTGTTCATTTATGAGAGCTCTGTGTGTTTGCTTAAATACTTTAATACTGTTTAAGGTTCATGTTGAGCTATTGGGAGCATAAAGTCAACAGCATGTATCTTTACAGTGAACAGATTTCTAACCCAGAACTCAACACAACCTTAACAGTTGCATTTTCCCCATGTTCTACACAACAGAACAACACGGTGCTTCAACCTGGGATGTGCACATACAAATCAGTTGCAGAGCCATCATTCTTTTGATGCTGATTAGCATGTAAATGCCTTCAAGTTGTACCAGGACAACTAAACACTCTGAAATGGAAACCTTGTGTTATGCTGCAAGGATTGGAGTCTTGTGTTTCAAACGGCAATGCCATAATCGCTGTAGTCTAGCATAACTACAGTCAAGCATGCAGCTGTACAAATTCTAAGCCCACACAGTAATCTTACATGAGTTCAATGTAAGATGTACGTCCCCTGAGGGACATCCTGTGATGGATTTGTAAACTAATCTGATTAAAACATCAGCAAAACTCAAGGGAACTCATCAAGGTGTTTCAGATATTCACGTCTGTCCATGACATGCACATTACAGAATGGTTGGCTCTACCAGCAAACATAAAATACAGAAACATGGGGAATATAAATGAGTTGAACAGGAAAGTGAGTGGGTCAACACAGGACATAGGGAGGATGCAAGAGAGAAAGAGAATGAGAAAGCAATGACGGCGTAAATCTCTCTGTGAGCATGTAGTCTCCTCCATAATGGAAATGGGAAAATGCATTTTCATGATTCATGGTGGGCATTTCCACTTATAGTCTGCAAATCATTAAAGCACCAGACGTCATATTTCTGTGGCTTAAATGGCAGCTGAAATGCTCAAATGCTAGAGAAGAAAAAACACACTGAGAGAGAAAGATTCAGATAAAGAGTGTAAAGGGAAATTGGTTGGGATGGATGAATGACGCAGCCCTGGCTGCAGGAGTGGACACAAGGTCTGGATTTGCCCACTGGCTCCTGCCTGCTTACTAGTGAATACAGTATATTATCACATAACCTCTGGCAACCACAAATTTAGTGGCTTTCATAGACAGAGATAGGTGTATTTAAAGCTGAGGATGTGATTTGGTTTGGTTTAGAGTATCAGGAACCGGCTTTACAACAAGAACCCTGGTGAGAGCTTGGATTTACTGTAGCTGGAATAATATTCAGCACCAGCATAGTTTTTGAGCTTGCATTTCTTTTCATGTCATAGACTCAAACTCTGCTGTGGTTACCTCCTGTGATCTTGTCTCTTCAAGCTGCCACATCAGCACAGTGTTTTATTCTAATGTCTGCCAAAGTCTTAGGAACATTAGGAAACACACAAGTCATAACCACATAAATATATGGATGCACACAAAACACAGACAGCACATACTAACTTAATTCCAACAGATGGGCACATACACAGAGAGGGAGGAAGAAAGAGGGAGAGTGGGAAAAAATGGCTATGATAAGAAAACAGGTGAAAGTTTGTTGTTGTTTTTTTTACTTAACAGCCCAAACCATAATATCATAATATTCTGAAAATAATACAAATTAAAAAAAAATTGGATAATTGTGACTGTGGTATTTCAGAACAGAGGCTGTACCTATTGATCAGAACTTTTTAGGAAAGTGTGTATTCTACATGCTCATTTTATACAGGTATATGTTTTGTAGAGCTTATAGATGAAATGGACCACTTGTTTTGAGCCCAAGGTCCTATGGGTAAAATTCAAGCCTGACCAACTGTGAAATTGTGGTGATCAAAAACATTTCATTATAATGGACCGTGAACATTTAATATTTCCAGAGGATTCACATATGCCAAAATACTCTCAATATATTTCATTTCTTTTTCTTTTTTTATTTCATTAGTTTGTTTTGCGTGCAATGTATTCAGTCATACGTGGAACTTTATTGACAACCTTGTGAAAAATGGTTGGCTGTGTTCATAGTTCTGATAGAAGCAAGTCAATGATCCTTAAAGGTCTTAACTCTACTCACACATACACTCTTACACACACACACAGACACACACACACACAGGGAGAAAGAGGAGAAAGGAGAGTGTTACAAACGTACCTTGTTAGCCTCTAAACATTTTGAAATATTAAGGTTAATTATGGTGCAACATCATCAGGTTTATAATTAGAATTTGCATATTTCATTAAAGCTATTTGGTTGTATGCTGGAACTTACATGACACCTTCAAAAAGCTGTCTATTAAAGTGACAGCCTCCATTGGTCGCTGGCTATTTGGGACAATTTGTATCTGCATGGCTGTGGTTTAATTGAGCTGTGATTGCTCCCCCAGAGTACAGAGGAGGGCAAGGTCAGAATGCTAATATATACGCTCATTCTAGCATATAAAAGGGGACATAAATCATATTTTCTTAAGAAAAAAAACAAAAACACTCAGACTACGATAGCTCGCAATTAAGACGTGAGTAAGAGTGCAGACACTCTGAGATGACGCATCCGGTTCTCATTTTTTTTATGAATCATAGCCTTTCTGTCTCCCCTCTTGTGCATTCCCTCTTTCAAGTTGTCTATTTCTGGAACTGAATGCACATCTTTCTCTCATTTGCCCATTCAGCTCCATTTACTGACCCTCTGTGCTTTCTCAACCCTGATTGGTGGAGAGTTCTGCATAGCCTTACATCACACACTGATCCTAGTAGAAGACTGTTTCCACTCCCTTATCTTGAGACAATTAATTGCCCTGACATCTCTCATGTGTGAAATCAAAGCCCAAGACAGTCACAACGAAGATAAAAGGAGCAAAGAATCATGTTGCCACATAACTGACAGAGGAAAAAAATGCCACATTAATATACTAAAATGTTATCAAAGACAGAAAGTGGGACACATTGTGCCTGTGCAATCACATAATTTTTTCTTTGTTAGGTCAAAAGAGGAGCAGTATAGACAAAAACAACACACACAAAAGTAAGTAAAGCTTTTTTTATGTAATAGGCTTCTGGAGAATTTTCTTGCTTGCCTTTGCTGGATGTGAAGTTCTTGGACCTGCGCATTTAAGTGATGTTTAAAATCCCATTTGTGTGACTGCCTCATCTCTGTTGTACAATCACATATCCCCTCTCATCTTTCTGCCTAAACTGCTGTGTTAGAGCAGAGTCACAACCCTGGCACTCCTGGCTCACTGTTGTGGTCTGGCTTACAGTTATTCTGCCGCCACTCCTATATATAACGCAGGTCTACTCTTCTCCGCCTCTTGTCTCGAGAGGCCCTTCTCTCTACACCTCGGCTGCTTATTCTCTGTGATTGCGATCTTCGTGTCTTTGGTGGTGCCCTCCGTATCCCATGCTCCCCTCTTTCTGAGGAGTTTTATCAGCCGCCGCACACACCGTGTCCCTGGACGAATATTCAGGTGGCTCAGGGTGGTGTCTATCAGATAGAGATAGACAACACATACACACCACACTCGCATGCAGAGACACACACATTGACGTGCAAATGTGGATTTGTGTGTTCTCAGAATAAAAGCTTTGTCGGTTGTTATCAGTCTGTCTCCGTCACATTGAAACTGGCGATGCAGACAGCCAAATCTAAACAAGTCATTCATAGTGGAATAACCACAGAGAAGAGGTTATTTAATTCCCTCTTTAATATCTGTCTTAGCTTTCATGAGCACATCTCAAAAACATCTACAGAGACACAGTGCTCCACTGACAGCTGTACGAGAAGGCAGAGAATAGAAGCTCCAGCATCCCAGAGCAGCATTATAACAGCGCTCCTGCTGGAGGCCCGCTCAGCATGGGGTGCAGAAATGGCTACTGCAGAAACAACATCATACTTGGAAAAGGAATTCATGCAAAAAGAAAAGTTAATTGCTCAGAGAGAGAGAGAGAGAATATGGCCTGCCAGAATTACAGACACTCTCTGAGAGGCGTTCACAAATTCTACTGGGAACAGCTTATGCTCAGATGTGGGTTTGAGGTTGCCTCACGATGGTGTTCTATTGTTAGGTACTGGGGTGTGTTTGCGGTTGTGGTGGCGTGGTGTACAAAAAATTTGGTGGGATTTACTCTCACAGGTTGGCAGAGATGGTCAGCATCCTGCTAGGAGAACAGACCGATATCCAACAGCCTGGGAAACACACAAACAAAACCTAGGCAGCTGTAAACTAACTAAGCTCCATGCCAGCTTGTCCTCTAGAGCCCAGCTAGAGATAGCTGTAACACAGCTAAATCTGCTTATGTGTTATGGCTTCACTCAGTACGCACTGTTTTATTCATGACTTTTAATCTCTTTTGCAGGCGAACTCTGGCGAAGTCTAGTGGGAAAGCATCAAAATGACCAATGGCCAGTGACTGGGATCATCCATCCAAATAGTGGTCATTCGTTCCATTTGTTTTATTGGAATACCTACAGTTAAAATCAAATATGTTCACTAATGTAGCCCTATAACTACCAATGAGCCATTTCACTCATCCTGACTGCAGAGCGAGGGAGGGAATCGACACCGGCTTCCTTCAGCTTCCACTGATAATGTACTGTACATTCATTGGTTTTATGTAAATACAGTGGGGGACATTGTAGACGTCTGCGAACTAATGGATAGTGTTACAGGATTTTCCAAAAAGATCCTTTTGGGTGTCAAGCAACAGTGCAACAGAGACAGTGTATGAGGTGGTAAATTAGCAATAGCCCGGGTGTTGACTACGCCTCTGCTAAATCAAGGTGTGTGAGCAGCTAACATGATATATCAACTGCCTATTTCAGCTGATATAGTTAAACCTGGTATAGCAAATCACTCACTTAGGCTACATCAAAAACGGTATCACATCATTTGTTGCAGTTTTTAGCAAAAATTAGCTAAGGGATTCTGGGATTAGATGAGAATGAGGATTATAACGACTGCAACATGGGGATGCAAGAGTGTATGTATGTGTGTCTGTGATCCAGAGAAGGAGAATGTTGTCTCTTTGTAGGTTTGTGGATCTGTTTGATACAGAGAAATAGAACTGATTCTTTCTGTGTATATGTTAACAGTTGTGCATTTATATATGCATACATGTTTGTGTGCATGCAAGTGTGTGAGTGTTTGTGATTGATCCATAACCACACAGCTCTCTCCATCACAGATGGTGCAAATATGGATGCCAGCATGATGATTCTTCCAACCCCAGTGGGGGTCAGAATGATTGTCTGAGATCTTGGAAGAGCTGGAAGACAGAATGAGGCACAAATTAGACTTGTTAACGAAGGACAATGAGTCTGACATGCAGCTGTCTAATCTCATATCTTTGAAG
Source organism: Toxotes lorentzi (assembly GCA_037833715.1). Taxonomy (NCBI): domain Eukaryota; kingdom Metazoa; phylum Chordata; class Actinopteri; family Toxotidae; genus Toxotes; species Toxotes lorentzi. Next base: position 8,843,991 of record JBBMJY010000024.1, on the reverse strand, counting down.
CATGCAGAGAACATTCAGAGGAGAGCTGCCTCTCAGATTGAGGCCAAGAACATGCTCTTTCTGTAGCAAAAGGCACTTGCCAAGCCATATTCTGTCTGAAGATCTGGCATGAGATGTCGGATATTACACAATGGGGAAAAGCACTTTATTCGTTCACTCATTTCTCCATGTTCAGACCATAAATCAGCCACTGTGTTACTGAGTCTGGTCTCAAACGTATGTGACTGTGGTAGGAAACACATTGAGATTCCCCTAAGAAATCAGTGTTGATCCCTTGGAAATGTCATTGGATTATGAGATACCATATTGCTGTTACCTAGCAAGAACAAAATGTAAGGCTATAGTGCTAAATCAATTTCTGTGTGACAAAGAGCATCTAGCAACAGAGTCCGTGTGTGTTTTTATCTGGTCCATCAACACATTCACATATAGTTACTGCTATATGGCCTGGATGGCTTGGCCAAACTATGATAGCTGCCTGCCAAGAATTGGACACTGTTACTTAGCATTTATAGGTAGGATATGACCGTATCTCATACCAAATCAAAAAATAAGAACAACAATAAGCAGTCATTTCCTGTAAGTCTTTTCCTTTTCTTTTGCATTCACACGCTTTCAATCAGCCTGCAGATGGTTTCAGGGTCAGCGAGTAATTATGGTGCATCTCTTTTACCATTAATGTAGAAATCATATATTGTATTTAGACAGAAACCAAAATTATCACTGTTGATGTAATGAGATATTCTAGGCAGGACGTAATATTCATCATATACGTCATTTTAAAGCTATCTCATAAAGTTAGCGAATCCAGGATAGGAGTGTGGGATTTGGATTTCACCACACACTTCTGGGCTTGATGTTTACTTTCTTTGGCATGAGTGGAACCTGAACTTTGAACCTACCATAGTCTCCAGAGTTTTTAAGTGTTCAGAGACCAATCAGAGGAGGCATGGATGTTAGAATTTCAGCACTGCACGTAGCCAAAAGCACTTAATGTTATTTCAATCCCTACGTCAGGGATCACAAGGAGACGAGTCATTATAAGAGTTATAATGTTCTCTTACGTGACCTTACAAGACCAAGCAGAATGATTTTAATGTGCTTGTTCATATGAGTTATATTATTTTTCTCTTCCCTCACAGAGAGATTCATCACTTCATAGCTGTTTGTGGTTGAGGCCAGTGGTTAGACAGACCTTGTCAGCATCACTGTAGGACCATGTCTTTATTGTCTCCTCATCTGAAAACAGGGCAGAAATCACCATAAAGTATAAATTAGCTGGACTATAATAATGAATGAGGGCCATAATGAGATGCTACAAATTGCCTTTCATTGTGTTCTCTCCTTTGGATCATTAGCTGCAGTCCCACATGACGCTGCAGATCAGGAAACTACATGTAACCGTCGGAATACCAGTCAAGCACATTTTAGGGCTCATTTGCACAGCATGTGAGGAATGTGGTGCTAAGAGCTTGCAAGTCTCGTGATTAACGCCTGACTCCATTATATTCGTCATGAAAATGGATTACTTCAAAATAATCCCATTTATGGGATCATAAATATCTTGACTCTGAATTCATTCGTCTTGGAGCCTTCAAATGTTTGTGGCAGGCAAACGTTGGTATTTCACATCTGGAATTACATATTTGGGAGAGAGGTGCGCATATAGGCATGCATGCACATACACATACACATAAGCACATTATGTTGACATTGCTCAAACAATAGCCATTGTTTCAGCATTTGAATAGGAAACTGGGACAGTGTCTCCACTAGCCAGGTCTTTTTTGAAAAGGTGCAAATGGAAGCAGCAGCGGTGTGCGACTCTGGCAAAGCTCTCAGCCCCGCTCTAATGAGCCTGGGCCTAAACCCTTCCTTTAGACTGGGCTGGGTATCAGAGTTGACCCTTCAGTCCCCAGTCACATTTAATTACCAGTATGACTCAGCGAGCTGGACAGCCAGCCAGTCAGCTCGCCTGCCTGGCTGGTCCAACCCGGAGCCACAGCAGAACAGAGCAGACTTAGAGACCAAAGCTTTGACATTTTGAGAGATAGCAGCCGCACGGCAGTCTGGGGTTTACACCAACTGTCTTTCTTGGCCCTGGATAGTGGGGCCCGTAATATTCAGCACATTTCCTACACGGCTAATATCTTCTGGACAGTGTCTGAGCCAGTAAAAATACACTCATTTCCAGGCCTTGAAGTTGGTTTGCATCCAGGTCTCCTTGACAATTTATGGAAAAATACTAGAGAAGGAAGGGGGGGAGAGGTAAGTTTCATTTCTTGCATAGAGCGATGTTATTAGACTGCCACAAAGAAAAACAGTAGCATAACACTTTTAGGGTAATAAATCATGAGATAGAAAAGAGAAAAGTGTTTTTTTTATCTATTCTTCTTACTGTGCACAATGAAAATAATGAAATGAACAATTAACAAAGAAGCAAAATAGTAGATTTTTACTAAAAGAAAATGACTTTAAGTGAAGTCAGTTTTATTTACCTTGCCCAATCACAAATTTGCCTCAGGGGCTTTATAGTTGACACCCTCTATCCTTAGACCCTTGTATCAGATGAGGACAAAAAATTGGAAGAAACCTGAAAAAGAACAAGAGCAACGTCTTCCTTTTTACTAAGCTGCTTTATTCTGTGCACACAGTAGTGACTGAGTACTCCATTTCCCGCATTACAGCTGTACTAGACAGCATATGTTACAGATAGCATATGCTGTTAGTGCACAGTCTGAGTCATTGCTACAGGGGCTATTGTCTAAAAGTAGGCCTAGCCAAGTGCAACAATGCGTGGATACACAGATATGCACATGTACATTTAAACACACAGATTCAAGTACACACACAAAATACAAACAATATGGTGGCAACACAATTTCACTGGTTCTCACTAAAAGATGTTTGCTATTACTAATCTACTGGATTGAACCAATGTGAACTCCTCTCAGCCTTTTTCCCAGCTTGCAGCCAAACTTGGCTCTGGTTCAGACTGCAGTGGTTTGCATTCTTGTGGAAGATCTTGGACATGATGGTGGACAGTTTGAGTTGTACCAGCATTTTCTGTATATTTCCCCAAATCTACTGGTCATCAGAAAACACTTAGGCTGAATCTGTGCAGTTGTTTTTGGACACACTTGGTCATCCCACATGAAAAGGAAAGAGTTTCAGTGATCAATATCAACACGTCTGCCTGTCAGCATGTGATAATCAATTTTGTCTGCTGAAATATTAGTTTATGGATTCAAAGACTTTCATTGGTGGTGTTCCTGTTAAGCGCTTCATGATGTTTTGACATCGGAGTACCGTTAAAGGAAACCAATCTCTTGCCTGCCTCAGGTCAAGATGGATGTGTTGAGAGCCGCAGCCCAGACCAGATTCCCCACGCTCCTCAAGCAACTGGGCCATTCTGGGCTCTGCTCCCCTCTTCCTGCCTTCTCCTTCCCCTCATCTATCCCCTCTACTTCCCCTCCCAGGGACTATTCCACCTCAAGCTGCTGGAAATCCCCTTGTCTGTTGAAAGGCATCCTTGACTGGTTCTCAGTAGCCATTTCAGACTGACATGTGATTTGGCCCAGAATGAATACGACAAGCATCTCAATCTTTCGGGCGCTGCAAAATACCTACTGACTGGTTTAGGGGAAGGAAATACTTTGACAGGAAGAATGTTTATGCCTTGGCGACTCAAGACATGTAAGCATGGATTAGGGACAATATTTCAGGAGTTGAGCAGTCACACTGAACAGGATCATGTTTGCTTATCTTGACAAACTGGACAAGGGTTAAACAGCATGTTTTCTGTCCAAATAACTATCATGTTTAGACACAAAACAACTATATTGTTTTAGGGACAATGAAGAATGTACTGTAATGCTGCTGTGGACTAAATGGTACAGCAGCTAGGAAGCAATTAGACTCTGTGAAATCTGCTGCCAAGTAAGTGGCAGTGACCATTTTGCACAATTTTATCATATAATAATCAGAGCCAATGGTGGTGAAGGGAACATTTCAAATAATTAAGATAGTTTTGCCTTGGAAACATACAAAATAGGACCAAGACATTTAATTGGTTTTAAAAGTCTGTTTTCTGTGTGAATGATTTTCATGTGGAACTGACTTGATGTTAAAAAATATAACTATATTATACAATGTTATTTAAAATCCAGCCTCTCTCTGTTTTACTAGGTTCAGTGTTATATGGCTCTAGATGCCTGTCTCCATCCTCTAGACTCAGGTTTATGAGAGGTATGTTTTGTCTCAGCATCTATCCCCATTTCACTTTTTAACACTCCTTGTCAGAAAGGGGATATGTCATTTCCCTTCTGTAAATCTGAGTGGAACGTTAGCTTCCCCTGGAAACACATGTTCTACCTTTACAGACCTGATGAAGGTTATAGCCTCTCAGTCATTGTAATATCGTACTCTGAGACATTCAAGCACACAAGCATGCAATTTCACATGCACAAGCTCTCACTCAGACGCACACACTCACACATTTACACACGCTCTTAAGGCGTGCACACCAGCCTTCTGCTCGGCAAGAGTGATATCATGTGACAGTGCTACAGGCCTTAAATGGCGTCCCATAGTGAAACTGTGAAATGTTATTATTTAGTTCCTTGCCAGTGGTCTGTAACGCTATGAAGGACGACAGGGCATAGAGAGGAGGGGCCTTGGGTTAAACACATGGTGATAAACACTGCAAAGCTCCAGCTACCCACAAAATCCAACTTAATTCAACTGGTGTACTGCATTTTAACTGTGAAGCAGATTTACATGTTTTTATTCCTCTATTAAAGGTCTAGTCAGTGATTGGAATCCAATACACAAAATTCTGTGAATATACCCTCACGTCCTTTACTGCCTGTAAATGGGAAACAAACAACTGTGTGGAGTTTGGACTAGGATTGACTGGGCCAGCAGACAAGAGACAGGCGGCGATGTTAAGGCGAGTGCATGGAAGGAACATCTCCTGGTGGCGGTGTGACAGAGGTGTATACTCCACAACTTAACTGTACTGTCAAGAAGGAGGGATGGTCAAAGAAGAGCCAAACAGGAGGTCAGAAGAACAAAAAGGGAAAAAGACGTTCTATGATCAGGGAAGGGCAAAGAGCTGCGTTAATGCTGGCGAAGGTTTAGAATAGTGTGAAGATCTCTTGGAGTGTAAAACTTTGTTTTGCTAGTTTCTCAGAGCCAGTAGGTAAGGGTTGTTTTGTCTTGTTTGCTAATGTTTGTCATAGCCAACCCCAACTGATTAGTTAGTAGGCAGGTACCAGAGTCACTTATATGTCTGGCAAAATTAAATTACTTGCCCATTGACATATGGTGTTGGTATGATGCTAGCTATAGTAGCAGGAAAGTTGTGAGTATTGCTGTCTGCAGCTTGATGTAAAGTTGTATCCACTTCCACGCCATATAAGAAACTCTGGATTCGTTGTTGTCATTGCCTTGGCGATGCGCCATCATTGTATTTGGAGGGTGGGGCTTCACTGAAGGGAGAGGTTTATTTGTTTTCCTGTTGAGTTCAAATATCAACAGGCTTTCCTCAGAATCGCTTACTTCACCTTTAAATTACATTACACACTCAGTCGGGTCTGATACACATCCCATTAAAATGATCAAGTTTTTGTTTTTTACAACTTGCTTTCCCATTATCTTTTTCCCAATGACCTCTGTGGTAATTGCTCGAATAATTTCCCATTAGCCACAAGTGTTTGCTTGAGTTCAATGGCCTTGACTAACTGTATCTCAAGGTGGAATTCCAGTTTGAGGACAGACTTAGGGTGGATAATGTCTGTGGGAGAGCACACTGACACAATTACTTTAACCATTAAGGTTGGTGTAGGCTTACACTAGAGCAGTGATTAAATTAATGCTTAGAAGAGGAGGGGCGGATGGCCTAACAGCCAATTACACCAACCCTGAACCCCTGGACCGCATTATCTAATGAGCACTTACTCACAAATTACACAACAAAGGAGGAGGTGAGAGGAAGGTGCATACTGTAAGAAACTTCAACCCCCCACTGCTGCAATTTGTGTGAAAATAGGAGGTTTCTGCTACTCTGAATGGATTTCACATCCTGGCTACCACTCACATGCAGGATTGCTTCCTGTGGTGTATGAAGCAACTTCTCCCTACTTCTTAAACACACACACCCACCACATAGGGAATGTCTAATTGATAAAATATGGTATTCATTAAACCTTATGGGCCCTCTTTTCAACTGCACACATGATGTGGGGTGGCAAAATGGCTTCACCTGTGCCCTGCTCCACACAAGCACACAGCTCAGGGTTCACCATAATGCAAGCGGGGCACTAGTTACAGGAGACATTTTAAGTGCATGACTTAAAGGTCTGTAACCAGATACAGTACAAGGAAAGCCTCAGCGCTCTTCCACAGAGGACAGAGACTTGCAATTTTAAAAACTTCAATAACTTTTTACATAAGCAAATCAACAAAACCTCTGGTTTCCTCTTTAAGTCCATTTGGATAGATTTGTGTGAGAGAGATTAGATTCTCTACATGAGTATTCTTGTAAAATTCAATTCAAAAATAAGTGTCTAGAAGCATGGAAGATTTTATTCTATTCTAAAAATGTTCTATTCAGAATTATATACCAGCATCAGTTTCTTGTCTGTGTATGGTATACATTCAAATGCCCATATGCATTACCATAATTCTATAATTAAATTTTGAGTAAATATAAACCTCTTCGACTTTTAATCTTCTGGGTTGAAGCAGATTGACATTGCTTGCCAACAGAGTTAGCAGACCACTGCATCTCTTGTTATAGTTGGCAGGACAGACAATAAATGATCATTCAGCTAATGATGTGCAAACCAGCTCTGCTCCCTGTTAGTCTGCTAGTCTGACCTGGCTCAGGGCACTGCAGCTGTGGATGGAAACTGAGCCAAAACACCAGTGTTATGGTTCGTGGATAAAACAGTGGGTAGCGGGGATATAATCATGATACCAAATTAAGGAAACATTCTGATTTCTGACTGTAGCATTCTTTTGTTAGGGACTTTTGTAATACTGTTTCTGTTACAGTGTACAATGAACAGTCTAATCTCCAGAAAATACACGGGATTCACAGAAAATACAGAATCATCGAGTGATCGTCAGACTGTGTGGAGGCAAAAAAACAGCAGTGGTAAAATATGTTTTTTGTAAAGCTATTGGGTATGTTAATTAATGTTTGTGCAATCCAAGTGAGAGAAGTGCAATTCTACCACACCAACGCAAATCCACCACATACAGCTAGTGATTTATTTCACACAGTACCTCATAGATGTATGATGAATGGAGTTAATTTATTTCTAATCTGTTACAGATCTAGCTGGGGAGGAATAATGAAAAGAGATCATGCGAACTAGTCCAGCCAACCACATCAGTTAACGCTGAGGTCGACAGCCTTTGTACCACTGACAAATGTATAATACCTTTGTTTGGTTTGTGGCGCACAGTGTTCTCTACTACATGTGCAAATGGAGAATTATGGCAGCGCATGATGAATTTTAAGATCTGGAAAAGTTCCGTTGAAGTAAGACTGATAAGAAAGGGGGGAAAAAAAAATCTGTGATCAATAACGTGCAACAGTGTTGATAACTTCTCTTTGTTATTTAATTCATTTGGACTATTAGAAATCTGGCTGTGAAACACCAAATTTACTATGACTGATGTGAGCGTGTCGGTGCCAAGAGTAATGTGTGTGTTATTACCCATTATCATACAGCACAATCAATGATTTTCCAACCACGAGACAGGGATTATACATCAGAGAGCAGACAAACCACGGTAACCACCTTATCTCATTCAGATCATACAATAAACGTATTGTCAATAAATTGTATTGGCATATTTTCATTGATCAGCTGAAGACACACTATCCAAATAAACAGAAAAAAATCGGGGGGTGGAGAATCCATAAACTGGCAATACTGCTACACAGGCTACAGATTCAAGATGAGGAAAAACAAGAAGTTCAAACTCATAAATGAGGACATCTACTGTGCGAAAAAGAAGCAAAAAGAAACTTTTCCCCTGCTTGGTAGTGCTCTCGTTTTGTGGTGATGTATTCAGCACGGTGATGTGATTGCAAAATCCCATCTTGTTCTTCCAGACCTTATAAAAAGCAAGTATGATGGCTGCAATACTGATGTGTGACTGTATGGCCCTGAGCGCACCACCAGGTGAATGTCCTAGAAAAGCCAGAAAACACAATTTTGCTCTGAACAGGGGATTCTGTGGCCTCTTTCTGAGAAGGAAAGAAAAAAAACCTAAAATTTAATTCATGTCAGTGGGATACCACACATATTTTGTTTTGGTATGGCAGAAAGAACGATGAATCAGTTGGCATTATGAAGTTGGAAATAAAGCAAAATGCATGATATTGACCTATCTGGGTATCTTTTGAGAAATGACAAGTATCCTTTTTACAGTGTTTTACTCTACACCTTTTTTTGGAATTTACTGGATTTATTTTCAAAGGAGACAGATACATGCTAGGTGAAGGGAAAGTGACAGTGTGACAATACTGGGAGCGAATCCACAACAAAAGCATTGCTGTGTAACCTTGAGATGAGCCTCTGGCACTGTGCATAGCAGGGCCACAGGAGAACGAGGGGAAGATCATAACAATTAAAGAAAAGAAAGGCATGAAATGTTCAGAAGAGCTAAAATATGAATGTAAAAGAAAGCAGTTGAAGTGTTCAACTAGAGGAAAATCAAAGACATTTTTTAAGCAGTAGAAGGCCATATATGCTTTTATAGCCAGGCCTAGGTTTTTAGTTAGTGGGAGGGCTGTGTACGAGTGTGTTCTAATAGGACCCACATTACTGCCATGGCAACAGAGGCACAAAATAAAAAAGTCGCGAAACAATACGAGAGAAATGTAATTGAGATCAGGAGAAGGAAAAAAAAAAAGTTCCCTGGATGAAGTGTATCATCTGAAGTAAAAGACTAGTTTGTGGTCTACAGTGGGAGAGCGTTCTCCCCCAAAGGAGCTTATTATCCACATATAGACACATCACTTTCCCTCTGAATGACATACTGTAGTAGACTGGGGCTAGCTACAGTAGATCTCATACACACACATGGTCACACACATGAAGACTGGTTTTAAAGCAGACATACTACAGAGAGTTTCCACCATGTTTGACCACTCTGCTAATCTAAGATGATGAAGTGTCGGTGGCTCTCCGCTGTGGGAAATGCACGTGCGAGTATATGTGTGTATTTCTGGGTATGTTTATGCAGGCACGTGTGTGTGTGTGAGTTTCTTCATCTTTTCGAATCTTGCTTGTTTCCTCGCTGTAAATAATTGCTTGCCAAGAGAGGTTGGTTTTGGGCTGTTTTTCTTTTTTTTCTGTTTTGTAGATTTAGTGACAGGGTTTAAATGGACCTCAAACAGCTTCCGTTGGAATGTTGGATCCAGAGTTTTATTGCATCTACGGGAACAGCTGTTTGGATGCATGACCTTAAGTACAGCCTCTGGTGGTAGGGATCAACAGGTACTTTCCCTCTGTATTGCTGGCCACACTGGATTTGCGTGCAGAAAAAGATCTGTTCTCGACCCAAAAACTCAAGAAGGGCGGTTTTAAGTTGATGCAGTTCGTTACAACTCAGGTCAGTGTAAACTCACACCATCATTATGACAAAGTTGTTCAAGATGCCGTGGCTTTGTCAAAGGCTGACTTGGGTTACTGTTGCATGCAAAATTCTCAGTCATTTCAGTTGTGGTTTTCATATTTGTTGCAAAATCAGACTCGCATAGGGTTGCAGGAACATTTAGATTTCAACAGAAACAAGGCCTCTATCGATAAGATTATGAAGATCAATACTCAGATTATCATTTCTTCCTCATGTATGGAAACAGCCTCCTGTTGCTCAACAGAGGCCAGGGTTATACATTTCTGTGTAGCTGATGGATCATTCTATCTGTGGATAGAAATATTCGCTTATATGATTTACACATGACAACTCGGAGGATGTTAGTGACATATTTGCAGGTAATTAAAAACTCTGTTTGTAACTCAGGCAAGACCTTAACCAGATCATGACTAACAGCTGCGTTACTCTGTACATGTAAACATAACCATTCTGTCACACCCCCCTGAACTGAAATCTCCCTACAGTGGAGCAAGCAATCATTTAAATCTGAGGAATATCATTATTTCAATTAAATCAAAAATCTTATCAAAGCAACATGCTGTAAACCTAGCTTTCACATTGCCATGTAATCTAAAGCAAGGGGAATCTGATTTGTGTGTCAAATCTGATATCGCAAGCTTATTTTCCACACTGTTGTATACAAGTGAGCAGGATTAATGTGATGCAGTGGTGCAGTTATTTCCTCCGTATCTACTTTGGTTTTCATAGACACAATGCACACTATGTACTATGCATACATCCTTCTACAGAATAGTTTTTAATCCCACTGTCTAAATCCAAACACAGCTGCAGCCTGGTTTCACTTTTGTTTGTCTCAGAGTTTAATAAATTGTCATTGTTAAGCAGCTTGTGTGCAGTGTTTTGATTAGCAGGCGTTGGAGGACGTTTATGTTCACATGCATTGTTTGGTGCTAGACAATTAAGCTACGTTGCCATATTCATGCTGTTTACTACTCAAGTGACAGCCTGTGACCAAGTATGTTAACCGAACGTCACAAAGACTAGAAACGTTTGTGAGCCACATGCGATTTGAATTGCCTTTAAAACCACAGACAAAACTGGCTCACAGTTTGAAATAACTGGATTTGTGACTTGACTGTAGTTATAGAGCTGTCTGTGAAATGTCACTATCTCGTGCTTGTGGGCATCAAGGTGGTTAAATAGTTAACAATGTTGCCTCATAGCAAAAACGTCCAAATCTCAGAGTGCAGTTTGCATGTTCTCCCCATCTTCACATGGATTTTTTCCAGGTGCTTGACTGACAATCTGTTCATGATTTCCCAGCCTTTAGCCCAGTGCGTGCTGGATCTGCTCCATGCCACTTGAGAACCCCAATAAGCGGGTGTAGAAAATGGATGAGTGAACAATTAATTTCTCTGCACTTCCCTAATTAACAAGCTCCTTTGGTGAATGTAGTTTGAAAATCTATTATTTGCTTTACTGTTCTTAAAAGACCTTTGCTGCATCCCTTTTTGTCTTTGGATGTCTCTGGTCTGTTCAGTTTAGTTGGGCCATCAGTCTCCATCAGGAGACTCCCTCCACTTGTTTCTTTGGAAATACTGCATACATAATGGGCATTTGAAAAGTAAAGGGTTACATTGCTCTAAGTGGCCAAGATAGAAATAAATGAACAGAAAACACCATTATCTAGAGGAAAAGATTAAAATGCTTATAGGCTGATAGGCTCAAACTAAAGCAGGAAAAAAAAACACTTTATGTGACTTTCTTTCTGTATGCATTTAGTAATGGAACACATAAACTGATTATTTCTCTGTAATCCTTTCAGGATTAGGGCTCTTTTAAGACTTGACTGTTTATGGTTATACCCCACGCAGTCAGCTCTGACTGGCTCAGCCCAGAACATGTGTTTAAACACTTCATTGAGAGTTTCCATGGTCGCTCTGGCTTCCAAGATGAACTGCGATTCTGGCTTTTTTTTTAATGTCCCCCAATAAAAATTCACAGTAGTCCATTTATCTCAAATGCTGGTGTGTGCGATGTGTGCCACAGCACTGTCGTGAGGCACACATCACGACAGGCTTTGACACATTACTTTCAGTCCTTCCCAGGTGGCCTAGAACTTTTTCGGAATTTGTGCTCATACACACAAAGGGAAAAACTCCCTCCCCAAGGTGCCAGGGGGCCACACATACCAGTCTCTCCATTATATTTTTTACTGTCTTATTGTGCCCACGTTGCCCACGTTCACCATATTCATGTTCATCGATTTGGCAAGATTAACATGATGTCTGTAATAGGAAAATCAAAACAATCTAATAAAACCAGTCCAGTGATGTAAGTCTGATCAATACTGTCGAGACAGTAGGGTCACAGACGGCCCTAAAACTGAACAGCTTTAGTGGTGTTTTGGGAGCCTTCAGCATTCAGATATTATTTATGGTTATTACACGGGATCAGCAAATTATTTTTTATGAACTGAATTATTTCTTTTTTAAGCCACATATTACAAAGGAGTGGTATGGCACCTTTTCTGTTATGCATCAGTAAATCACCATAGTTTATATATGGCATGTGGATTCTCTCTCTCTCTCACTCTGTCGCACACACAGTCAAAGGTAAAAAGGAGTTAGCACTTTGTTATTTTACTTTTTGTTATTAAACTGACACCAAATATATATGTTTTTCTTTTGTCATATCTGAGATAAATAATGGGGTAAATGAGTATCGCTGTGCAAGGGTGAAATAAGGGAAAATCAATGAGACTATTATAATTCAGGGAATGAGTATTATTTAGAGGAAGAAATGAATATAAGTCATCTACCCTCAGGGAACAAAGCCAGATGATATCATTGAGAGCCTGTTGATGTCAAACTTCAGCTTCAGCATCATATAAACTGGATAAGTAGCATGAACTGCTACAGAGTTCATCTGTATAGTGCATTTCTGTTTACATTATGCAGATAAGGGAATGAACTTGATGACATGCAATTCAGGATTCCACTTTCCTGCAGATTATTACCTTTTTATCCATTTTGCCAGAACATTATTATTATTTTCACGACACCTGCTGTAGAAAAAACTACTCGCTGCTGAATAAAATTCATCACCGAAATGTTGTCGGTCAAAGCACTGAGCTAACCTCAGCATGCTGCCTGGTCAAGTTGACCAAAGCCAAGCCATGAAGTCTCTCACATAATCCACATTACACAGCTCTCAGCAACACACGGCTCATACAATGACAATAAGCTTGTTCATTTTCACTGAACATGGAGGGTCATACTGACTCAATTTAACTACAGTGCAATGCAGTGACCATCTGAGGGGGCAGAACCAAAGAAAAGTGGTTATTGGATTGTTTTCTATCTGGTTTCAGCGATGTATGTGAGCCATAAATTATTGTGTGAAGCAGGCCTTGACATTGGTGCCACGATTTTGATTAATACTCTTTTCATATATTAGCACTTTGTGGTTCAACGTAGGACAGAGAGCAATGCAAAAAAAAAAAAAGTTACTTCTGCTATGATATGATTTAGAAAAAAATGATGATACACTGTAGCCCTGCACAGCTGTTGTCCAGTGATATGAATTCTGTAATGAATACTGTAGGGCAGAGAGGACAGAAAGGAAAAATGTGAGTACTCTATTAGTGTGTCTCTTGCTCACTTGTAGCATGGGCTCTATTTCTACTAGGTCATTTACTCTTCTGTCCTTCATTCATACCCAATATCATAGAAGCCACCACTTGATTTTTACCTCATCTCACTGCTTTGTAGCACTTTATTTTATCCGTCATTTCCTAAGAATTCTCCCGGAGAGCGGTTTGTAATTTGGTGCTGATTATTTAAGTAAGTATTTAAATGATGAACTTATAGGTGTAACCTATAATATCCTTTAGTCAGTGCACAGCAGGTCAGCTAAACTTACAAAAATGTGAAATTTGTCTACAGGCAAGTGCACAGTTCAGCATATATGAAGAACACCGTTCCTACTAATAGTCACAAATTGCTGGACATAGTGTAACTTCCAAAATTCTAACTATATCGCAGCTTTCTCTATTTCCTTGTTATTCCTACCAAATTATATTGTTCTGCTCAGAAAGAGTCTTCAAAAACTGTAAAGAAATAAAAAATAATGGATTGATAAAATAAAGTGTAGCCCACCACTTCATTTTAACATATCCTGTGGGTTGATTTGAAGGCAATTGGAGTTCTTGTTTGAAGCTTTGAAGACATTTCATCCCTCATCTGAGAAGCTTCTTCATTTCATCCTCTTCAGAACTGAAGAAGCTTCTTGGATGAGACGTTGCCTTCATCAACCCATAAGATAACTATGACCTGGATGAATGAGAACCTACACAGACATATCTTCATTTTAACATGTTTTACACTAGTTGGCCCAAGTCAGTATAATTGTGTGCGCTGTTGCTACCAATTGGTCCACTGGTTTCAGTATATAGTCTCTTAATCTGACAATCTAACACATGAAGTAATCTGTAATACATGTCTTGTATTAAAAACCAGTTTGCGTGTGTACTGCCTTTAGTTTTTCAGGGAAGTGACAGTTCTTTTTATACAATTTTTTATGTACAGTAAATTAGAAGGATAAATACTTCTAAAATATTTTGGTCTGTCAAATGGCAAATCTCTTGGGCATTTATCCTTGGAAAAATCATGTCTCTGATCTTTGCATACTGTACTACACCCTCAGATCCTGGCATAGGTTTGTGGTTTTGGTCTCACATTACCACAGTTCACTGTACTTATATCTGGAATTAGTAGCTAAGCCTACCTAAGAGGTGCCCACCCACCTGCTTAAAGCATATCACACTGTACACCTTTGCTCTGTCATCATCCACCTACCCACCAAAACCCACAACCATTCCAACACATTCTCAACCACTCACTCTAGAGCTTAAACACAGACAGGCTTTAAGTGCACAAAATCTAATACACACACATACACACACAAGTGTGTATGTGTACTTCACTCAACAGCTACATTCCAGGTGGGTTACCTAATTTAATTTTCTGCATCTAGTGGCTTTGGACTCCTTTGTCCTTGACCCTGTTGCTGCTGGTCACCACCCCTTGCCAGGGGGGCCGGCCTGCCTGCCTGCCTGGCATATTTATAACTGGGCAGGAGAGGGACAACAACACTCACACCAGTGCTAAATAAACACAGATCCCAAATCTGACTATCTGGCAGTCATCGTTCCATTTTCAATAATTACACCAAATCAGGACATACAAGCAAAGATAGCCACTCTGTTGACTGGCTAATGGAGTAGGAGTGCTGCAGGTTAAACAGGATAAAATGTGGTTCCAGCTGAAAAGAGAGTTTTGTGATGTTGACACATCCAAACATATCAACTCTTCATATACTGATTTAACTCAGATGAGTCATGTCCTCCCATGAAAGGCTGAAAGCTTACAAGTGTCATTACATAGAGGTCCCTCATGAACAGCACATGGATTTCTAAAATGAAGTAGTATGGAAAAATACAAAACATCCTGTCTGTGAGTTTTTATTGTTTTTACACCACTAACCTGGTGAGTCCAAACTGTTCAGGCTTATGCTCTCTTGTTGATGTGATCATGTTACATCAAGATTGTGAAACATCGACATGACTAATCCTCCTCCTACGTCCCATCCCAAACTTTTGTATCTGACCATAAGGTTATAGTCATGACAGGTAGTGAAGTGCACAGTATTTGCTCACACGGTGTATGCAAAATCCCTGTCATAGCTGCTGCCCACACACCAAGCTGCACCTGTCAGATAACATCTGTTCATCTGTCCTCTGTCTTTCTGTGCTCTCGCTCATCCTCTCTCTCACAGCTACTCTCTTATATTGCATATCTGGGTTCAATTTTCATCACTAAAAAATATACTAGTTATAGAAAAGTGTATAGCTTTCACACTGTCTGATTTACCAGCATACAAAACACGATACAGGCTATTAAAATATTTGTGATACTGAAAAGCTGTTTGCTTTTCCCCGTACACACGCCACTCAACATGAGTAGGGATTTTGGTAAACTAAATAATGCAGCGTGATGTGATATGATAATTGCTCTGTTTCAACAACCTGCGTGGAGGCTTGCAAGAGCATCCAGACGTAAAATGCTGATAATTAAATCCCCACAACAGCAGGACAGGACCCCATAAAAACAATTGTAAACTGCTAAAACTCTTGTAAAGAGTTTAGCTAGAATTGTAGCCATAGTCATTTCATGCAGCATACATACCAACATTATTTTTGCTCATTATGTACATTGTGTATCACGTAATTATGTAATTTTTTAAAAGGTTGCTCTAAAGGAGCATTTTAGGAATACGTAATACATTTTAGGAAAACTAAGATTCTTAAATTTGCATAGTCTCTGTAACAGAAGGATGTGAATACTGTAGCCTTGCCCTTTCCATTGGTTTCATCACCTTTACATTCCCAGTGAAGAAAAGGATTTTCAATACTTCATGAGAAATGACCAGCAATACTTTTAAATGGCTAAAAATATTGCACTTGTCCATGTGTGCTTGATCTATCTTACACAACATTTAAACAGCCTCAAAAGATGAAACACGTCCAGCATTCAGTAATAAAAAATATATATGTATTCAGCTTTTATCCTGCATGTTTCAGCCTCATGACTCCACGACTTCTCTCTCACTGATGTAGTGTGATATCAATGTCTAAAACACATACGGTGGGAGAGTATACTACTACTGCTGCTCAATGACTTTACCCCTTCAGTAGACATTCCTTTTGTATGTATACGGATGGTGAGGTCATACATAAATACCACGTATTTGTGGCTACATATACTGCAAGCCTATGCCCACAGTATGGTGACCTCGTGAGTGTAACAGCAGATCGGTTGGGACTACTCATATACCTCTACTTGAATGTTGACCTTATGACTTCTGACATTTAGGACTGTCCCTGACAGGTAATACAGGAGCGCTTAGCAACCAGAGTTAAAAGTCAAGGGTCAGCAATGGTGCCAGTCATGTAAGGATCTAACTTCAATGAAGACTTGCTGTTGTTTGTGTTTGCAAAGCCGATGAAGCCAGTTTAATATATTTAGTTGTTTTATTATGACTTAGAATATCAAGCCCATGTGGTATCATACTGATCAATAAAACAAACTACCCTGGTTAAGCTGTACATAGAGTTTGCATGTGTATGTTCCATATCACCTAAGGTATAATGTGGTGGTTCTTACCAACATTCATGTCTGATAAAATATAATTACATCAAAATGAGAGACTGGTATTCCAGTAATTCAGTGTATGTGTGTGAAAGAGAAAATATGCACATGCTTGTGTGTGTGTGTGTGTGTGGAGACAGCAGGGAGGAACAGAGAGAGGTGGACGTGAGAGGGGTCATTTGCATGATCTTTGGAAATATTGCCATAGCCTCTGGCTTTTTCTAAGAATACAGAAGTTAGAAAAAAAAAACTGAATTATTTCCCATACTCTGTCTTCTGCCAGTTCAAGATAAATAAATGCACTTCCATGGTGCATTAAAACAACCATATCCAGCAATGCTCTCACAATTAGCTTTGCCTTTTCCCTTAATTAATGTTATTCAGTAACACTTCAGAATAATGACTTTTAATAAGATCCAGTAGTGAAGAATATGGTTCCTAATGCATAATTTGGACTGTATTACCATAACAGATTCATTTAAATTTGTATTATAGACCTACATGCCCTTCTATGGGGACTTATCTAATTAGCAGTTTTACTAATGGTGTATAAATTATGAGATGACTATGTAAAAAGTTGCATTTTAATATTAAATATGTAGATGTATGTTGCATTTCTGTATTAAAATGTAAATTATTTTCTGTTAACATAGAGTGTATGTTTAACAGCAGTCGACAAAAAATGATTCTGTCTGTAAAGCGTATAACTTCATTCATTTGTTAATTTAATTACTAATCTTCTTACTTGATACTTCTTTAGAAGCACTGTGTGTAAAATTTTCACCAGCCAACAATCTTGTACTCAGGTCACCAGATAAAGGGAGGGATGAACTTTTCATTTAATCTTTTCCAATTTGATAGTTTTTCTATGTCTGCAGCTTAGAGAGTTCCTTCCATGGGCTATAAAGTTTATTCTCTGTAAAAGGAGCCCATCAGCATGTGCTTGCCAGGTCTGTAAAATGGAATTTGTACTTGTAAGTTTAGTTGGATGAATGTGCTATTTCACATGTAAACTACTACATCATTTTGTTTTTACTTCATATCCATATCCATAAAGTGTTCACCAAATTAAAATGTTTGCCGTCTTCGGTCTGAAGGTGCAACAAGTTGAAATATTCATAAAAGTTAATAATTTACGCATTTTTTTTTCATTATCTGTGTAAGAAACCATGTGCGTACAGAACTTAACAGAACTAAATCTATTCAAATAATTGTGTCCTTTGATACCTATGGCTGGATAATTTATCCAAATCGGTGAATACAGAATGGCCAGTTCAGGGTCCCTACATTAAGTTACTTAAGGCTTGTGAATACTCATTATTCTAAATAGTTACCAATCAGACAAGATTTATGAAATGAAAGAGTGAAAGGGTTCAATTCTAAGGGGACTGAAATGTTCAGCTTTCTTTTTAAAGTACAGCAGAATGGGTTTGTATGTTTCTATAGAATACAATGAAGATTTCTTAAGCTGCAGATCACAATATTCTGTACATTCACACAGGCACTAATATTGTAAATGTCAGGTTTTTCTTGATGTCTTGATGTTTCATTTCAGACTGAACCTTCAGTTTATACCTGGATTAATGAGAAGCTGGAACACTAAATCACGGAGTGTGCTAATCTGATCTCAGACATGCAACATTCTCATTTGAAATACAATATGATTCTATCAACTACAGGAGCGATAATCCACCTGAAGACACATTTTCAGAGATGGAGGCTTCAAAGAAATTCTGAAAGAGTGACATGATATACTGTCAGAGAAGGAAAGTCTTGAATTAAGAATTTGATTAAAGATATTGCGAGCTTCATGAATAATGCAGGCAAAGTTTATTTCCCAAGAAGTCAACTGTAAAACATAGTCCGCTCGCCAAGTCTCCCTGCTCTCAGTACTCTCTACATTTCATCCACACCAGTAATGATGGATGACATTTTAAAGTAAACTAATTAAACTTGAAAAGGAAAATGAATTGTGACAATATTTCATCCCATCAACATCATAATGGTGCAAGTGTCAGACTATTTCTTGCCATCAAAAAATTAAAAGCATAAATCAAAGGTTATTGAGCCAAAAAAAAAAAGGAGAGTGGGTTTGAAAGTTATTGTTTTAACAGGATGACAAAATCATTAGAATCTAATTTATGACCCCAGGGCAAAGACTTTTTCTATGATCTAGTGTTGGCATGTCAGTGTAATATCCCTGTCATCGCTTTTGCCTCATTCATTCAATGGGCACTGGCAGAAAATACTCTCATTTCAATGGTACACTTACTCTGAGTGGAACGAGCTGCTCAGGAGATGTCCAAGGTCCACTCCCCTCTGGCAATGCTGGTAAAATGATGTGTTCAAATTCCACTGCAGTAGCCCACAAATATCACTCAACCATTCTGTGAAGGAGGAAGCAGATAGATGTGCAGGATATAATTCTGACTGCGATATCTGCTTTCCACATAGCAACATTGTCAGTGATAATTAAATTCTGCAACTGTAAAAATAAACTCAGTGCAGTTTTTGAGTCCACACCACCAAATTTTATTCAAGAGTACTTCTTAATGCCAGAATTAAACAAAATCAACTCCATCAGTGCAAAAACAACTCTGACTTTTAAATAGATGTTAAAAATTAACACTTACTGACAGTGGAAAATGTACCATGTAAATTTTATTGCCACCTTTTAACAGACTAATTTGTTTTATTCTAACCTTTTTTTGTGTGCGTGTTGGTTTGTTGTAAAGATAAAAAGCCACCCACTGTTCATACTCCAACCAGTGTTCTGATGGTTTCACAGTGGAACTTTTGGGCCACATTATTTTTCTCACAGCTCCCTGTGAAATTAACTGTCACTTCAAATAAGGAAATCTTCATTTCAGTATGTGTGAATACTTAGCGTAACACATCAGACATGGTGTGAAACACTGTGTGAAAACCTGCTGGTACATAACTCTTCATAGCATCCTCATTGCCTACACACAACACTGAAAACAATCTATCCAATTCATATTTCACAGAATAATAACCATTGTTTTCCTGTAGTCAAGGTCTGAAAATCTCTTTATGTCTGAGACTAGACTTATGTCTCAGACATAAATATGTGATCCTCCGAGTCAGCCCTCACCTTCCACCACCAGCTCTTTCAATCTCAGTCTCATCTGCCTTGAAGTTTATATTTTGTAGTGGCGTCACATCTTCCCATAATCCTCCTCTGGATTGGCTGCAGCCCCTCATCTCTCAGCCCTGAAGGTCAACTTGTGAGAGGCATCAGTAAAAGAAAATGACCTGTGTGAAACACATTGCAGTGACCTCCACCTGAGCTGACTGTAACCTACCTTGGATGGGGCAGAGAGAAACCATGGTCTTGTCAAGCACGTGTCTGGCAATTGATTAAAAACCTACATATAAAGCAAACGTCTTTATAACCCACCGCAGCCCATTTCCTTAAACATCTTTGCAACAAAACATTTCACCTTGTTCACAGAATGGTACTTTCTAGTATTTAGAGCCTGAGACCTTCCAAGGTTTGAAGCAGTTTATTTGCCTGATTTAACCTTATTCATGCGTTCTGAAACATTAGGATCTGTGATTTTCTGTTTTCTCTGAGGTACTGACTCTGAAAGTACAATGACAGTAACTAAGACATTTTATTTTGACTAGTAACTATCAGACATAGTTGAGGGGAAAGTTACATTGCATCTGCTTTGACAGAGATTATGTGTTTTTAATAAATATATTTTGTGTTTTTCTGATAAATCTTCTGTCAAACTATGTCCTGATGGCTTTGTTCAGACACCTCTTTTTTTTCCCTCTACACGTTTTCTATTTTATTTTCTCTTCCTCTCTAATCATTTCTGTTCTTCTTTCTGAACCTGTTCTTGAAACATGTCAAAGCTGTCATAAATCATAAATCCTGACCTTGAATTTGTTTCCAACTTTCTAAACTAGTAACGCTGTGACATTCCACAGTGTGACTGAGACTCTAAAATGTATTCAGCTTATCAGTTATTTCTGGCACAAGCAGCCACCCCCAACTCCCTCTCAATAAATATGGGGTTGACTAAGTTGATATGCCTCGGAGGCATTTTAAATATTCCCCCAAAAATATCTATTCATAAAGCGGGGCAACGTAATTGGGTGATTTATGACCTTTTCACACCACTGGAGCGATTAACTGAAGACATCATTCAGAGCTGTCAATCAAACTGATAGTTCACATGGAAACGAAACACCATGCAGTCAGTAAGGGAGCCAGCTGACTTCAGAATGATGCCTTCAAAAGCCTTTCACTAAAGTGGCCTTTTCAGGGTTTTCACTTGCGTTGTTATTGTGTTAAGATAAAACTTCTTCTATCAGAAAGCTACGCTGGCAGAAAGGGAATTGGAATCAAAGGCACAGGTAAATCTGTGCACATTCATGCATTCATGTTACCATCTCAAGGGTGACACGGTTTCAGCTGAACGCCATCTCATCTCTGTGCCCTCCTCACTGCTGGTCACAGACCTTGACTATGTTCATAGCTTAACAGCACATCTGGGACACATCTTCACATAAAGATATCATTACCCCAGATTTAATGATCAGGCGCAGTGATTTGTCTTTTTGGTCTTCACAGACACACACACCTGCATCTTCAGAGGCTTCCTTTGGTAATATCACCAGGAAGAACAACTTGACACTAATTGGCTCATCATGTCAAGTGTGTTCATGCATAAAGCGTTTCTTCTTCTGATGCTTTATAAAGTACCAGCTTTGGAAAAGGATGAGATTGGAGAGGATTGCATCCTGGATGAGATTTCATGTTTTTCTGCATCTACATGTTTTATTCCAGCCTACAGAGCGATGTCTACTTGATCTTCACTGTATCCCACAGTGTTGCTGAAAAAGCCTTTAATACCGACCAAGACATACTGGTAGCATAACTATTCAAGAATCCAGGCTTTCTTTATTCTGGTTATCAAATACTAGTTCAAATCTATATTAAGACTAATCTTTATATTTTGTTACGTTAGATTTCACCGATCTTCATTACATCGCTGGGGTCCAATTGGCTTATCAGGGGGGGCCTTTCCCCCCTTTGGTCCTCAGGGCTTGCTGGCTCTCAGTCTAATTACCAGAGATAATGGAGGGTGAAGCTAAATGGCACTGATGGGGTCCAGCAGAAGGTTATTAGGTGTCCTCATTAGTGCCCGAAGTGAAAGGAGGTTTAAGGGCTTATTCTGATCCTGATGGATGGTGTTCCTCTCAGTCTGTCTTTAGAGGGTGTGATTCCACAGTGTAGATGGCTAGGCTGAGGCACAAATGGGGAGAAACATAAAGAGGGGGGAATGTGTGTGTGTGTGTG
This sequence comes from Toxotes lorentzi, assembly GCA_037833715.1. Taxonomy (NCBI): domain Eukaryota; kingdom Metazoa; phylum Chordata; class Actinopteri; family Toxotidae; genus Toxotes; species Toxotes lorentzi. The sequence goes on along the minus strand of JBBMJY010000024.1, from coordinate 8,821,803 downwards.
TGTGTTGTAATGGCATCCAGATTTTCTGTATTAGTTGCAGTGGGAATGTTTAATCTGCTAAACAATCCTAATTCAGTGACAAATTTGACAGTACTTGTGTCAAACTAACACCATGATTGCAGTACATTTAAGTTGTACTCACATAACTTTGGGTCAAAGAAGAGAAAAACAGTAGCACAATCATCAAAGCAATGTATTTCCGTTTTATTGTATTACTCATAGTTGTTCAGACACGTGTATATACAAATACAGATCATTTTTTGTCATTTTTTTTGTTGTTGTTTATATACTGTAAAAGAGCAGGTTGGAAATATTCCCCACTGATGGCAAAGTGGGAGCGGGGTTTAAAGGTGAGGGAGGAAGGACAGCAGGTGTTGTGGTGGAGGTTATACAAGCACAAGAAAAATGGGACAGGACAGGTGCACAAAAAGAACAAGTGGCTCATCAGCAAGAGGGGAGCTAACCAAGAGAGGCTTTGCCCATACGATAAGATAGGCTTTACCCCACTCACAATCCAGTTTAGGATTTGGTGCAGGGGGTGTGCTAATCCTTGAACTGTACCCAGGACCAACGTATACCGTAGGGACAAGTGATGCAGGGTTTTTTAAAAAGGGAGAGAAAGTGAAGGGCCCCGTTGTAGTCTCTTCGACGCCAGCAGCCATTCCATGTAAAAGCACAATGGCAGAAAGCGTCTTGTACACAGACGGGGCTGCCAGGGCAGAGGCTGAAGGGCTAAGGCATGGGAAACACTCTTCTTTGCCAAAGAGGGTTGCCGCTTCCCATTCACCGCGGCAACGGCAAATGAGACACGCACACATACAAACTCAAAGGTCTCACACATTTTTTCACACTGGAAAAACATCCACACACTGATGTATACACTCCCAAAGGCCTCCTCTTGGGAGGGCAGAGAGAGACAATGAATAGTCAGAAGACAGACTGCAAGTACATGGGATGAATTCAGTAGATGGGTACAGAAAGAGTCATTCTTCAGAAACGAAAACTAAAAGTTGTTTTTGAACTACAAAATGACCCACCCCCACTGTAACGTCACAACAATGGTTTGTGTTATGTACATTTGTCATCTGTAACTACACAGCTAAATGACATCACTCAAATGGGGATGCAAAAACACACAACATGAAAGTGATCAGAAAATCTAATACGTCTCAAAGAAAAAGAAAATAAAAGCAAAAGAAAACATTCTTTTTAAAACTTTTCAGATTTTTTTTTTTTTGATTTTTTTTTTTCTTACACGTCATCAAGTTCATGCGCATGCCACATAATGAAACTGACGAGATCCCTCCATTTAAAAAGCCAACAGTCTACTCATGGCAGACTTTTTAGCTGACCAACATGCTTTCAAACATTGAAGGCAAAAAAGTACAAATAAGCCGTCCATTAAGTCCCAAGTTTTTCTTTCCAAGGCAGGATCCCTATGTGAAGAGATGGTGAGGGTTGGTGACTGGTTTGAAACATGTAACAGGTGAGCCACTTGTTGGCTAATGTCCAGCCTTCTGTACACTGGTACGTGTACATTTCCCACAGGTTTCCCCTTCATATTAGCTCAAAGTTTCATTTAGGCATTGAGGATCAAAGCACACAATGCATTGTTCGAGGACAGTACACACTCCGCAAAACCCAGAGATAATACCGTATTCATTTTTTAGAAAAGACATAAGAACCAAATTAATACTTTAATATCAAACACTATTTACATCAAGAAGTTTTCCTAATAATAATAATAATCATAATCATCATCATCATAACAATAATAATAATTATACAGTTTTAACAATGATGTATCTCATTTTTTTCTTTTGTCCTCCAGAAAGGTACAAAACAGATACTAACCTAACACTACATGTTTTATGTTTGACTACCTCAGGATACACAGTATCCAGTTTATAAGTTGATCCTCATTTCCCAAGTTAAGATGTGTACAGAATAAACCATGGTAATAATAGCAATAATGACAAATAGTAGTATTGGTAACTATAAGAGAGTACAATTGAAGCTGGTTTTTGATAAAAGTCTAGTGTTAATCTGCTGACAAGCGTCCATTTTGAATCTTATGTGGTGCTCATTCCCTGTGGTGTTATCCTGAAAATTAGTACCTCATTAAATGGCCTTGTCTCCTATTACCCCCCATAGCTGAGCTGCTATTCCACTGTAATAGCATTGTTACCGTAGCACAAAAAAAACAAATGGCAAAAGGCAAAGGCAGTCCTTCTGGGGAAAAAACAGAACAATAGGCAACCACAAAACTGAAAACAAAGCAAAAACAAAACAGTGCATGCCTTTTAAGACTGAATGGTCAGGTGTTTTTTTTCCAGTAGTGCTGCATGGATTTTTTTGTTGTTTTGTCTTGTTTTGTTTTGTTAGGCACTCTAGTCACACTACCTTCGGCTACCTCTCATGTCTTTCTGTGTGTTTGTGTCTCTCTCTGTTTAATTCTTTCCGTCTCCTTCACTCACCAATTCTCTCAAACTGCAAGGTCATTGGTGCTTTAAAACCCCCCACGGTGGAAATCTACACCCCCCTCCCGAGACCCCCCAAGCCTTCCACCATCTATTTTTAATACCAGAAATAACTTCCCTTGCCACAACATGGGGTCCACATGCCTGTCATTTTGAACCTCATTAAAGAGTCACTTAAACCGGTAACACTAGGAGCTGAGGGTGGACATTCTATTGCGCCTGCGCTCCTTTTCTTGCTCTATTTCTCTCTTTATATCTGTCTTTCCAAACCAATTGGTGCCCTATTTCTCAGACAAAACCAGGCTCTGAAAGGAAGTCAGTTTCAGCAGAGTTAATTTCCCTATCTGTCCATACTTCTTTGAAAGCAAAGAAACAAACCCCTTCTTTTGGAAAAAAAAGACATAATAGCTTTCATTATGCTAACTCACTATGTGCATCTGCGGGAGCTGAAGAAAGCTGAATATCATTATAACACAGTGAATTCCTTTGAATATAAGTGCTAACATAAACCTGGCTAGACTAAACAGAGCTGTGCATTGGCTTGAATTAAATGGATAGTTTCTCTCTTCACGCAGTGTGTTTTCAACTGATTGGAGCTATGCATCAGTCCTGTAAATGCTGCACTAACTGCTGCAATAAACTGAATGTGAGAACCAGCTAACTGCTATTTGATGAGCATGAGTCAAAGCTGTAGTTATGTTTAAGGGACAAAGATGTGAGGGAAAAGTATGGTACTGTGAAGCGACGTTTCTTCCCATGGCCCCTGTCTGCTGTTTTCTTTTAAGTGAACCTCAGACAGTACAAACCACCATTGGCAAAGTAAAATAACTTAATGGTTTAGAAAAAAAAAGTGTCCAATTTAGCTGTGAATCATTTTTAAACAATCACTTTAACAATCAATAGTGGAGGAAAAAAAGCCGTAGATGCAAATGTTTATGAGAGTGTTAATATTGACTTCTGCTCAGATGGAACGGACAACAATTGCTGCCCAGCTCAGTAAACATTGCATAAAATGACTGTGACTGTTGCTGTGAAATTGTGTGATCAGCTTTCAAAAGATATTGATCCTTGATCTTAAAACCAGTCCACAAAGTATCTGGTGAGAAAGTTTCAATTTCGATGTTTTGTGAAACAGATTGAATCAAACGCTTTGAGGTGTTGAGCACACTCTACACAAAAGAGGACACAAAAAAAGTGCTTCCTCACTCACTTAATGTCTAAGTAACTTATCCACCTGTAGACACACTTTAGATTCAAGAGAAAATTGGGCACTATCTTAAAACCAGGACAGTCTTAAGATCAGTGGGCTAAGGTGCATGCCATGTACGTATTTCTCAGTGCTGTGGTTTCCAGTCTGTCCTCTGTTTAAAGCCATTACTATTTTTTCCCCCTACATCTTCATCTTTCAGCTTTGTACCGCACTTCCCAGTAAAATGGTGGTGCAAAAAAATCTGGTTCTTATGACACAGCAGAACTTGATCAAAATATTTTTTTGAAAGGCTTCTTCTTGAGAGGTCTCGGGCTAACTCTTTATTTGTGTATGTACAGTCAGTTCTAAGACCTAGAATCTTCACTTTCCTATTGTTTAACACTACTACTGTATTCAACTTTGTAAAAGCCCTACTTCTATTGACAGTTAGTGTAGAGGCATTTTTGTATTTGACTCTGTAAGCAGTGTTTGTGTATATGTTTGAGCGCGTGTGTCTGGGTAAACATCAGTGCTGCAATGACATAAACGTGATGTAAAGGGATGTCAAGTCACGGGAAAATAAGAATCACTAAGTGTCAAAAAACGAGATTTGGCATCTTAGTTGAAGGTTTAAGAGGGGCAACTGTCTCTCCCCCTTCCAACATCAACTTTTTTCACTCACAGACGGAGAAAGACCACTTAAATATTTTTCTGAAAAAAATAGAGGGTTCCTTGAGAAGCCTGCTCTGATGCCCAATCAAGCAAACACGCTGCACCCAAAGCCCGCCCCTTCCCTGCAGCCTTGGGCAGATTCAGGCCACGCTAGGTGTAAATGCCCTCCAGGACAGAGGGAGGCGCTATAAAGTGAAGAGTGCTGCTAGGCAGGCCAGCAACAAAGCCAGGAGCGGACTTGTTTTCTGCAGGTGTAGCGCAGCATTTGTTTCACTTCGGGAAGGCTCAGCTGGTTCATGACTGGTATCGTCTAAAGGACAGAAAAAGAAACAAGGTGAATTGCTGTTTATGGTACAGACTGCTTTTTCTGCAACAGAACATTACAGGCAAAAAAATAACATTATGCAATTCATTTAATCGCACGTTTGTCTTTTGATCTACAAAGCCGTAACTTACAGTTATTATTTCTCATTTACTAAAAATAGTAGAGACTTCAGTGCATAACTGAGACGCTTGGGCTCCTGTTCGTAAAGTTTCTTGCAGTGTAACAATAGCAAGTAAAGCTGTAATTGTGAGGTCTGAGTTGCCATATGAACTTCAGTTGCTATATAATGTTTGTCCTCTCATCCTCAGAAACATTTAGAATTCATCTCACAGGTGAGGTGCCTCCTGTGTCTGCCTGGCAGTGGCATCTGTATGTGTGAGCAGCCATGTGCCTGCTGCACCATGGGAAACAAGCTGAACCATGCACAGCAAAAGACAGCTAGACAGAACAGAGGACTGGACAGTTACACAACTATACAAATGTATGTGTGTGTGTATATATGTGTGTGTGCGGGGACAAGGCAACAGCAGATGACGGATGAATGTTTTAATTTCCCTCCTTTGGAGAGTATAATAGGGGAATGAGCCAAAAGTAGCATGCAAGTTGAGAGGCAGCCATCAAAGATTCAGGCAGTATAGTAAGGTGGACAAATAGCCAGATAGAAGATCAGACGAGGAGAGGCGGGTGGGCATCACAAATGTCTTAGGATCTAGCCTTCATATGTCTGGCCTTGTGTATGTGTGTGTACAATTTAGATGGCAGTTGATTATATCTGATCATCACAGTGAGCAGAGAACAGCTTTAAATACTAATTATGTAATATTCCTCTGATTTCAGAATGTAAATTTTTTACATTTAAAAAAAATCTACATTTTTTAAAAGATAATTTTAATAATACTCAAAATATCAGATTTAAATGACTGATGTCCTAAATGTGGCAGTTTATATGTATTTATATATATATTCCCAGTGAGGAGGTCTTTGTGTTGTTTCAGACAGTGGGGTGAGCTGGTGCTGGGAATGAAACAGCAGCATGTGGGTGATGTGGAGTGTTTCAGTTCAGTGACTGGGTTAGACATGTATGAAGACAAAAAAAAATGCTGTGCGTTTTTGCCAAATGTACTGTTACTGTGGGTATGTGTGTTTATATGTATGTACATATATCATTTAATGATTTTGTGTATTTATACTGGTCATGTTAATTAAAAGACTCAAAGTAATGATTCTGATGTTGTCAGGCAGAAGAATTTTCCTGAAAACCAAGACTAGAATCTGGAGCACAACATGCAGTTGGATGTGACATTCTGTGTTAATTTAGTGAAAAGGTTTGACAACAGTGTGAAACATGCACATCTATGAGAAAATCATATGTACTGTAAGCTGACACATCAGCATGCAGTTTAAGCCCACAGCATAATTACATAAACAGCACTTTATAACATGTAAGCAGCAACAGTAATGTGACACCACTGTGGTAATCTGGCGAGGAATCAGTTTAAGAGAAGCATCAGGCAGGGAGGTGGAAGGACAGATCAGCTTACAGACCAACAGCATAAAAGGAAAGAGGCACAGTACAAGAGACACATGTACAGATGTATGGAGGTCATACTGAAGAGAATCAAAAAAAGCAGGAAGCCATACTAACCTCGTGGTTCTAATGTATTGTCTACTTTGTCGTTTACATCAAAAACACGGTCATGTACGCCTATAGTTTTCACACAGCTGTCTATAACAGAAAATAGGGAGAATGAGAGATCATTAGAGGTATATGCCAAATAGGTTAGTGACATTTGAAGCCCCCCTTCTCGGCTCTGAAATTAAACATCCCAAGCAACAAAGCTCATGGCAACATTCAGATGAAGTATGAGGTGACCTGAATTTCATTTGCTGTGATCATCTATCATCCTTTTTCATGTTTCCAAATAAATAAATAAATACATAAATAAATAAAAATCTTAGCAAGTAAAGCAGTTTTGTGATAAATGAAAGGGGTACATTGGACAGTGAGTGAAAGGTAAACGAGGAGGCAGTGTGGTAACCTGAGAAGCAGACATAAATTGTTTTGATTTTCAATCCAAATGTATACTTCAGTAAGCTCTATTACAAAGCCTTGTGCTGAATGCAAACACTTACTTGATGGTCGGACGAAAACTTTGAGCTTCAGGCATGTTTTCCTCCCGTTCTCAGAGATAGTGGAGGCTGAAAAAATGCAAAAGACATAGGTAAAGAGGGTGTAACTTAAATACTACATGTGGTATCACATGTGCAGTAAACAATAATCCAACTGTATCCGCATTAATAGATTTTAAATGATGAATATTTTATTTTATATTATTGCTTTTCCAGTAGTCAACAGTTAAAACTGAGGTAGTTTATTCAGGGAAAAATAATCTTTCAGATAGTTAATGTTGACTCTTAAGTGGATTTTACAGGGTTAATCATGGCTCTTGTGCAATAATAGCTAGAAAGTATTTACAGATGTGCTAGCAAAATCTCTCAGGGGAAAGTGGAGTGCTTTGCTCACGGTTTAATTGTAGCATTTAAGATTTTTAAAACTGGCAGGAGCTTAGAAAGGATCAAGGAATTTGCATCATTTTTCCTTTTTTTTTTTAAACCTCAAAACTGGAAGATGTCATGTTGTGCCAATACTTATTATATACATGTCTACATGTATGTATTTTCCTCCATAAAAACTTCAGTACTTTTCAAGGGACACAAAGTTCACACACCAAGCATGTATGCAGTGCATGTATGGATGGTTTGCGGTTGCTGTCAGGAAATGGATCCTTTCCTGTCAAGCCCATGGGGTGTGAATCTCTGAGCGTTAACCACCATAGTGGTTGTATCACAGACCCTAAAAATATCATGTGGAGTGTGTGTGTCTGTGTGTGTGTGTGTGGTTGACCGCTAATGACTCTGTGGTGAGGCACCAGGTGCTGTCTCCTGTAGACGAGGATAGGGGTAAAACACACGCAGTTGGAGCATGGTGGGCACGTACTGCGTGCATTCATCATGAACATACAATAGCTTAAAAAATATATGTTGTTACCTTGTGTCAGGACCTCATATCAAATAGAGAATAGTGTAGGTTTTTCACACTCTGGCGACACATTAATGCTATTTACTGTTACTAGTTTTCATTTCTACTTTCCCCTCCAGCTCCAGAGAGACCATATTGTCCACTAAGCTGTCTTTCGGGTATCATTTTATGTCTTCTGTGGATCATTCCACAGCTGATGCAATGAAGTCAAGCATTTCCAAAGGCTTTGGGATCTGTCAGCTCCTCTCTAGTGAACCTTTACCTAACCCCTCCCTTCCCTCTCTCCCAGCTGTGTCACCCTCTCTTCTTGTCTGTCAGCATGGCCATATCCACTCATCAAAGCTCAACTAACTTGGCTTCATCATATTTAGAGCACATGCACAAGCAAATTTGTGCATACACACATGCACACAAGATAAATATTTTCATATCTCTCTGGTAGTGCTGCTCTGCATGTTTTTAAATAACAGTTTTTACAATGCTCTGATTTCTTCCTGTCTGCAGAATGTTTTACATTCGAAAATGTCTCTGCACACATAGTTGCAATCACTGTCCCAGCATCTATTTCATTTTGAGGCAATGGAAAAAGCAGTGAGCTGTCTCTGTGGCCAGAGGATGTGTTCATTAGGAGAATTACTGACTAATAACTATGGAAAAAGGGTCAGAAGAGATGGAAATATATTCCTTTTCTTGCATTTTGCATGCTCTCTACTCCTGATTTACCCTGATATCCAGATGCCAGTTTCTTATCAAATGGATGCTGCATGCTCTTTCAATCATTTTTATTTTGCAAAGCCTTCTCTACAGCTCATCAAGCACTCTCTCTCTCTATCCCTCTCGCCTCTCTACCTCGCTTTTACCATTTTAATGTTGTCGCTTCATCAGCTGTTATCTGTTTCTTAGTCATGTGTCAGTGTGCAAGAGAGGTGACTTGAGATCAGATGCTCTTTTTCACAGATCAGTTCATATTCAGCAGATGCAGGAGGGGAAGAAAGTGGAAGGAAAAGAGAGAGAGGGCCTTATTATTTCGGTGTGGAGGCAGCCGATGACACGCTAATGAACCTTGGCCACCGTTGCTCACCCACTCAGTCACATATACACACCAGTACCCACACAATTTATGTCACTCTTCTTATTGCTCCACTTCTCTTTTCCACCGCTACTTTATGCTCCCATTTTCAATGTGCACACATACACACACCATCTCCAGATGTCTTATCTTCATCATTGTTGTGGGCAGAGCTGAGTCACAGCCATCGACACCAGCCACTTAGCAAAGGCAGCCGATCATGAGCGAAGTATGGCCCTGATGAAAATGGCAAAGAGCATGTGGGAGTCTCTGTCATGATGACAGTTTGTGAAGCTGTTGTGATGTTTGTGGATTTGGCCATAACACTGTATCCACCTCCTACACAAAAGAAAATCATGGACGTATGGCAAAAGATTGAACAGATATCACAGTTGTGCAGTGATCAAAGTAGCTCCCATCAATTATATATTACATAATATAGAATTCAGTAGTTTTGTTTCCTTGAGCTGTTTGCATCAAGTATGAAGCTAAAACATTTTATAGTATAAATACAGCATATGACAGTAACCACAGCACCTTTATGTTGGTCAGTTAATGTGAGAAAAATGAACTAAATGAGTCTAACTGAGCCTTGATGTGGCCACAGTGTTGACATGCTCTGGATGACTGAGGTGTGTTGCTGTACATTCTTTACTACAAAGGAAAGATTAAGCTTTGGCTCTACATTCCTTTCTTGGTAGCAGCTCTTCATTCTGTGTTTGATGAGTATCCCTCCACCCGGACCCAAACCGTCTGCGCTAGCGCCTGTTTATTTTGGAATAACATGCTGCACAGGGCCAGCTTATTGTTCTTCTAGGTCGTAACATCAACACCTGCTATTCTGGTTCCCATCAGGCCCACAGCCTCAACCATCAATCCATCCAGCCTGAGCAAGTGGCTGCTTTGAAGGACAGACACCCTGAAAAGAAGTCCCAGGGACGGTTGGGGGGTTGGTGGGGGCGAGGTCGGGTTACTCCTCCAAGCCTTGTCCCCTGGCTGGTAATGGCTGGTCCCTTCAGTACACTGCATTATGCATCAGCATTAAGGCAAATGGAATGAAGCAGAATCCAATTACGGAAGAACAAACAGGTGGGCTCAGTGCGGCTTAGGCGCAGTATTGTTTCAATCACAGCCCAAGCCAAGCTTTATTGCAACTGTAATGTTATCTGGAAAACACATTTCCTTTGCCTTTCAATGGAATATTCAACAGCACATTCCAGACACGAGGAAATAAAACCATGTGTCTGGCATGATAGGAAGCTAAAAGCAAAGTTTAGGTTGGCTAAATACAGTACATAATATGGTAGGATATTGATTTCTTATCCATCATTTAGGAAGCATAATGGCTCGGCCGTAAAGGAATACTGCAGGGTGAGTCAATCCAACTGTTACAAGAGGCTTTGTTTGTTAATTTTTTTTTAACATTAAATCCGGTGTCATCTGGGGTCTTCTCATTGTCACTGAACCTTAGCCAAGATTTGGACATTTGGCAGCATCAACACAACCACAAGGCTTAATGGAGTATCGCAGACTAGCAAGCAATATGGAACAGATGGCTTAATAATCATTTATAGAATGAAAGAAAAAAACATTCCACTGAGAATACTTGTCCCAAATGTCCACATATCTAAACATCCCGTGACAACAATCTGTCAGCATTTTATATGAAATGATGTTTTACTGTAAAGCATTCCTTCAGTTTCAGTTTCAAAAGCCAAGCCTTGCATACACTTGTATGCCAACATGTGAAAGCGTAACATGAATAGTATCATGTAAGCATGCCTGTAGTCTGCATCGCATGTCCAGGTGGCTTTAATAATGGCGGTCTAATCCTTTGATCCCTGCTTATTTGTTAGGATGGGACGAGTTAAACAGAATGCCCTGCAATGTCGTGTCCAGCTCTGAGCACTCCCAACTAGCTGATACTGCCAGCTTACTGAAAAACAGACCACTGGCCTTGTCTTTGATTCACTGAGAATATCATATGGCTTACACAGCATAAAGCTAGTCAAAGTTAAAATCCAGGAGTCCAAGTTCACATAAACCGGTGTCCAAGACAGACAACTTACATAGACAAATGCACACATACACACATAGCATTACTTTCCAGAACCTTTGTGCCATCTTCTAACCATGTTTCCATCTAGCATATAAGACAGTTTGCAGCCAGAAGACATTCCATCTATTCCGTGTACAGAAATCACTGCTGGGATTTATTATAGATATTGGTTTCAGGGTGTGGAATCAGACAAAAGAGCCATTTTTGTACAAAGGGAAGAAAACCTTGAATTCAAAAAATTCAGAGAGAGCGAGAATATTTACAATATTAGCTAATAACTGCTCCACTGTCCAGGATAATCTCTTTAATGCCTACAATAGCTCACGCAGTATGAACTCATATTCAATAAAATGTACATATGCACTGACACAATCACTGAATGTCCTTCACAAAATGTCCTTCCCACATTCAGCCACTTACAAAGCAGCATGCTTTTCTAGTAAAACACCTTAAAAAGAGGGAAAAACAGAGGATGTGTATGTGCATGTGTGTTTGCCTGCCTACACAATATGTGTGTGTAAGAAGATGGAAGAGGCTATCCACTGAAAAAGCCATTAACCAGATGTTACTACAGTGAACACACAATAAGAGGGAATGAGGGAGCAGGAAGGAGCAGTGAAAGACGAGGACTTGGATTCTGGCAGCAGAGGGAACATAAACTCTCCCCCCGGTGATAGCTGGCCTTTTGCTCTTTCCTTGCATCATTCAGCTTCCACAAAAAGTGAACCAAGTCATCCCTCATGCCACTTGCACCAAGGTTACAAGGTCACAAGCAATGAGGAAAAGAGTGGAGAAAGAAAAGGTTTAGAGGGGACAGTGAGTTAAAATTGATCATGGCTAATTATACATTGCACGAGTTTCCTCACACCATTGTATATCAAAGCAATTATGTGGGGATAGAATTATTTCTCTTCCCTATTATGTCAATGTACATCAAGCATCATAAATTTGTCAAAGACAACATAATGATAATTTAACAAATTACTCCGTATTCTTGAAAATGAAAAGCGAGTGACTGAAAGACTGAAAACCCTTGAATTTCATCAACTCATTCATGTCTTCATACTCAAATTACAATAAACTTGGTGATTTATTAATCTAAGGCGGAGTTCAGCTTTTTAAAGCAGCCACAGAATGATAAATCACTGTACATAATAATGTTTCATTACTGCACTTAGTGTATCCCATAGAACCATAATATTATTGTAATGACCTAAGTATCCACCCACTGAATAAAGGAGAAAAACTGTGTGTCGATGTGTGTGTACACATATGCATGTAGTGCAATAGACGAAGAATGAAAAAGAACAAATAAATGAAGAATAACCAATTAAACATAATGACTAATGCACCGAGTTAATAATATATGTGTTAATGGTTTAATGGCCAAGGATAAAATGTCATCATCTTTGTGATAATGAATCATAATCAGCTCCTGAAGACGGCTGTTAGATGCATGAATCATAATGGGCTGAGAGGAACCTTGTGCCCTTTGAATCACAGCCCTCGCCTGCCCTATTTTTCCTCTGATCTCTTGGCTTTTCACAGCCTTTCTGTTTTTCGGCAGACAAAGTGATGACTACTTTACTGGCAGTCAAACTGAAATAACTTGATTAGAGACTTTTCTCTCACTCGCCTTTCTTTCGCTGTGTTGTAAACAAGTGTGCCATGACTTCGCTCGTGGTCTATTATTAGCAAAGTCAGGCTAAAGGGCTAGCTCATTGTTTGACTGTTTTCAATTTATTTTTTAAAAAGGGGACTCTTGGAATTCCAGTGAGCTTGTCATGGCCAAACCTTTCAATGGTTTTATTCTTGTGTTATTGGATCTTCGCTGAGGCCAGTAGACCTTATCAATGTTGTTATCATTTCTTAATGTGTGTTTTGTGTGCATATACAAATGTGTGACAAATTGAAGGGTTTAGGCAACCATGAGCCACCAGAAGGGCTTCAGTGTACCTCGGCATAGATTCTAAAAGTTTTGTGATACTCTGCTAGATGGATGGATAGAAAAACATTCTTCCAAATGATAATCTCTCATCTGGGGTTTTGATCTTATAGGTGTTAAACTGGGTTGACCTCTTGTGTATTAAGGTCATGGCATATGATTTGTTGATTCACATAACTTTAAACCTCACCTCCCTGTATGGAAACATTTACGTTTGTCAGGTTTTCCTGTTTAAAATTTCAGATTTAATTTTTTTATTTTTGTCATGTCCAGCATGTACGTATCTGTCACATGCAGTCTGGAGTGCAAAAAGTAATAGCTGACAGGAATCTGGTGTAAAAAAAGAACATAGGGAGGGTTAGTTAGGGCGTACTGCCCTAAAATGCAAAGAGAGAAATGAGATGAAAGGGGGATACAAGAAATGATTCAGTAACCAGGGGAGATGGAATGTCTATCCATCTATCAGGATTATAATAATGCGTTCCAGACAGTGTGCATCTGTGTGGACTTTCTGTATGTCTGTTCATGCATGTGTATGGATATTGTACATGAGTGCATGTGTATTCATGTGTGTGTGTGTGTGTGTGTGTGTGTGTGTGTGTGTGTGTGTGTGTGTGTGTGTGTGTGTGTGTGTGTGTGT
>JBBMJY010000024.1:8786472-8799293 GCA_037833715.1 Toxotes lorentzi | reverse complement strand
TGTGTGTGTGTGTGTGTGTGTGTGTGTGTGTGTGTGTGTGTGTGTGTGTGTGTGTGAGAGAGAGAGAGAGAGAGAGCACAAAAGAGAGTGATTGTGTGTATGCATGTGCATGCCTGTATGCATGTGTGTGTGATGTTTCAGCTGCCCTTCTCTCCCTGCCTCAGCAGTCAGTATAGTGGCTTGTGGCCCTGACTGCAAATGAAGCAGAGGATGTTTGGGTGAGTGAGCACATAAAAAGGGACAGGACAGGCATTTGTAACACGTAACACACACACACACACACACACACACACACACACACACACACACACATTTATGCAGCAAATACACAACCAGTACACACCCCCACGTGCATACACACCCACGCACATACATTAGGTTTGTGTTATCAGTTCAGTGAGCTCCCTGGCACATTGGCAAAGGAACAGAAGTGAGACAGCCAGAAGCTGTTAATGGCACAGAGTGAGAAAGAGAGTGAGGGTGAGAAACAGACAGGGAGGGAGAGAGAAAGGACCTGGTTCCAAAAGAGAGTGAGGGAACACAAAAAAGAGGCAGCAAGACTGAATACTGCAGATAGTATTGCCAGGCTGCCGGTGAATCCAAGTCTTTGCAGTAGTTATTCAACCATGCATTTATCATTAAAGGAGATACTACTAAAACTGCATGTGCATGACATGACTGTGTGTGTGCAGCCATAGCTGTAAGTTTTCTCCAAATCTATTCAGCGCAGGATTGTCATCAAGATGTGTCCCAGAAAACTTCATGCATTTTGTAGAAAGCTGTGTTTATGGTCCTTATAAAACCCCTGTTATCAAGGGACTAATGTGGGAGTTTTAGATGTGGCTGGTGTCTTGTTTATAGCTATGGCAGCCTTAATCGGCTGCTGTTCTATAAACAGTCCCCACATTTCAACAGAAATGGACATGTGTTGTTCAAACACACATCAGCCTCTTTGTAGGATACACAAGCTCCAAGAGGTTGCACCAGTGGAATGTAAATCAAGGCTGTGCTCTGTTAGAATCCCAAAGAGTGAAATACAGGCAGAAGTGACGATACAGTAACACTATGGTCAATAGAAGAGAGTAATTGCAAAGATACTGCAGGATCAACTAAGCCTGTGGGCACAAAAGAAAATGTAAATTAAAGCCCCATCAGAATTAGGTTTTTTGTGAATGTGTCTGCCAGAGATATAGTACCTTGAGTGTGCCACTAGAATATTATAGATTTTCTCAGTGTTTAATAAATTCATCAGTTTTAATAATCAGTTATATGTTGATCTTTTACATTTGCATTTAAATAATGCATTACAAGTATAATTAAACTGGACAATTAAATATACATATATTTTAAATTTTTTTATTCTGTCTTTATATGTCAGATAATTATTACACTTATAAAGTGACAAGCTGTTGAGCTCTGACACAAGAGGGGGGTGATTCCCCCCACCTGTTTACTGTGTGTAAAAGAAGGTAGCAGCCATGTGCAACACATAACAACCATCCAATCAGAGGTGCCGTTTCGGTGGCATACGCCAGAATCCACACAGTCTTAGCTTGCATATTTATTTCTATCAGTGTTCCTAAGATGAAAGCTTAAAGCTGGTGCACATTACATCAGAAGCTGTCCAGATGGAGTTGGCTCTGTGTACCCCTTGCTCCACTTCCAGTGCCACACACATGCACACACTCCACCCAACCACCACAGTCACTTTCTTCTATTTTATGACATACTTCTGGTGAGCAACAATCTTTTCCATTCTTGTGTGAAAAGAGAAGCAACATCGTGCGGCAGTGGAGGCTTTCTAGCAGTAAAATATGTAATTAAGGAGCAAAGTTGGATGGCGGGCTAATTGTCAAATGGTGATAATTACATGTCTTTGTTATGCCACAGCTGTCCCAGTGAGCTGTGGGTCACAACACAAAGCCAGGGAAATCAGCTGGACACGGAGTGTGGGTGCAATATGTGTGTGTGAGTAAGTGAGTGAAAGAGAGGGAGATTATCTTTATTACCAACTGATTACATTTTCACACCACCTCCTCAGGCCCTCAGGACTGAAACTGAAGGGCCAAGTATTGTCAGCACGAACACACAGATACACAGAGACACGCAAACAGAGTCACAAACAGAGAGAGAGTGAGTTTGGAAGAGCTTGAACAGTGAAGTGAATGCAGGGTAAGGTGGCACACCACTGCAGTCGCTGATTGGCTCATTTCCATTTCAATTACACAGCCCAGTGACATTGTTGTGCATACACTCGGGCACACACACACACTCACACTCTCGCATAGAGAGAAACACACACTACACTATGCACACGCACGAGGCCTGTGCTCACACACACACACACACACACACACACACACACACACACACACACACACACACACACACACACACACACACACACTGTACCCAATGAACTCCTATCAGCCGCTTCTCTGAGCTGTGCACCGGTGGCTGCAGACAGAAAGCAAGAAGGACACAGAGAGATAGCTAACCTGAGTGAAAGAGAAAGACAGAGAAAAGGTGGAGAGCAAGAGCTTAGTGGCAGGTAGAGGTAGAGAGCAATCCGAGTCATCTAACCAGTTGAATAAGTGAGATTCAATAGAACTTTTCAATGTGCTGCTGTAGCAGCGCGCTGCTCTAAATACCACTGCTGAGGTATGAGAGTCAGGGAGGGATCACTAACACAGGATGTCAGGGGATTAAAAAGATCCTGTATGAAATGTTTTCCCTCTTTAGCATGGGCAAAGATGCTGTAGACAGTTCTCACTCTTCGGTGCTTTTCTTCTGTCTCCTATGTTGTTTTTGTCTCCAAGACATAAAGGGCAACACAAGAAAAATCATAGCAATACTGTGCAAGCCAAAATGCACTTCTCAAGGCTAAACCTCAGGGCATCTCAGGATAAAACGGCACACGTTCAGAGAATGCCGTTGGTGTGACTCTGAAACTGCAGTGACAACATTTTGACTTTAAGGGTGGACAATTGATGAATACACAGTGACAAAATAATGTAACGATGGTGAAGTTTTTATGTAAAAAAAAATCCCTGAAACAATCCTGCTTCATCTTCTTTAGCTGCACAGTCTTTGACAAGAACTGTCAAGGCTGTAGTGCTTATACACAGCTGACAGCTGCATGCATTACAAAGTCAAAGCCCCATATACCTGAGTATAAAAGATCATCTTTGTTTGTCTCTACCTTCTTTTCCCTCTGTCCTGTTTTCTTGCTTTCTTGTTTTTCTTGCTCCTACCCCTTCTCTTTCTTGATTTTTCCGTCTGCCTGAGTTTCTCGCTTGGCCCAGCCCCGCTCGTGACCCCAAATCAGATCTATTTACATTATTTCACCTCCCTCTGTTGAAATTCATACATCTGATATATTTTCAATTCAATATCCTCAGGCAATGTTCCGTTGCCTGATAAATCAAATCACAGTAACCTAGAAACTAGAAATATACTGGGACCCTAAAAGGCAAATCTATGATTGTTTTGTTCCCAACTTTCTTTTTTCTTTTTGTATCCTGTTGAGTTTGAGTATGCTTATGCGGATGTGTGCGTGTATATGTGTGCATGTTCCTGAAGTGAAAGATCATTTGTTGATTTTGGTCCGGAGGGAAAATAAGTTTAGCCAAGAGGAGATGAACTCTGACTGAACCCTGACTAAAGTACACATGCAAAGGCCTTTTCAGAACCTTTCAGCACATACGCCACAAATGCAAATCACAGACACTTCTTGATATAGTTTGCGCAGTTGTCTAATTACAGATAATTGGTTTGGGGTCCGAAGATGAAAGTCAGAGAGAGTAGAAAGAAAGATAGGATTGAAAGACAGAGAGAGGCAGAGGGAAAGAAGAGAGAGTGTTGCAATTGATCATCCTTGTTTTTAACAGCAGTCATGAAAGGACTTGGCCTTCTATCAAGAGAGGTATTCACCTTGTTATTACCGATGGCAAAGACGTGTAATGGAGAGCAGGGAGACGGGTGAGGAAAAAATAACTGCATCAAATATTTACACACCACAATCATCTTGAGTGTAAAATTAAATTCCTCATCAGCCCACAGTTTGAACAATTCTCTTTTCTTTGGGACCAGGAGATGGAAAACATTTTTCGTTTGTTTGATGGACTGGTGAGAAATGACAATACCACCTTCTGGGATTTTCAGCTCAAAATACACTACAGACTTCTCAACCAGTCTAACAATCCCACAAACCATGCTGCATCACCCCTTACTGTAACTGGGCTTGAACACTACTCTAAGATTATAATGTCAAAGTCTCATAAGGTCAAGAGACACTAGTGTTCAGACAGGTTGTAAATAGGCCAGTGGTTTAGAAAGATTATCTAGATCATCTGAAACATTGGTAATAGTCCCTCAATGCATAGTAAAACTGTTTGTGTAAGGTTATAGCTAAACCAGAAGTAGGTCTGCATCTTTATTCATTCTTTATTCATTATGTTCATTATCCTTTATTTTCTTCCAAAAAAAGCTGACCAGGAGACTTGTTAAAATCCGGCATTACCTGACCTCTTGTCTCTCCTGCCCCATGGTTGTAACAAAGCTGCTATATTCCTAGATCTCTGCCATTCACTTTGTAACTACAAGGACATGATGCAACCTCCAAAATACTGCTACTGAGGTAGAGAGGTGGCAAAGGAGAGGGAAAGAGCAGTGAAGTCAGGGGAAGAACATGTGAGACTGTCACTTGTTGATATATGAGTTGACAGCCACATTGCTGGCTAACTGGCTGATAGGCTTACAGCACTGGGAGAGGCTTGGGGAGAAGACATAGAGAGATCAGACCTATAGAGTATCACATATTACTGGTATTACCTCTGGGACATGGTGAAAGGCTGGGGTGTGTGTGAATGTTGGCATATTTAATATATTTCTTCTGTAATGGACAAACACTCACACACACACACACACACACACACACACACATACATATGAGAGGATAGCTGCTGGTCATGGTGCATTTTACTGTGTCCATCTGCTGTAGCTTTATGGAGGGTGTACTCCTGCCTCAGAGCAGGTGGTCAGCCCAGTATAATATACTGACTGTCATCAGTGAGGGACACAGGGACGTACTCATGCATTCCTTCATCTCTCTTTCACACATCTAATTTCATTCATCCTTCCATCTCAGCCCTTTCTGCTACACTTCTCTGTTTCTGTCCCTCTCCCTCTTCCACATCTGTCCATCCCTTACCCCGCACTGCTCCCTCACAAACACCACCGCCGCCACCCTTGACTGTGATCTTACGATATTCATTTCTGCCATTTATGTCTGTCAGCGCTCATTTTGCCCCAGGGAGACAATGAATTAAGAGCAGTGACAGACAAGTTCTTGTTCTGCTCGTGGTGCTGAGTGAAACTGCGAGATGTAGGGCTCCACTGAGTGCTTGATGCAGTCTGCATCAGCATGCTGCAGTTCAAACCCAAAACAGAGGGAAAAAAAGAAGACAGACAGATACTTCCTCTGCTCACTACTCTGCCAAACAACCATTTTTATGGGTGTATAACACTGATGTGTGTAGGCTATATATGTGAGTGAATGGCTGAGTGTATGTATGTGGGTCTGTGTTTATCTCTCTGCGTGTAAAAGGGTTTCTTTATGTCTCCGCTCGTCACCAAGGGAGTCGGGGAAAAATGACACATCCCCCAACATCCTGTCAGACCCTGGGGCCATTCTCCTGAATCATTGCTGCCCCAAACCTACTTCAATCCCTTTGTAAATACTGTATGCTCTGACATGTTTACTGGAAGCAGAGTGGGTATGTGCATGCCCGTAGATGCATGTGAGTTTATACACAGTCACACATGGGCAGTTAGTGTCAATTAATAGCTATACATCATTGTGTGGTGAAACGTGTTTGCCATTAATCATAAGTCATTGTTTTATAGTGACAAGGTATTTGGCAGCTGAGACAGGACAGCAGCAATGAAACGGCTCTGAACCGTGTAACTTGTCCTCCTAATGTGAGAGAAAACCAGAGGAGCACATCCTGTACAGATAGGGACGGAGCCGAAATCTCGATCTGTTGTTTACTCCTTTACCTGCAAACAACTCTGAATAGCTAGTAGTGAATAGGTTCCAGAGGGTTAGATAAACACAAACACTCCACATGGCTGCTAAAAGTTGCCATGTGTCTATAGCAGTTAATGCTTATGTAAGTGTAAGTGAAATCACTAAACACTTTGATGGATCGGGAGACATGCATGTGTAAATACAGATACAAGAAAACATTCCCAGGTGTACGTTTGAATTGGTAAACAGTAGGCGACATTGCATAATGTCTTAGGTGAAAACCTTAAATGGAACTAAAAGGGTCTCTTATAAGTAGATGATGAAGTCACTGGATTGGAAAAAAAAATCTGGAGTGTTCGAATTAAAATGTGTACCATTTTCCATCACTTTCTTCGTCTGACTGCTATTCAGAAGATCATCTTGCTCATAACATAATGCTTAGGTGCACTGCATAATGTCCCTGCTGTAACAAAAACAGACCCTTCAAATGGCGTGAAGCTGTAACTGGAGTAAAAAATACATTTTTTAGTAAAACGTGTAATACTTCTAAGACGCTCTCTCATACTTTTGAAAAAATCACTGCACTCAGGAGACAATGCTTAGGTGCAAGAAGGGCAACAACTCACACGTGGAGAATAGAAGGCTCTGTTCACTTAAATCCAATGCAAGTACTTAATAACACCAAGGAATTCATCAAGTACATTTGAAAAATGAATGACCTATACCCTACTTCCTGATTTGTCTAAAACAGACAGAGAAAGAGAAAGCATGTGTTCAGTAGACCTACGTCATATCTCCTGTATGAAGGGGCTATTACACACATTCCTCTCTCCCCTACCTTCTTTTTACTTCATCCGCCTCCTGTGGCCCACCTGTACATGGCACATTACAGAAGAATGCCAGCCCACTTTTCTTCTGCTGTTCCTATGTAAGCCCCACTCACTCCCTGTTTCACTCTGCCTCTCAGGACAAATGATCAGCAGATGGATGGAGGAGTGAAATGAGTAGGAAAACTGGCAAAAAGGGCAGAGATGGACAAAAAAAAAAGGAACCATACCATGTGGGAGACACAGGAGAGGTGCAGAGTGGGAGGAAGGAAAAGAAGAAAGGCATGTATGAAAGTTTTAAAGCTGCAAAAGATGGAGGAAAGCATAAAGGGAAAGGGTAAACATGTGGGTAGAAGAAAACATAGAAGCAAGGATGAAAAGGGAAAAAACAGTGGAAAAAAGAGGACTCACAAACATGTAAGTGTCCAGCTCGTTTCATCTCAGCTTGCCTGTATTTTCACCCAATGCACTGATCATTAAGACTCCCATCATAGCCGTGTACACACACATGCACATGCACATACTGACATCCCTATATTCTGTACATACATTAAATACACATGGGCCAACACACACTGACCTTCAAGGTAGGTTGCCATGGAGCTGTGTCAGGGTGTTATAATGTCACCACTTTCATAAAACGCTTGTCCCTTTCACAGTTCACAAATCCCTGATAGTACACTACTGTACGGTGTGTGTGTGTGTGTGTGTGTGTGTGAGAGAGTGTGTGTGTGTGTGTGTGTGTGTGTGTGTGTGTGTGTGTGTGTGTGTGTGTGTGTGTGTGTGTGTACAGTGAATGTGTTGGGCTTTCTGTGATTTAGACTGAGTTAGGTATGTAAACCTTAAAGAGGGAGCATGGGAAGCCAGATGGTAACAGTTATGCGTTATGTGTGGGATGCAATTGCATTACTGACAGATTGTAGCTATAGTTGTGCCTGTCTCTACATCACTGTTGTCATGCGAAAGCCTGCATTCCTTGCGGGATACTCTTATCAAGTGAGAAAACTCCACAGCTAATATAAACCTTTCAGATCCCTTCAGATAACATCAAAAATGTATGATCATCAAGCTACCAAAGAAAAGGGCTGTTTTACTTTGTCTTTGCTCGTAGATCCTGAATCCAACCTAGACTGAAATTTTACCCTGGGACTAAATGTGCATTAGCTGTTGTTTTGAGAAGCGGTTCATATGAGATGGTCAAAGATGAACGTCGCACAGCTGAAGAAAATTTACCGCACAGTATTATTTTTCTTCGTTTATAAAAATGTTCTAACTTATATATGGAAGTCTGGCAGTTTCATTACCGTACAAATATATTGTAATTTCATGTGACATTATTACAAAGATTACAATGAAGATCATTCCTTTTTATGAGTCTGTCACGTCATTTGGAATTATACATGCACATGGATTTATCCTGACATGCTGCCATTTTATGAAATGCATAGATCCACGTTATATGGAATTGTATATTATAAAGAGGTGAGCAAGTACTGCTGGGAATCTTACAGATGTAAACAGTCTTGTTAAATGAGAGGTCTTTGTATCGGTTAATACTTTGTCTTCCTCCCTCAGCTTAACTCTCATATTTTCAGGGTCATTCCTAGCTCTCAGTCTTGATTACTCCTGCATTGTTTCATATTACATGAACCTCACCAGACTGGTTTAGATAAAATCATGTTTTGAAATGTTTTGTTAGGCATCAAGCACCCATCCCGCTGAGTTAAGACTATATGACAAAGCTTGTTGGGATTGCTATCACAAATGTTTGCTCTAGGCTGATTCTCTCACTCTTTCCACCATAATCTATATCTTTACACCGCTAGTTCTCCCACGCTTGGGCTCCTTGTAAAACTTACAAAGTATTTCATTTAATGGATTTAGCTTGTTCACATAATGAGATGATGTGTCAACCATTCATTTTTACACTAATTACTGTCTTAGGGCAATACAAGTGGGCTGTGAAGTGAAATGCATTACAACATTGGAATCTTACATTAAAGGAAACCAGCCCATCATCTAAACTCTGCCCTGCTAATTTAAGATTAGTCTGATTCACTCTCTCTGTTGTCCAACAGACAAAAAAGGCTTGAACTCCACAGGGTTTATTTTTGGTTTATTTCTTTTTCCCAGGGCGCTCCATAGTAAATATATGTATTCTTTCACTGAACCGAAGGGGTGTTTGAATAAATACTTGTGCCAACAGCTTACATAGTGATGTGTTCTGTCATATCATGTTATGTTTTGCCCCCAGTATTATCGGCACCAGTCTAGACAGTGTACACCTGTCTTAGTCATAATGTAGTCTACACAATTCAGCGCAGGGAGACGACGTTGACACAGCCATCAGATAACAAAAAAACTGCAATATTCCCTGATAGCTATCATCCTGGCAGCCATCCAAATCAAGTTTTAAAATTTAAAATTAGGATTTATAAAGGGCAAACACTTTGATCTTAACAGTGAAAACCTATCACAGTGATCACAATCAGATTAAAGGGGCTGCACAGTTTTCTCACCACTCAGATAACAACTTTCAAGTTCAATCACAACTTTTAAGAACAATCGAAATTCACCAACGTCCTCAGTGTTATGACTTTGTTATTGAACCGGAGATCTGGCAGACAGGAGATGTGGTTGATGTGGCAGCAGAGGGAAAGGAGGTAATTTCCAGAGCATCTGCTGATTGTAAAAGGCAGAGTGTTTTAAGAGCAGATGGTTATGGGGAGATGATGGAAGTCCTTCATAACCAGCCTCGGCACAAGGCAAGAGCAGTAATGTTTTCCAAAAAGGGACTGCTGTTTATACATATTAAAAAGATTTTCTTAAATCATATGCTCAGCTGCAAAATAAGAACGTATGCAAACATTCACACATAGTCATGCATAGCCTTCATATATGTAGCGAAGTGCATACGTGAATGCTTTCTACAACTTCTTCTAAATACTATTTCTTCAACAAACTGATTAATTGTTAAATCTAATTAAATGCCAGAGAAAAAGTGACGTCCCACAGTGATAGCTTCTTTTGTCTGACACTTCAAAACCGTCAAATGTTCTATTTACAATTATAGAAAACCTATGTAGTACATTTTCACATAACAATTCTTGCTCAATAAATGTAAAAACATAGTTCTACTAATGTGTGTTTACATATATTTTAATGTCTGTTATTGCACATGTGCCTGTCAGAGGGAGATATATAGAGGCAGAGAGATGTGGCGAGGTGGTCAGGAGGACAGAGCAGTAGCTGTACCTCCAGGGGGATCAACAGTGTTTATGTCAGTGGGGGTCTGACACATGGGCCTCTCTGCTAATGCTTCATGCCTGTTTAAAAGCTATATGGTCCTTTAGCTTCTACACTGTATACGCATGTGTTTGCATGCACGTGTGAAGTTTAAGTCTGTATTAAAGCAGCAAGTTTGTGTGTGTGTGTGTGTGTGTGTGTTTGGTATGAACAAAGCGTTTACCAGGACCTTCAGGGTCAGCCTCCCATGGAGAAGCTGTCAAGGTCCCAGGCAGGGGGTTAAGTGGTGTGTCGGTACTTGGGCTGTGTGTCTTATTGTGGGCAA
This sequence comes from Toxotes lorentzi, assembly GCA_037833715.1. NCBI lineage: Eukaryota > Metazoa > Chordata > Actinopteri > Toxotidae > Toxotes > Toxotes lorentzi. The sequence goes on along the minus strand of JBBMJY010000024.1, from coordinate 8,788,864 downwards.
TGCCTGTGTTATATAGGGCACCAAAGGTCACTATATAATATAGACATGAGCATGCACACATACACACATATTTCCCACAAACACACACAAATCTGAACACATACATGGCACATGGCATGCATGTGCACACATAAATCCCTCAAAAGTTAAAATGTATAGTTCAGGGCCAGTTTGCAGTTATCCTTGTATTGCCCTCATTATAAATGGCTTACATTACCGAGGCCTTGATGTGGACTTTTTTTTTTATCTATTGCTGACAGACCTTGTTCAGTGTTAACTTACAGACAGCCTGCATATTTGGTGTATCTGGCAGACAACTCTATTCACCAGAGAAAAAAAATGAAAAAGCTATCTTTTGAAAAGAATAATCAAGTGATTTATAAAAAACCTTGTCTGGTTAATTGCTGGGATGATCAAAAATTGTTGTAATACAGTAGCAGATACAAGTTTCATATTTTAAAAGAAGTAATCTGAAAATCTTAAATGCTCGAGTGTCCTCCAAGTGAAAATATTATGTATTGAAAAGGGTTTTTTTTTTCGAGTTGGTTGTGGCGACAGCTGCTTACGGATACTTTGCACGAATGGTGGAACTTTCCTTCCCTGTTCTGTTTCCCTCTGAAGAGACTAAGTGTGTTTCTCTTTGGAACGAGCAGCAAACAGGATCAAAACATGCAAAGTGGGAGCAGTAAGTCCTGTCGTTGCTTTTGATCCCAACTCAGCCCTGTTTAAAAGGCCCAGTTTGACAGAGCAGGAACTCTGTCAATTTAACGGAGCTTTGTGTCACGTCCAACAAGCTAAAAGATGCTCAGTTTGCCTTTGTTCTGCTGTCCTGGAGAATGAGCCGCGGGCGATTAGTGTTACAAACACGCTGCTTGTGTGGGGGTGACTTTACTGTATGTGCAGATGTGCAGATGTGCATTTCTGTTGATATCAGTGGGTGTCTGTTAAAACTGTGTGTATTTCTAGTTGTTCCTCATTCTTATATCTATAGTTTGAGATAACAGTCCATATCCAAACCATTCATTAGGAAGAGGATACATAAAGCAAAGCAGGGCTGAATATCTATGTGTTGCCTTTGTATGCACACCAGCCAAAACCTCATCTTTACCCTTATCCATGCATATGCACACACCCACCCACACACACATAAATCCCTTCCTAAATCATTCTTCTGATAATAGAAATTCTGATTGATTCTTGCAGAACCAAAACTAGTTCTGCATTCAAACTAACTGGCCTAGTTGAGTTTCCCCTGTGGAGGGAAACAGAAGGTTTTGGCACTAAAACAAGGTCTGTAGGTCATGTCTTGGTGGGCACAAGCTACATTCTGTTCACACTTCCAACTGTGAGTTCATGAACTTCTGAACTCGCCTCGCAAAGCAGGAAATTGAAACAATAAGCTTCTGGAAAGAAAATGAAATTTCAACACAGAGACAGGATTTGTTATACTAGCAAATGATTTGGCCCCTTTGTGCTGTTTATTTACGCACTCTAGTTGGTTTGGACAAACAGAGAAATGTTCCCCAATATACACACCCACACATGCAAACACACACTCACACATGCAAGCACACACTCACAAAGGGGGTTTTATGGAACCAAGTGGTGACACACTGTGGACAGGTTTTAGGTTTACCGACATGTGTGGTCTAAAGTTAGCGCAGTTGGAGAATGCCTTCCATCCTTGCGTCCATCCATCCCTGAACGTACACTCCTACCCAGCTGTCTCCTTCATCTCATCCTCTGACCTGAGCTGGCTGTCAGGGCCTCCTGCTTCAACACAGCATACTGCACATTCACCACATACCACGGCTGGGTACGGCAAGACCTCATAAAATAAAATGACTATCAATCTGCATTATAAAAGAGGTTCCAATTGTTACTTAACGACTGAAACTAGGACCATATGTTGTACTGCATACAGTACATATGGTGTATTATTACAATAATCTTTGATAGTTTGGGGCTGAACTGATTTCATATCGTTTGGTTACAACATTAAGATAATGTCCAATGTCTGTCCATTGAAATGTATTTTTCAACCTTCTCATAAGTTTATTGCAGCAACACAATTATGTTCATATTTAACGCCACAATGATCATTCTGTCCAGTATTATTATCCCTTCTGGTTGTCCTCCATTTTGTCCCTGTCTCACTCCACCTGCTTCTCTCTCTCCACACTGTGATGCTAGTGTGTCGAAAGCCTAAACCACCTGGTATTGATGTCCCCATCAGGGCACAGCAGGGGCCCCTTCATCACGGACACACACGCAGACACACAGATGCCTGGGTGAGATGTCCCAGTCGAAGCATTAGTCAAGTGTGTGTGTGTGTGTGTGTGTGTGTGTGTGTGTGTGTGTGTGTGTGTGTGTGTGTGTGTGTGTGTGTGTG
>JBBMJY010000024.1:8756249-8773093 GCA_037833715.1 Toxotes lorentzi | reverse complement strand
CACACACACACACACACACACACACACACACACACACACACACACACACACACACACACACACACACACACCCCTACATACACACTCAGATTAATACTGTCCAATACGTGTTCACCACTTCTAGCTCCCCGGCCACTGAATGACAGCCTAGCTAATTAGAATCTGATTTACCCATTTAATGAAAAAAGGAATAATTAGATAGCTAGATAGCAGCCAGGAGACATTTATTCTGTATGCTTTCAGAGTCATGGTGTGTGTGTGAACTGGGGGGATAGAGTTTTGAAATGGGATGCCTGATTGCGCCACCCATCTAACTGCTTTCTAAATGAAATTACTGTTCATTAGATGCACATACTACACGCTCATAAGCATTCTCTCTCTCAAATGCACACTCGCACACAGATACTGCACATGCAGCACATACACATATGAAAGTACCAGAGAGCTGTGTAAACATGAAACTGCTTCCTACCACAAAGCGGTAACACTGTGTAACACTGACAAGGTGGCGTCTCCTCCATTTTCCACTTTTTATTTCCATATGGTTTTCTCTTCAAATCGATGTGTATTTCCGTATCAGATTTTGATTGGACACGGACTAGTTTGTTTTAAAGACTGGGGATTCATTTTGTCTTGCCATTTCTCCTATTGGACGTGTTGCTGAAGACATTTTATGCCATTTGCAGCTTGAAGCTTCGCAAACTCCCTTGCCTCTGAGATGCCTACTGTGTGAGGTTTTTGTCATTACAAGCAGGGACTTCTTAAATCCATAGCTAGAATTTAATATCTCTAAAGGGGATGACACGTGGGTCTTTCTGAGGAAAAGAAGATGGGCATTATTGCCTTAAATTCAGAAGGGAATGATGGATGGGATGGAGCTATTGTGGATAATATAGTGCACTAGGCAACATATGAAGCATAACTGTCACGGTTGATAGTTAAATTGTTAATCCTGACTGGATTTTAAATCGTGTGTGTAGTCTTAAAGGCTTATACTAAACTCTAGGCCTGTGTTTAAGGCTGTGGCAGGAATAGGCATCCTCTTTAGAGATGAGGATGAAATTAAAAAAAAAAAACTCTTCAAGAAGCACAAACTTTGTGTTGAAGCATCCAAGTTTTTTTCATTATCAGAGAGAGAGTGTGTCATTCAATAAGCAAATCACATTGGTTATTGGATGAATTTGGTGCGTTCCCTTGCTTCCCTTGCAAACTTCCAAAATCCGGAGTCAGTTGCCAAAAACCATTACAGTCACAAGCTCTGTTAACAGAAAATCAATTCTGGGAAAAAAAAAAGACATACATGGATGATTTGAAAAGGATAATGAGAATTTGGTCATTTCTTGCATAGCAGAGATTTCTATTCACCAGTACCATCTTAAACTCTTAAATGTCAGCTTTCAAATGAGCAAACCCAAAAGGGAAAGTTTTCAGAACAGAAAAAAAAAAAAAAATCAGCCTAAAGACTTAGAGCATGCATTGAAAAACCGTTTGTAGTGATGTGACTATGCTTGATTTGCACATTGTCTACAATTGACATTTGAGTAGATAAACAAATGAATGCAAAATATTTAACTATTAAGAACTTGCACACAGATGGACAGATTTGTCCTTGAGCATGATGCTTAGGTGAATACTTGTAATGGGCAGCTTCCAGGTGTGAGTGTATGTACATGTCTAATCCTTTCTCCCATTGCAGCCCTTCCAGTGGCCTTTGCTGTACATACTAATGTTTTCTTAGTGAAACTAAACAGCAAATATAACAGGTAAGATTTAAAATGAAATTTCAATGAGAAGGTCAAAACTATTTGGGATGTAAAACGACTCAAAGCGTTCTTTTACCCTTCTGGCTCCAAATGCTCCATATGGTGTAAACAAACACAAAGAAGGACATTTGGTAATGAGATGGCATTGTTACAGTTTCAAGTTGTAGGCATTAGAGGACTCTCTCTTTCAGGGCCACACACAGCTTAACACAAGAGATTATAACTAATGTGTGAACGCGTGGGGAGGAAAAATAAATTGTCACACAAGCAGCCTCAAAGTAAATACGCATTTACACAGACGTAGCTTTGGTTCCCAAGGTTTGGTTCATGTGTGTTGACAGATTTATTATCTGTCATGTTGAAATAGTGTCAAATACAATCAAAGTGGCACATTGTGGCTTCTGCTTTTTATTTTTTATTTTTCTAATTTTAATCTCAGCTCTGCATTGTGGAGAAAGCCCTGGACAGCAAGTAAAAGAGCAACACAAGTCCACTGGCCTACAAATGACTGCCAAAATGGCTTTTGTTCCCATCCAAAACCTTCCAAAGAACCACTTTCTATGCTGGAAGTTTGACTAAGCTGCTCTTGAGGCAGAAATGCCCGCCCATCCTCAGAGAGTTGATGGAGCATTCACCTTATGCCTCATTGAGCTGACTCACTGTAGCATTGCAGAGGATACGGCATATGGGAGGAAATAAATAAACAAATGCCCCAAGTGTCCTCTCTCCATCTTGGCTCTGTGTCGGCTCACAGCCGGGGGCTGTTTCCCCTCCCTTCACTCAGCTCTAGTGAGAGCAGCCCCAAGCGGCTACTAGGCCCTATGTTGATCCATCATGGTTCATCATTATGCTGGATCAACCACCGTCCTGATGCCTGAAGAGCAGCGTGCGTCACAGAGGAATCTGTCACACTCGTCTTTCTATTCTAACTCTACTCTCTCTCTCGCTCTCTCTCTCTTTCTTCCTTTCACATACACACACAGATACACACCTCTGTACACAACTGGTGGAACAGTGCATCCCTTCTTTGCCATGCCCTCCAGCATGCTTAGTCTGACTGTCAGGAAACTGTCTCACAATTCCAAGACAGCACACCCCACCTTGAAAATATCCAAACACACAATGGAACCGGTAGGCCAGCTGTTAGACAGGCTGATACTTTGGTACATGGCAGGTTACATCCTCAGGGCTGCTGATTAAGTGACTTACTGCTGGCACGGAGTGCAGCATATAGGTATCAGTAGCATTCTTCAGATCAAGTCCTTCCTTGTTCCTGCTTCGGCTTCAAAAACACCCCATTGTGATTTGAGTACAAGAAATAGGATGTTTGCGTGAGTGTGAACATTCTCTACGTGGCTATGTGAGTGAGTATACATGTAGCGTTGTTTGTGAAAATGCAAGTGAGACGAGCCCGCGTGCGCCAACAAATGTTCCTGCATGTGCGCGCAAGCTCCAACCCAAAGTCTGAAACTTGCCCAGGGCAACACACTTGCTTGGAGTCACAGCGCTGAGAGGGAAAGAGAGATAGAATGATTGGCATGAGGGTGTTTACTGTAAACAAGAACAAGGGCTGGCAGGCTGGCTGGCTATTACGAAGGAATGTATCCTGCTCTCATCTTCATTCTTTTTTGTGTGTGTGTTTTTGGCAGGTTTTATCCACTCCTGAAACACCGACACAGCGGCACACTGTCACTCTAACATACAGTATGTGTGAATTATCCACTTGGTGCCTGCACGTGAAAAGGTGGCGGCGTGTTGAATATACAGTGTGTTCATTGAGAGAGTAGAGTTAACAGAGTAGTATTAGACTATCTATCGATCCTTATCTATCTATAGCAACAAAAAAAAAAATTTGACCACACAGATCTGGAAGCATTTGTGTGTGTAAGGTCAAGTGACTTGATGTGGCTCTTAATTAGAAAGTGTGAATAAAAAATATGGAGAGGGTACAGTACCACTGAGAATTTCTCTGCATATGTTTTTCCGCAAGGTATCCATACTTTCATAAAAAAAAAAATATATATATATATATATATATATATATACACACACACACCAGGCATACTGTGCATGACTATTACTAATAACTATCCTACGGAAATATCTCGTCTTTCATCTGCAACTGACAAATAGGTGGTGCCACTGTCATTTATAATCATTATCTCCTCCTCTTTGACAAGCGGCTCTCAATCAAACAAATTCACAAACACATTTATATATAGGTAAACGTTCACAGGCACACACACACACACACACACCAGTGTCTGTCTTTCATTTGGCTTCCACAAATCCATCTGCCAAGTCACTTTTTTTCTCTCTGTCTGTAGGTAGGGATGTTAATTATCTTAAGTCAAGGGTGGCACCGCCAAGTCAATTTTGAGATATGATCTAATCTCTCCTTCTTTGATCCCCTTCCTTCTCTTCCTGTCTACTTCTGTTCCATACAAACTGTGCTCACCATCTTCATCAACACATGACATAATGCTGTTGAACAATGACTTGGGGCGTCATTGATATAAAGTGTTATTTATAGTGAATTGTACTTGCCATGTAATTTTTGACTCTATTCTTCGGAAAACCATGCTCTGTTTTTTAACTGCTGTTTACTGTATATTTCTGATCCTATTATCTATTGTACTTCCCGGAAGCCGTCCTCCACTTATCTACACTGTTCCTTCATGCTAGATGAGATGAATACTTAAACACACTAAGCGATTACACAGCTAGCTTTCTCATATATACAGATGGTTTTCCTCTGATCTCTGAGCTTGTGGCGTCCCAGATGAGTTCCTTCACTCACTGTTTGTATTACAGAAACTGCTACTGTAACAAAAGCCAAAACTTAATACGTCTGCATGTACATATTGCATATAGTGCAAATACAAAGGAATGCAACTAAAACAAAACTGCGGACATATGCACATGCATTCACAGCCATTCATCCTCATTTTCTTTGCGGGACACACTGTGGTTTTGTCAACATGGCAAAAACAACAGAAAGACAAAATAAATGTTTTTTTTTTTGTTGTTTGTTTGTTTTTTTTTTTTTTGTTTTTTTTGCTGGGAACAGATTGATCATGGCTGTTTTGGAGAGATCCCACAGCAGCACAGTGGTGGATTTTTATTTTCACTATTCCATTTTACCTACGTGTGTGTGCAACATGTGAATGTGTGTGGCGCATATCAGGAAAAAAAAAAGCACAGATAAGGGAAACCAGGATAATGTGATCAGGGCAGCCTTGCATTGTTCCATCATTTCTGAATTTATTTCCCTTTCGGTTTCTTCCCTCTTCTTGCCCCACCTACCCCCATTCCCTACCTTCCATCACTTTTTTGCAACTTCTTTCCTAGAACCCTCCACCTCTTTTCCTCCTTCCCGGTGTTAGATCATCTTCAAGCTCGATTTGGTCGTGCAAAGATCAACTGATATTTCTCGCTCTTCTACCACCTTCATCCTCACCTCCACCCTTTTCTCATCGGCCCTTCGTTCCAAAACGTCTGTTCTGGTTAACTGTCTAGCCTACATTCCTTTGCTCTGCCTCAGCCCTCGCATCATCCCAAGACAGGTCCAACTCCTCTCTCATAACAGGGTGTGTCCTCATGTCCTGGTTTCGGGCCAACTCTTTTCTTCACTTTTCTATCTTTTATTCCTATTAGTCCCTTTTCTATATACTATACACTTCTAGTCCTCTCCGTCTCTTCCCTGTAACCCATTTGCCCCAAAGCCTTCTAAGAGATATAGTAAATGTTGTTGTCCCTTTACTGGTCCATAGAGAACAAACCACAGTACGCTTCTCCTAATCAAAGTGTGTTTCCCCTTTCAGTCTTTTAAAGGAAATCAAACAAAGAGAGAAGAACTGCATAGCTGGTCCTGGTTGCTAGGAGACCCTGTGTCCACGCTCCAAGCAGCTATTCACAAGCTTTTATTTACTCCTCTCTCTCTCTCATTCTCTCTGTCTCTCTCTCTCTCTGTTTTATTCTTCTTTCAATTTTACTCTGATTCACTGTATCTGTTTATTGTCCTATGACTTTATCTCTCACTATCTGGAAAACTAAGACAAAGAGAGAGGACAGAGGACCAAAAAGAAGAGAGAGGAATTTAGATTGAAAGAAAGTCCTGTAGGCAATGTTGCCGAAAGATGAAGGGAAACTTGAAGAGGAGGAAAAGAAAGTCAAACTATTGATTTTTCTCTCTTCTCCTTCCACCTCCTGATTTGTGTCACACAAGGGGGCAGTTGTGGAATCAAAAAGGGCCCAATTCAATTTCTCTTTTTCTTTCTTATTTTCCATCTACTCCCTTTTCTTTCCCCCATACTCTCTTCTTTTTTTTTACCTGTTTTTTTTTCTTTCTCTCCACTTTCTAATATCAGCATCCCTTTGCTCTGCCAGATTTCTAACCTCATCTGTCTCCACACCCCTCCCCTCGAGTCACCTACAGCCCCTCCTCCCTGTAGATTTTTCTGTCTGACAGCAGCGCTGGGGGCCTGGGGCAGTTGAAGGGAGGTGTGGTAGCCATTACCCAAACACCTTCGGGTCTGCTGCAAGGTGGGAGGATGAAGTAGGAAAGGAGGAAGAGTAGGAGGATGTAGTGTGACAGATCCAAGATGATCTCAGTTGCATGTTTCCTCCCCTGTTCTGTTCCGTTTCATTTTGTCCTTCCCCTGCATGCTCCTAATGGCTTCCTAATGACAGCTTGCAGGCACCACACACTCAGCCATTTATAACCATCTAGAGAGACTGGGTGTGTATGAAGTGTTTTGACGATGGGGGGGCATTAAAAAGCAGATGCACCTCATCCACACTGGGTGCACACACACACGCTGTTAACCATCAGCCTGCACCGTCCCTGAGTAAACAACAGTAGCCTGAGGCAGTTCTACATGAGGTGACAAAGAGTTTTAGAGTTTTACCAGGAGTCATTCTAGCCACATGTAGTGTGAAAGCCATTAGCAAAGGCTAGTTTGTCTAAATACCTGCGGGCTATTTTTACATGCAGTTCACAATCTGGTTCTATCTGTCTTTCTTTCTCCACACACAACTCACACAGAGGTGCAAACAAACCAACAACTTGGCACCAAACTGTCAGATTTTTCACTGCTGATTGTTAAAGTTAAGGTTGACCTGTTAAGTTAAGAAAGAGGTGTGAAACAGCTCCCACTCCTGCTCTCTCTGTATTCAAATTTTCATTTATATCCACAGTTTAGTCAAAAAGACGGTTTATATTGTTATATTTGAGGGTACAGGCTCTACTGGGTAGTGACTGCACTAATCCAGCAGCGTGCTAAAGATTTAACTCACTGCCCAGGGGTAAGCGAAGACAACACAGCAAACACGTATTATTGACATATGGATCACATAACTTCCAGAGACAAGCCTCGCCACGGCAAGTATAGTGTTTCATTAGGAAATGGACGAGAGGAAGCTCGGGTAGTGGAGGCAGTATCAGCAACAACAGCAGTGTATGTCAAGTAAGAACCACAGGCATGAATGAAGAGCTGAGAGATTCAATGAGCCGCCTGATTTTTTTTGTTTTGTCTTTCCTTGACAGTCAGCTGACGACCTGAGTGCCATGTCTAAATTTACACAGTGTTTTGCTGACTGAAGGCGGGCGTGAACTTGCTGTTGAAGCTAAATTCAGGAAAGGATGTTTATGGAAGAAACAAAACCCCGACAGGGCTTTTGGACACGGCTCCCTCCGCCAATATGATTCAAAGCTGGCCAAAGAAGCATGGCCCCAACTTTGTGACTGACTGTTACTGGTTCTATGTCTTTGTCTCAGCACTAGACAACAAATGCAACAAGTGAACCTGTCGCAATTTGTAAATTTCAGAATTGCAAGTTAATAAATTCAAACAAGAGGCCGTCACACATACAAACACAAACACCTGAGATTCTATCTGTGTCTGAAAATCATTAACTACATTCCTCTTGGTCTGAGAGGGAAATCCCTTGGCAGATAAAGAGTGTGTATGTCGGTGTGTGTGTGTGTGTGTGTGTGTGTGTGTGTGTGTGTGTGTGTGTGTGTGTGTGTGTGTGTGTGTGTATATTGAGGGTGTGGATGTGGGATCAAATCAACACCTTCTCACAGGATCTCTCTGATGTCTCAGCATCTGTTGAAAAGGTACACCACCCCAGTCAGAACAAACTGTGACCACACACATACCCAGACAGACAAGTTACCTTAGAGCAGAATAAAGGGAGAGTGCACCTAAGATCAGTTCCGTATTTATTTGTTTAAGACCTCCATTTTTTCCATTAGATTGTTTTATATTTAATATTCACATTCCTAACACAGAACAGCCAATATCTGTTTACCTCACCGCCTGACCCTCTGCCTATCAGCTTGTCCTTATTTTCAGCAAATTCATCTCTCAGTTTTCTCCTGAGCTTGTGATTCTCCTGAGATTACCAAACCCAGAGTTGCCACTGGAAGCACATCCTCAGCTGTTAGCAGAGCCGGTAGCAGCCATATGATCACAGTGTTGACAGGCCTCCATGACCTCATCCATTTATGTCCATTTTCGGCTCAGAGGCAGAAAAGGAGAGAAAGGAGGGAGTGAATGGAGAAATTGAAAAAAAAAAGAAGGAAACAGGAGGAAGACAAATAGGGAGACAGAAAAGGTAAGGAGAGTCAGAGAGGTACAAGGAGAAAGAATCAGAAAGAATGCAGAAGACAACAAAGGGGAGAGAGAATGAAGAAGGGGGAGAGACGGGGGGAGAGCACCTGGCAGCCAGCCACAATGCAAATACACTTCAAAGCACTGCTGTAAAAGGTGGGATCAAATGGTGTATCCTGCAGGAGATGGGGTTCTAGGAGGTGACTTGGAAATTTACACTGCATCTTCAAAATCCATGCAAACGCTGAGAGTACCTGAATAAGCCACAAGCATGTGGAAAATAAAAGGAAAGAGAAATCTGAAATTCTAGGGGAAGAGCAAGTGTGCATGTGCTGTGTGTACGCATGTTGAAGTTGTGAGAGTTCAAGCAAGGTAATGAAATCAGACACATGGATCAAGTGTATTATTGTTATTATATTGTGGACGTTCAATAAACATCATCTTAATGCTCTCTTTAAAGTTGTGTCAGCTTCTCACACTGGCTGTCTACTCAGCCTTTACTCTTTCAGTTCTAATTCACTTAACATGGCCGAGATGAGAAAAAAAAAGAGCTGATGGACGAGATAATGGAGCTGACTCGCAGCCTGTCTGAATACCAGTGTGTACACAGGGCCCACACACACATATTAGTATGCGCATTAATTCGAAGATCCACACGCACTCATGCATATACCTGCATGTACACAGACAGATGCTGCCACAAGACAGAGATCAGGATGGAGTGGATAATGAAACTGCTTCTGACTCTGTCCACTTATGATCCTCTGTCCATTACCCAAATGGACACCACTCTCTACTATTGATCACAGCCCCTTCTCTTTCACTTCTTCGCTGCTCGTCGTTTTTCATCTCGTTACCTCTCCGCTCATCTGCATCGCTCCGCTGATGGTTTCCGTGGCCGTTGATGGGACTATAAATCAGGGGTTGCGCCTAGTGATTATCACCACTGAGACCAACTGAGCACACACTCCTCGACCCTGAAAACCCCAAATGTCCTCATTGGGAATGATACACACCTCCTCAGACATGCACAATGGGTGTCCAATGAGCAGGTGTCCTCTAGCTCAAGTCTACCTTTTGTGAGTGGGTGGTGAACAGTGTGCGCGTGTGTGTGTGTGTGAGAGAGAGAGAGAGAGAGAGAGAGTTATGAGTTACGAGAGCAGTAATGGAATCCCTTCCTTGATGTGAGGTGCTTGGCCCATTCGAAGTCCCGTCAGCCGTGAAAATGTCAGCCATGATCTAGAGTGCCTGGAGCAGGTTTATGACATCATCAGTGTGCTGCCACAGCAGAGATATGGTACCGAGAGCCCTGATAGTCTGATCTGTCCACAAGGTCTCAAGTCGTGCAAACAGTCACAAAATGTTGGAACATGTTCCTAAGTGCTTCATTCTTTCCCAAACAGAATGAGACACTTCAGATAGTGAGGCAGCATGGAGAGCGGTTTGAACTCAATCAAAAAGGTACACAATGAAAGCCAAACAGGAAACCTACAAGTGTGTTGTGGGTGAAACAGAGGGACATTGGATACAGGCATTTTAGCCTGGTATTTAGTCTGTGGCAGGGGCTTTGCTACTTGTCTGGTGTTTGCTTGTGCCACTTTTGGTGCCAATCCAAGCAAACTAGCAAGACTGTAATCAGAACAAGACAATCTCAGGGGATTAATACTAGTATCCACCCTTCACCACATACTGTGTGCACATTAAGAGTACAAGTACATACACAAGCCTGTGCATACACACAGTTGGGCATACACACAAAAGAAACCACAGATGTACACAGTGCGCACTCTAACCCCGAGTCTACCTCCCAATTTCTAAACATATGGTTGTCTCCATTATGCCTGTGGAAATGTGAGAGCCCGAGCTTATGGAAATAATGTTTCATTCACTGTCAGGGGACTAATGTAAATAAATGTTCTCACAATAAGGCCTCACACTCACAGCGAGTTTGAATTTAACATGTTGAGAAGGCATCGCTTCACAGTGTATCTTGGACAGACAAATGATGTCGGTTGCTATTCAGGGCCACCGCCCGATCGTTGTTTACCAAATTCCTTGGTAACACTGAGTCCACTCTGACATTAGTGCCAAAGATCACGGTCGCACATCGTTTCAACACAGTGAAATGAACACCAGCATGCCTGCTTGTTTGTATGCAAGCACGCACGCACACATATGAGTTTTTTCATGCATATAGATGTGTAAGCTTTCACAAGAAAAAACACTGTGTAGCCTACATGGAAATTCTACATCCTACATCTTAAAAAGGATGCAGCGTAACACAAGGCCTCAGAGGAACCACAGGTGGAGAAATGTGGAGACATAAAGAAAGAAAGGAAGCAGACAGGGAGGAAAGAGAGAGCACGAATGAGCAGGACAGAGAGTAAAAAGAGCACGATGTGGATAGTGGTAAATGATAGGGTACAACTAAATGAGGGTATGTAATTTGGGGTGTTTAGTAATTACACTGGTTTGACAGAGCCATGTCAAACCATCCCTTTCTTGGTCCCCCACTGTTGGGCTGCCTGCTTTTCTGCCAGCATCCTCATGTTTTCCACATTTAGCTCTTCTCACTCTCCTTCCTGCTCTCCCTCCCACGTGCTATAGCTTTAAATGCTCCATTCCAGTCACCAAGCATCAGTCAAAAAAATTTTACCAGCTGTATATTCCGTGTACCCCCCTTCATTTGACAAGCTTGAAATATAGAGGAAAATGTTAATATATGTTTTCTAGTCACTGGCCAGGTCTATGAAATTCATTTATATTGGTGGATGCTGTGCCAAAGAGTTGACTGCGGGTGCGTGTGATCTTGTGGTGATTTATTTTATCCCAAAAGCATATTATTCTGAAGTGTGAATGTGGTGTGTGTGTGTGTGTGTGTGACTGAAAGAGCGAGAGGGAGAAAGAGAGCCGGTGTTTATGTGTTTATATTGTACAGGATTTAAGTCTAAACGTGTCCAAGAACATGTTCCTAAAACTCGAGCGCCAGCTGTGTCATAGAGGGTTTAGTTGGAAATTTTCAGAAAGGGAAACGTTACTTTTCTCTCAAACATCTATATTCACATGCTGAGTTGATAAAATCCACATTAGTGAGGCAGGAAACCGGCAATAAAACCCAACACATGGAAACAGTCAGGCTCCTGTGATTTTGCAGTAGTATATGGGCTCCCCAATGAATATAAACTATGATATACCAATGATGAAAGACTAAATAGAGAATAAAATGGGGTATAGAGGGATGAAGAAATAAAGAAGGAGAAACATTGCGTGAATGTGTGTGTCTGATTATCTTGGATACGGTAACAGTTGATATCACTCACATTAAGCGCTGAGGTCATGAAAATACAAAACTGCCGGTTTCTATTGAAGGTTTGATTGAGTAATTCCAATTCAAAGTTTTTCTTCCTTATGAATGGTAAACATATTTAAGTTAATTTGGCTTTTTCCATGCACTGAAACCAAAGGACAAATGATAATGAGTCCCTGCAGCAATCTGGAACCCAAGTAACTACACACACACGCACACACAGGTAGAAAAGGATTGAAAGGGTGGTGAAATGAACATAAAGCCGACATTAGCTTAAACACTGTAAAACCCTGGGAGAGCTGTTCTTTTCAATCCACCCCCTTATTGCATTTCATGACCACAGATTTTTAACAAGTGCACACACAAGCATATAAACAGATATGCGCACACCCAGGTGCAAACACACACATACACACACGTTGACACACAGAAACATATGAACTATGCTGCTTCCTAGTTCTATTTGACTGCCCGGGCCCCCAACAGTGTTTGAACCCTGACCTTGTCACATTCGAGAGTGTACGAGGGGGGAGGGGGGATTCTAAGGATTCAATATTACATGGAGGAGGTCGCAGAGTGCTCGATCCTCAGACAAAAGCCTTGGTTGTAGCGGGTGTCTTTGGGTCAGGGTGGGTCATGGGTCAGCCCCACACTCTAACCCTCTTTCTGTCTCTTGCCTTCTTCTCTTCCTCTCTTCCATCCATCTCTCTTTTCAATGGAGAGGAAGAGCCGAGAGGAACAATGGCCTTCTTCTGCCCCCACTATCATCCCAGCAGTGAGAATGCATACTGAACAGGGCCACGGCGAGCCAAGGGGTTCCTCTCACTGCTTAGCCTATTTTCTCCTCTTCTCTATGCATTCACCTCCCCTTGTCCATTAAACTCTCCGCCCTCCATCCTCTCCACCCACCCCCTCCTCCTTCCCGCATTACCCTCATTCTGCCTCGGTTTGTTACAATCTGAAACTGGCTAACAAATGTTTTGTCTCCTTTATATGTGATATGATGAAACAAACATTACCCACTCAAATAGTAAATTTGTATTGTAAGCTACCTGCATCTCCATCCTCACCTACACCCCACTGTGACTCATCATCACCACCACCAACTTTCATTCATTCCCTCCACCCTTTTCGTCTGCCTATCCAGTGGGCCTCACAGGCCTCTCTCCAGCTGGCACTACAAGCTGACCTTTGCCACAACAAAACAGCTAGAGCGCTCTCTGTCTGCCTACGCGCATGCAAACACACATACTCACGCAAATACACAAAGACACACAGACCTACTACTACAAATGCAGAAGGAATGCCAGCAGGAGCACGAAAGAGGCCATGCTAGAATACAAAATGACATCCTTGTTCCTCTTTCAGCTGAGGGTTAAACTAAAGAGTTCCTCCTGTTCTTCCCTCAGCCCTCCATTTTGTGCTTGTCTGACCCCTTTAGTACTTCTAGTTTCACCTTAGCAAGGGGGCTCACACTAAAAAGTGGCAGCCAATCCGGGTCCAAATGTGATTAATTTGCTGCATTCACCAGGGTTGTTCTCTACACACAATAGAAATGAACTGTCTAGGAGTCCATTAAAAAGCCTCACAAGCCAGAGGGCCCCCATCCCAGGCACTTGGCAACAACCAGGAGGTCACACACTGCAGTCAAGAAGTTTTTAAAGGTGTGTTTCTAAGAAAGTGTACATGGCAGGGTGTGAATTTTATACTTTAAAGTTTTTTTTAATCAGGAGGAATAATATTTTGATAGCCTGGCACATCACAATATCTGACAATAATTCAATGTAACAAGAGGCGCTTCTTCAGCTGTGTGATGGGAACCCATTAAAAGGAATTCCTGAGATAATCAATCATGAAAGGCATTTAATGCGACGGCCATTAAAATTATCCTCCATATTTGAGAGAAAACCCATAGAAAGCACTTGTTAAGCCCCTTTTTTTAATATGGATACTGTGCATTTTGTTGGCTTGCATGTTATTGGGCCTTCTGCTAAGTTGGAGATTATGATATCTGTTTTTGAAAGCAATGCATTTAATGCCAATTTTCATCCCAGAGAGAAAGCACCAGAAGGAAAGAGAAAAAAAAAGTTAAATTCAAAATCATAACACAGGAATTCCTCTGAGGCTTAAAGAAAAACACAGATATACACAAATTTTTTTAATGCGCCACATCTTCACTTTCAATTTGTATTTGTGTTCTGCTCCATTTATGAAGCATTTCTCTGTCTTTGTTTCCCATCTCGCTCCCTCTCTCACCCGCTCAGTCTCATTTGCTGAAACAACGCTGAGCGCTAAACAATGTCATAATTAGCCCTGATTGATGTAGCATATTAAGCAGCAAACAATTAGCATATAGTATATTGCTACTCTGGCCATCTGAGAATGACTGATGTGACTGACCCACACTAAGCACAAGCTCAGTAACCCAGTGACAGAGAGACACACAAACACTCAGAGGGAGTGAAAGAGTGTTGGGCCACAGATTCAAGCACATTATGTTGGAAACTTTTTTGTTCGATTATTTTTCTCACAAACAAATCAATTCAATTTGTAAGATCAAGGGTTGAAAGCTCTCATGAGTAATTTTAACACTGTATTGAATACTGCATAAGAGCCCATTTCCTTCAGTAAACCAGATAGGTAATAACAATTTTTTTTTTCTTTAAGTTTCAAATAGTGACTGGAGGGAAAAAGCTTCAGATTTCAAGCATGAAAGCAAATGTTCACAATTCACTATGTATTTACACTATACTGTACACAGAGAGAGTGAATGAAGAAAACATGAGGATTTAAGAGATGTTTAATATTTCTCATTGTTCTCTCACAGTTAAGTATGGTCTATCATCAAGCACTGAGAATGCTCCATTCACACAGTGGAATGGGAAAAGCCTTCCTATTGTAAAGTTGTCCATCACAGCTGAAAGTTTACACCTAAGCTGTATAACAAAGCAGAAAAGATTACAGGGTGTATATGTTCAGCTACTCAAAGGCACTCCGCAGATCAGTGGAAATGCACCATGTAGACAAAGACAGAAATGACCCACAGCTTACGTTTACTCACACATTGTTTTAGTTCAATCAAAGCGAAACAAGCATGGAACAGTGCGAGACGTTTTGTTTGTATTTCTGCCTGTCTGGATGCCTGTGTCTGAGCATGATTATACTTGTCAGTGCATTCATGTGTACACATATGTGTGCACAGGAAGCTGCCTCTGTCCAACAGGCCACATGAGCGATGCTAGCGCCACTGAAGGGGGTCAATTATCCAGCTTTGTTCTTAGCATGGGACATCATCTTATCCCTGTACAAAGCAGAGACCAAGACAGGGCCTCTGAAATCACTGCGACCAATTGTTCTCTCTCTGTCAGACAAATGGGAGGCAGGGGTTCACATGTAGGAGGGGTTTAAGGCATACATGCTGGGGGCCTTTGCCTTCCCGTTCCAGAAGTGTAGAAAATACCAGCCTTTATGATTCTAAATGTAAACAAGAAAACCATTTTGTTCCCTGAATGTCCTTTCTTTTTCCCTTGTTCTGTATTGCACTCTATTTCTACCCACTCTCCTTATTCATTTCTCTCTGGTGCAACACAAGACCTTGTGCAACTACTACAGGGTCTCTAGGGTTTGCAAATCCCTGTGAGGGATACCATGGCAGCTACAAGCCCAGCCTGGGGCTCCCTACCTGGGGCTCTGTGCTTTGGATGCTTCCTTGGGGACCTAGGTACGTGGGGGAGCCAGGCTGGAGGGATAAACACAAATTTAATACTACAGGGAGGATTTAAGAGGTGTGAAGATGGGAGAGAGCATGGGAGGTTATAAAAGCAGAATAAGTCAGAGAATAACTGAGTCAAAAAAAAGAAGGCAAGGGTGAGTAAAGGATAAGTAAAGTAGTTGCTAGCAAAGTAGTCTTTTCTGTGATATCAAAGTACACAGCTATTTCCCATGGGCATGGGTAGGTATAACTGGGCAGATTTCCCAAATGTAAATGAACCAACAAGTGACAGCAAGTGACTAAGGTGTATTTCATGAACAGAACAATGACTTAGAACACCCAGAAAATTTGTCACTGCATTTTTTTCCCCTTCACCTCTCTCTCACTTTGAAGTTTACAAAGCCGTCCTACCTGTTTCGAGTTTCAGCTACAGCAGAAGATGTTTCATTATCACACATATTTTAACTAAACAAATCAGCCTTTTTTAAAACTATTTGTAGCATACATGCAAACAGAGATGCAGAACTGACACCTCTGAGTGTTGTCTATTTTATACACAGGTACGTGGGTATGGGTAGATTTCTGCTTTTGACTCTGCCATACATCTGCCATTGTAGAGAATGCTTGCTATGACTACACACTTATATGCACGAGTATATGCATGCAAATGTGTGTCTGTGTGTGTGTGTGAGAGAGAGAGAGAGTGTGTGTATGTGTGTGTCTGTGAAGCACCGTGGTGTTGAAAGAATGCTAGCATAAAGCCACAGGGGATGGAGGGCACTCCTCATCTCCCGCCAACAGAAAAGGTCAAACTCCTCAATATTAACTCTGGCTCAGGTCACCACACTGATTACGCTACAATAACCATTTTACCCCCCCCTCCACACACACACACACACACACACACACACACACACACACTCCACATGCACACACTTTTCACTCTGCCCGTGCTCACACGTCCATTTGGAATTAAAACCCACCTCGAGTGAGAGCCCTGTCGGCGCCCAGTGCAGACATACATAAACACATAAACACATTCTCACACAATCTTCCGCAATCACGATCCTTTATGAGGGTCTTAGCATAAACCCAGAGCCCTCAGAGACCCGTGCTCCCCATGCTACACCACATGGTGGAAATATAAGTTGATATGGTAGAAGTGTGAAAATGCTTCTACAGACACACACAGATCGCAGGAAGCACGACTGCAATACACCATTAGAGCTTGAAGAATGTTGTGGGTTTACATTCGGGACTTGACCTAACCTCCAGCCACTGCCTGCACTCAGCATTTCTTCACATGATGCCAGATTGGAGGTAGATTAGTCTAAGACCTAAACCCCTTCACCCCTCTCAGTCCTATGGTTTGTTTGGTGTTGGGGAGGGGGGGGGGGGGGGGGGGAGGGGGGGGGTGGGGAGGGGGGGAATGGAGGAGGGGGGGG
>JBBMJY010000024.1:8717079-8756149 GCA_037833715.1 Toxotes lorentzi | reverse complement strand
CCGACCTCCCCTCACTTTCTTTCCTCAGCCTTTCTTTCCCTTGTTCTCGGGTTGGGGTGAGGTTTTTTTAGAACCGAACCCCTTTCCCCCCCTTCGTTCCGCCCATCCTTCCCTTCCCCCCCCCCCCCCCCCGCTATAAAATTGTGGGAGAGATGATGCAAAACTGTTTTGAATTCATCACTCTGTGTTAGATGAATTCTTCAGCACGCTCCTTAGTCTGACCAGTTATGAAATGTGGTTTCTGTTTCATTACATGTGCATGTAAACTCTTTGACATGCAGTTAACTAACTAGATGATAGTAAATCATGTCACAGTTTCTTGGCAAACCTGTTGACAGAGCAAGCTTCTGCAGGCATCAAAGAAACCAGTAATGGGCATGTGTTTCAACCCCCTCCACCCCACCCCCATCCCCCACCCCCCATGTCAATAATTACAGAGATAAAATGGACTAATTTCTTTGCAAATTGGTGGTATTCTCATTGCTGCCACATTGGAGAAAAGACTGGAATTAAATAAATCCATTAAAACTATGAGGGAAAAGGTAAAAAAAAAAAAAAAAAAGGGACATGGGAACAAATGCAACAAAGGTAAATATACAAATAATGAGAATGAAAAGAGCAGAAGTCACTATGAGTGAATTAATTTTGGCTCAGCAGTGGAGCTGTACTAAATGACACCTAGTGAAACGTGTGGCTAAAGCTGTCATCTCTGGCACCTCCTTTCACACTGAATCATCCTAATCCTATCTAATACTGTAGGCTACTGCTAAATGTCTGTCTTTGCTGCCTACAATATCTTATATTATGTGACTGAGCTTTTCCTCCCATTGTGGCACCAGAGAAAAGGAATTTGGATAGAAATGGAACATAATTATATTTAATACTACTATAACATCATATTCATAAGGTGTCCCGGTGAGTAACAAGTACATTTTTATCTTTTTTTCTTCCATCTTTCATAAGCATTGTAGTCAAAGCAACAAAACCTCATTCTTAAAATGCTCTATAAAGAGTTACAAGTGATGATTCATTAGTATTTCATGTAACATGTTTTCAAGTTAAACATCTCTTTTTCACACACACAAGTGCAAATGGACTTCTCACTCGGCTGTAACGCTAAAAACTCTTAATTATCGTGAAGAGTCTTTATTATCATCACTGCTGATTCAGAGTCTAACAGTTGAGCTAGCAGATAAATCAGTGTTAATTGTGAGTCTGGCTGCTCCTCGTTGGACACTACCAAGCAACAGCTTAGTGGATAAATCACATTTACCACTACGAGATGCCACACAGTCGCCTATCCAAGAGCTGAAAAATGAGTTCCAGGTACAAAGGGGAGTTGTGACGGATCTCCTCCCTGGTCTCATATCTGCTCCTACTGTGATCTGGGCCATCCGTGGGTGAGGGATGACACTCTGGGAGCACAGAAGAAACACTTTGTCATCTCTGACGAAGAGAAGGAGGAACTGTCAGGTATAATCAGCAGGGTGACAGGGGTGGAAGCAGAGAGGGGCACAATTTGAGGATGGATGAAAGGAGGCTGGCATCCCTCTTGTTAACACAAATTATTAATCCTGCTCTGTTGGCTGCAGAGTTTAGAGTAAAACAAGAGGGAAAGCAATAATTTATCCATCACATTCTCTTTTGAGAATTTTTGGGGGATCCGAACTAGGTATGTTCCGACATGGTTTCTCCACACTGCTGGGATTAATCTGTTTTCTTGTGGCTGTGACCTCTAGATGTGCACATTAAGCAAATACATGATCGGGTCTCACTCACAATCAGTTGCATAAAGAACACATTATACAAAACAGTGGACGAAACCCTGCATTCAAAGAAGTGTCCTCTGTGTGTTTGACTAACCAGCTTCTTTACCTTTCAAATGAATTGCTGTGCATGCCATCATTAGGGTGAGCAGCTGGGAGTAGAAAATCCCAGGATGAACTTCTTTGTTTTACAAAATAATAAAGAAAGTTACAGTGAAAACCCCTACACCCTATACCATGAATTGGTGATTTATCAGGGGTTTTTTAAATTCTGCCTCAGTGGAATGACATGTAAAACAGCAGACCTTCTTATTTTATATCACTTTGCCCTAATTTGAGAGCAAAACAGAACCTGCAAATTGGCCTTAAGTTAATTATTTACCTATTTTCCCCATGAGGAAAATGGGTAAATAATCTCTGCCGATAAACAAGCTTTAGCTACAGTGCACACACACACAGTGAGCAGTGAACAAAGGGGTGAATGTATCATTTTAAGCTATCAATTACCTCATTTGATTCCCAGGCTTTAACAGAGACAGTGTGAGCCAGGAAGCCCGAGGGCAGACCACAATACGATTCATAATGGTACAAAAAAAAAGAAAAAAACATGGAATCACCACTACTGAACAGCTACTGAAAAACTGAAGGAAAGAAAAACTGACAAAACCCATTAGGCATTCAAGTGTCTTGGTTCATGACAACCATACACATTATAAATAAATTAAGCATAAATTCAAACTCATGCACCTTCTCAGGCTTCCATTTCTGCTTTACATACATAGCATTCTGATACATTCACAGTTATATTTCCTCCCCGCTTTAATCCCTCAAGTCTCTCGCTCTTTCACTCAAGTGTGCAAACACACCCACACACAGGCTCATAAAAACAGAAACCTAGGGAAAGAGTTCTTTGTCACAGTAGATAAGGAGAGAATAAAATACATCCATTAGCTTATAAGCAGCTGTAATGCTGTAATTGCTCTATTACTACACTTATCTACCTTGAAACAAAAAGACACACATAGACAAAGTACATGCAGGCACGTGTGCACACTCTCATGTGTGTCTGACTTGCCTTGCTGTATTTAGAAATGTGCCTGCATTTGCAGAAGAAGATGTGTTGACCCTTTCATTAAAAGAAGAGCTCACGATCCAGCCAAGTGAAATTTGCAAAGCAATTCCAGACTGGATCTTATTTTACTGTTGCAAAGCACAATTCTTAATTTCTATTGATTGAGGAGGATTGACGAGCTGAGCAGAATCGCAGAATACGTTTTTACCTTTCTGTCAGGCTTAAGGCCTGGAAAAAGCACCTTGGCCTAATATCTGAAAGGAGAGAGAGAGAGAGAGAGGTATCTCTTTTTATCTCTTTTCCACTCTGACCTCCAGATGGAATCAGGGAGCTGTCATGAAGCACAGTACCCGAAGAGGGCATAGGTTCATGGGCCACCTTTTCACCATGAGGACCCTACGACCAGAGTCCCCTCATGGGAATGAAAGAGGAGAGACAGATGAAAGCAGAAAAGAGGGGATGACTCCCCTGATCCCCTCCTGTCTTTTCCGTCACCCACCCGGAGGAAAATTTAATAAAGTCCACATACCAAGAGCCACACAAGACAGAGATGAGAATACATGAAAGGAAAGATGGAGAGATGGAGAGACAGAGAGAGGAGGAGATGGAGGGGTGGCAGTGATGACTGACCCCTCTCCCACGGTGTCATCTCTGACCTTCAGAATAGCCAGAGAGCATTGAACCCCAGGAGGCTGGATGAAACACAGAAACGCCACAAACATGCACACAAGTAAAACACAAACAATGCTGACACAAAAACAGAGCTTGTGCGGTGACTCACTTACAAAAATACACACCGCTGATACAGACACACTCCCTCACACACAACTATGTGCACTTTTATTTAAGTTCAGCATCAATTCCTGTGAAATTGGTCTGCAGATTATATGGCAATTTCAAAAATAGGATTTGAAAATATGTCTGTTATTCAGCAGAGAATGAGCCCTATTCATAAAGGTACACGAAAGCAAGAATCATGGGATCAGCAACAGACTGAGACGTACTCACACGAACACACACACACGCAGGGAGAAAGAGAGTCTGGTCCAAGTGACTGTGTCCTTGAGGGAGGATTTGGTGAGTGTGTGAGGAGGGAGTGCTGGGTGAAACAACGTGGGCCATGTTGGCATCATGGGCCACTCAGACTGCGACTCACACACACACATGCACAGAGCCAACAGTGTTAGCTGTGGTAACATTAATGTGTCCTCTTTCATAGATGATTACTCCCAGCAGGAGAGGGGGCATCTCTTTAATGACAGTCTTTCACACCCAAACACTCCCACCATGGGAAGGAGAGAGATTTTTAAGGAGGAAGTAAAGCAAGAGTTGAGAATAAAGGACACATGGAGAGAGGGACGACATGAGGAAGTGAGGGAGAGGGATAAAGAGAAAGAAGAAAAAGAGGGATGGCAAATGAAATATGGAAAAACAGGAGAGCCATGGCAGAGATAAGCCGTGGCCACAGGGAAGAAAAAAAGAGGAGGTGACATCAAAAGACCCAAGACAAAGTCGGGGAAGATGAAAGAAAAAGGTGATTGTAAGAAAAGTTTAGAAAAAAGCAAAGGAATAAATAATGAAGAAAGGGGTGAAAAGTGCAACAGATGTGTAAGTTGTGTGTAAGATTGTGTTTGTGTGAAAGAAGGCTACGTGTTAGTCAAGTGCCAGCCAACAGATGGTGTCTAATCTATGAAGGACACCCCCCCCCCCCCTCTCTCTCTCTCTCAGGGCACAGCGGGAGCTAAGGACCCCAAGTGGTGCTCATCAACCACCAATGGACTTCCTCTCTAAAAAAGAACAACACACACAAATATGCACACTATTCATGGATTTAAATGTGTAAAATACAAACGTATATACACTCAGTGTGTAAACACTCACCCATCAGTGTAGAGTATGATTGTATAGATGAACCAATTAAAGGATCTTTTTGCCCAAAATACAAAACAAAAACCCTGTTTTCTCATTTTTCTCTGGTAGTATTCTCTGTGGCCATTTAGATAGCTTGGGTTTTATTTGTCCATGGTTTTAGATATCTCTACAATTTCTGCCTCTGACCAAACACAATGGAAGTTAATTGAATTTCTGTGTTGTTCTCACAGCTCTAAAAAATTACATTAAAAATAAATTCAACAGCAACATTTATTTCTACAATACATGTACCAGTTACTCTGGATAATCTACATAATACCATGCAAACATTTCTTTATGGAAACTTCTAGAAATAGTGCCTGTGTAGACTGTTGGTGGATTTATGGATTATCCTGGAACACGGCTTTTAGAAAGAGATGCTGCTGCTGAATTTCTTTAAGGTAATTTTTCAAGGCTCTGAGCGACACAGCCCAAATTTCATTCACCTCCTTTGTATTGGGGTGATTTTAGATGTGGGTTAACTGACCCTTTAAATCTGGGGTTAATTCACTTTCCCACTAAGTTAATTCCAGAGGTGAATTTTCTTCAGAATCAAATCACTGAAAAACATTTTGTCATGAAATTGTTGTCACATCCAATCTGTCACAAAATTAGGTATTTTAGCCCAAGCTTTTGTGTCGAGCAAATTTCAATGAATGAGCAGGTGAGGGTACAGCATCAAGAGCACTCAACACTAAACACTGGCTTTCAGACCTGCAACTTCTCTTTATGGCACCATCTCTCTAAGCGCAAGGCCACCCTGTCTGCCCTTTTGAAATAACATAGATAATGCCATTAGAGCATACATTTTTGTATAAAGTGAAAAAACCAAAACCACTGATGTGTGCTCTAACACACAGGCACCCCCTCACCCTAGCCCAAACACACACACATTATAATGTCTACGTGGCTTTGCATGGTGTCTGTCTAGCGTAGCCCCCATTGCTGATGCTGCTGTGACAACCGTCTGAATCAGCAAGATCCAGCATTGACTGACTGACTGACTGGGAAAGGAAGGTACGGCAAAGCAGGAGCTGAGGGTGAAGGTGTGTGTTTGTGTATGCATGTAAATGTGTGTCTTTGTCTGTGTATGTACATGTACACGGCTGCTCAGGCTCTGGCTCTGGGTGTGTGACGGTATAATCTGTGTGTGTGTGAATGTGAAAATGAATGGGAACCATGTGGGATGAATTAGGCATTTCTGTTTAAAAATGGAGGTCTTGAAGGCCTGATGAAAACCTTGGCATGAACAAAGAGGAACTGTTAGTCACACCGGCCCCCCTTGGGCTGCCCCGTCCTGTGACAAGCAGTGAATCAGAGGCCATTTATACCATAATACACAGAAATAATAGTGTCTCCAATCAGTAGCTATTCTAATAGGCCTAAATTACTCAGCAATACTCTGTCAATTTTGAGGGTATTTTTCCTTGAGCTGAATGTCTAACGGGAACCTATTGTATTCTTTGTCATGAATATCCAAAGAACCCTGCAGAAATTGCAACAGCTTCTTTGAGTTCAATAGGTGTCTCTGTATTTAATTGTGTCACTTGATAAATGTTTACTTAACTGACAGTACAGCGGCTGTTTTAACTACATAATTCATGGTACCCAAAAAAAGGGGGAAAAAAAGACGCATTGCATTTTGCAATTGAAAGTAAAGGTGACTCAGTGAAGAGAAAGGTGAATGAGGTCCTCGTCGCGGTAAAGGGTCCATTTCTCACAGATATGGGTCATTCTATCTCTCCAAGTCTCGTTTTTTTTCTTTACTGCCTTCCACTAGTACCTTTTTAAAATTCAGTCCATATAACTGGGCACTTTACACTATTAAACCCTCCCTCACCCCGCCCCCACAGCAGCTCCCAGTGTCTGATCTAGAGACACAGGTCATTTGTCATCAGAGAGGGGAGCTCGAGGAAACAGCAAGCCCAGCATGGGAGCTCCACACTGGGCTTGACAGCTCTCAATGCTGCTCCACAGAATTGCTGAATATAGTCAAGTAGTCAAGTAGCAGTCAGAGAGAAAGAGAGGAGGAGAGACAAGGATGAAGAAGCGGTGTCAGTATGTTTGCAACTGTGTGTCAGTCCACATCTCTGATTGCTTTTCTGTGAAGTGTGTGTGTGTGTGTGTGTTTGGGCCTACATGTGCTTGCCTGTTTCTGTTTTCTCACAGGACGAAGCTTGACTGGGGGACAAAGAGAAGGTTAAAGCGGAGAGGACTGCAGATAGAGTCAGCTCTGCATATATAGTGTAACCTACACAAACCCCACTCACAGAAATACACATGCACATACACTCATACACAATATCCACACAGGGTGAGGGGTTATAATGGCAAGTGTCATGCTCTGTTGTGCATGTTCGCTCTCACTGACCCCATAAGAACCAATATGACTCCCTTACACACACACACATAACACACCCACATACACGCATTCAGACACTCATTACAAGCCGTCCCGAGGAGGAGGAGGAGGCACACAGGAGAAGAGGGGCACTGTAAATGCATTCTCAATCTCTTAACTTTTTCACCTTTATGCATTACATCCTCGCTGCGATAAGAGGAAGGCAGCAAGGAAGGAGAGGAGGCACATAAACTGAATAAAATAATGAAGAAGGTGGGTAGAGAGTGGTGAACTAGAAGAGAGGGTGGAGGAAAGACACAGGGATAAAAGAGTGCATGATGGACAGAGAAAACAGGTAAAAGGATAAATGAACAAGAGGACGCTGGCTTAAGAATAGCCGACCCCCGCTGTGACATTTTTATAGTGTGTGCTTGTATTTTATTCCAGTGTACATGCAGATACTGTATTGATTTGGGCTGTGAGGGGCAGGAGATGGCAGAAGGGTATTAAATAAAAGAAAGGGGGGGAAAAGAAAGAATGAGAAAATCAATTCCCACTACTTTAATGGCAGGCAGCCCTCTGGAAAAGAGAAGAGAAAAAGAAACAGAGGAGTGAGAGACAGAAAGAAAAGAAGGGAAGAAATATAATAGAGGAGTGTTGGTGAGCAAGCCAAACCCAGTTCATTTGAGCCAGGCTGTTTATGGTATATCTACTTTCTCTACACCCTTGGCTCAGCCCACAGTCCTCACTCCTTTTGTCGCTGGATGCTCTGGTCAGCACATTCTGCCTCTTTGTCTGCAGAACCTTCACCTTTCCTCCTGTTGTCAATAACTGTATTGCTACCAAGGGTGGGTGGAAAAGCACTGAGTCACACTTGGATGCACACACATAGACATGGATACAGACAGGTGCACAAAATCCACAAAACAGTTCACACATGCCCACCCCAATCGGGTTGGAAGCCAGTAAAATACGGGTTTTCTGTGTCACCAAATGTCAAAAGTGTGTGTGTGTGTGTGTGTGTGTGTGTCTGTCTGTGAGCGTACAGTAGGAGTCTGTCCACAAGCTTTGTGTGTGTACGTAGAGTTAAAAACATTGCGTGCCAAGAATCACCCAGGGAGATCTTTTTTGTGGGCCCACCACGTGACCCAGCCTACCCCAGCCTACATCGACAGCGTAAGCCAGACATTGACCACTTATCTACCGGCTGCCACCCTCCTCTTTCCCCACGCCCTCCTCACTCCACTCTCCACCCAAACCCCATCAACGACACGGGACCAGGCAAGCGTGAGAGAAGGGCTGGCGATAGACACGAAATGTGGCACGAAATACAGAAACGGAGCCCCTCAGACACACTTAGACTCAAGCACACAGACATCTCTGCCTTTCAGCCAAGCCTACAGTGTGGTTAACTCCCGGCATGCCATGCAGGACCAGAGGCAGCTGTTCTTAAGAGAGACGCCATGACTGGATGGAAAAAAATCTTCCTGGTGTCAAAGCAACCAAGAGGACTATTTTGCTTACATCTAATTTTTTCAAAATAGCACAGTATGTATTTTTCAGACTAAAATACCCTTTGTACAGGATAATACAGTGCACATACTATAATTTTATTTAATACCAATCGTGGAATGAAATGAGCATATTTGCAGCTTTTATCTCTGGAACTTTTTGAAGGGACAAATTATTTTATGTAGTATAACTTAAATGATGATTTAAAGCAAGTTTCAGTCCACTTTTATAATAATAACATAATAACAGGAAAATGACATCTTTATGTCTGCGGGTGGGTTTGGATAACCTTTAAATCTGCAGTACGCTGGTGATCTCCCGCTACTCTGAAACGCGGCCCCCTGACCCTCCAATTAGAGCTCACTACCCAACAGCGGAAACACACTAAATCTTCTCCAGGCTGCAGGTTTGGACACCAGCATAAAACAGCCTGCTATAAAATCATTACTAGGCTGTAAAACTCTGGAAAAATTCACAATTAAAAGACCAGCAGAGACACAGAGAAAACAAAGCCAGAAGGAGAGGAATTATTCGGTGTCCAGATACGTGGAAGTAAAACATTTGCGCAACAGACACAATAACATACAGTTCCACTGGGAGACCAGTAAGTACCAAAGTAATGTTTTCTCTATTGGTTTCAAGGGCATGAGCAGAAAAAAAAAAGAAATTACCACTGAGATATAAACAATTAATATTCTAACAATTGTGTGTTTATATATTAATCCATATGATAAGCCATGACAACCAAATAACACCACATCAATCATTAATCAGTCGCCTTTTCTCAAATTCTCATACATCACAATATGCACTGAGAGAAAATAAACATATGACTAATCTGAGCTTTACTGTGACATTTAATTAATTGGCAATTTACATAAAAACTGCACATAAATAACACAGGTTCAGACAAATTTATCAAAAAGATGGTTGCTCGTCCTCCATCAGCCATGAGGGTATTTAAATTAAATGCCATCCGTGGGCATTAGCAGTGGCATTTCCTGATGAGACTTTTTCTTGATAATACACTAATTAGGTCTAGAAAATTGAGGGTCCATCACACTAGAGACAGGAGAAGTACATTTCCATTGCTTTGCTGCTGGACATGAACACATAGAGAGTAATAGCACAGTTACATGTAAATATGCAAAAGTAAACCTTTAAGTGAAGCAATTAATGGGAGAGTAGGATTGTAACACATCTAACTGCTGTACAATCTAATTAGTGACACCATAATAAGCCACTATATCCTATTAATGACATTACATTAGAGGCAATGGGGGGCTGGAGGTGTGGTGCGGAGGGCTTGTTTCAGATGAAGCGTGTAAAAGGTCACAGGGAAATGATTTATTGGTTGTGGTCTCATCAGATTGGAGTCAGAAATCGTCACCTCAAATTAAAAGTGAAACTGTAGTGCTTTGTAAGCTGAGTGTGCATGCAGCTCTGAGACAGTCCCAGTCCACTGTGGGAGGAGGATTCCCTCAATTAACTTCACAGTGAGACAGAAAGGGGTCTAATCCATACCTGCAAGTGCCGATAGCATTCCAGCACTGGCACGCTGAGCCAAGCTGTAAATAAATTAGCATATGAGCTCAACTAGGCATACTGGCCTTGTCACATATCCTACTGCTGGATGACCAAGAATGTATTCCACATGGGGCTGCCACTATTGTTTCAATGTACCATTGCAGCATGTTTACTCAATATTTTACTGTTGATTATTGGTGGTTTCCTTTAATTAAAATTATTTTCTCATTCATTTCTAAAAAAAAAAAAAAAAAAAAAAAAAAGAATTATTCACATGTAAAAAGACTAATTGCAACAAAAAGCATCCTGCTCCTTGCAATTTCTCTTTTAATAAGATAAAGGCAAGTCTCTTAAGAATTTAAACACTACGAAAGATAAAAACATCCATTCTGGGGGAGTACTGCAAAAACAGCTCAATGCAGCATTTAGCCTGTAGGAAGAAAACAATGAAACAAATCAATGGTAAGCTTGTAAATGCTGCAATTTTAGTTTGGAAAGGAGTGTCTAAATTGGAAATAACTGGGTAAGTCCAAGATTAACAGGCCCTCTATCACTTATCGATCCACATTTATTAGTTTTAAATGTGGGTAATTGCGAGGAGTTTGGTGCAATCTCTGTCTGCATCTTTATAGAATGGCTCCAGTAGGTGTATGGGCCTTAAGTGCACTCGTAAATTGGTTTTATGAGTTTCTGAGACATATCGCTGCTAATGTTTCCACTCGACGGCTTTATGGCCACATTGTAGCGACTCCGGTGAAAGATACTTTCTAATATATTGCAAAAGTGATGTTGACAAAATATATATAGCTTAGATATAGAGCTTTCATTTAAATGATAACAATGTGTTTGGCACAGCAACTAAAGATGTATCGGCCCTGCAGAATCACAGAAAGTGAAGAAAAAAAAAACACCTCTTTCAGTTTCAGTGAAAATTCATGAGCAGCAGTTTATTCATTTATTTGTAACCAGGCATGTTAAGTGTATTTGCATACATGAAGAAAAAAAGAAACTGATGGAACTGAGCAAACAGTTTATTTTTCTTGTAATTAATGGGGAAAATGCTAAATTAAAATGATATCAAGAAATGATCATAAAGACACCAGCATGTAACACTGCTGTGATACTACTAGTATGTGTATCTGTGTGTCTGTGTGCACACTGTGTACAACTGTATTGTTCTCCAGATGTTCTCTTTCACAGCTCAGTAAAAGACTATCGGCATTCAGCCGCCTTTCTATTTTTCGTCATCCCCATTCCTCCTACTCACACCATCCGATCCCTCCATCAAAGCGGGCCACTTTGCCAAACATGATCCCTGCCTGTTGTGTATTGGTTTGGTTTCGAGAAGAGGATTAAACAGTTCCCACCAACTCTCTGATGTGGACCTTATCTCAGGTTTCTCTTGACACTGGCAGTGCTGCCGTGTTATTAGAAGCTAAAGGGCTTTGTTATGAAACACAAAAGGCAGAGCTAGGCAGCAGTTAGTAAGGCTTTGTTAAGGGTCAGAGAGGTGTTAAATAGACTACACCTGGGGCTGTGTTAACACCTTCACCTGAGACCTACTAACTTCCATGGAAGGGTGTTCCATTCATTTGAGGAAACTCACAGAGAAGACTGGGAGGGAGTTATGAAGAGGCAAAAAAAAAAAAAAAAAATTGGACAGAAATATAAAATGGTATAAATATCTAGCTCTAGAAAATAATGTAATAAATTGAAACTGTATTTTTCCTATTTACAGGAACATCTTCAAGAGGTCAGCTGACTCAGATTCTCAATTGACGGCCTCTCTTTGCTAGTGGAATAGAGCCAATCACTGTGTCTCTCTAGGGGTTGCTGTTTATTGATCATTGTTTCACATGGTTGTAATGTAATGTGAGTACCTCTCTAACCTACCCGAGCAAACAGGTAGTGAAAAAAGTTTCTGGATTAGGTCCAAATAATAACCAAACCTGTGTGATCCACTGTGAGACTGTTTAGATAACAGAACAGTGATTACTCCTCCCCAATAATATAAAAGACAAAACTAAACTTTTTTTTATTCCGTAATCAAATTCAATTCAATTTCAAAAATATATTTGCCCACAGTGGAGCCCCAGAGTAACTTTGGGGGGGAAACAGACCACATTCTGGGCCGGCTCAGCGTCAGGCCTTGTTACTCTGGATCCCCATCTCCTCTCCCTCCCACCTCCTTTCATCCCTCTCTTATCCCCCTCTTATCCCCCTCTCCTCTCCCCCCTAGACTAGTCTGGCTGGCCTACACACGCGATCCTCACGCTAGCTGGACCTAAGCCCCGTAAAGGCTAACACAGGCTCAGTGTAAAAACTCCTATAGGGGCCCACCTCCATCCTTCTATCCCCCTCACTACCCCACCAATCCCCCTCTTCCCTTCTTGTGCTGCCTGACTACACTTTCGCTTCGCATTACTTCTGCTATTCTAACTTTTCCACTTCTGAGCACTATCAATTATGCACTAGAATAACAGAGGGGCCAGGCTTGGCAGCAGGACATAAAGGCCGATTATGAGTGTGAATAATTCAGCCATCTTCGTACCATGTTCCTCTTACCAGTGATACAAGCAGGAAAGCTTTGCTGCTAATGTACAACGGCAGACACAATCTAACGTGGCCTTAATGTAAGGACAGCTCTCTACATCACAGAGAAAGGAAGGGATGGGGAGCGGAAGATGACATAAAAAGTGTGGCTATGCTGCATTATTAAAGCAGCTGTGAACCTGATGTCACTCAGATTGACAAGCCTGTCACTGTCACACCGTTGGCAACTGACACCTGTCAATCTGTTAACATGTAGACTCTTTTAAATTCAATGTCAATCTTCATACAAATTTATTATGATATTGATGTTGTTTGTTTATTAAAAGACCTAATGGGAAGTACAAAAAAGTTACAAAAGTTACCAAAAATAATTATTAAAAAAAAAAAAAAAAATCCTGAGAGCAGGCAAAAGAATGCAAACCACAGTAAATGTGTGTAGTCGTACCAGACATCATGAATGTTTGTGGTTAAGGTCATACAAACCAGACAAGCAGACAACCTTCCATCACGTTCATGCTCAAAACATGTCTACCTTGATTTCATTTTTCATGAATTGCGTGCGAAGGTTTGCAAGTGCTACTCTTCTTAGAGATCACAAACAGTAATGAATATTTCATCACTCCACCCAAAGCCAAGCACACACTCTAAGCCAATGCGAGAAATATGATGCATCTCTTTTCCCACAGGCTAATAATGTACTTCAGCTCTGTGCCTCATAAAAATAATGCCACTCAAGCATGTGCAAACTGTCAAGCTTTTCCATAAATGGTATAACGAACAGAGGCCGAGTATGCATTTTCTATAGCTAAGCTGAAATTCGAACAGTGGAAACTTTCAAATCCATTAAGTGTGATTGGGGAAAAATATATATTAATGAATATGTATTTCAAGGAAAAAATAAACCTAGAATTATGGAGTAATTCAGTGTTAAAAGAAATATCTTGGGTGAACAACAATAACTGGTAAATATTTAAAAAAAATATTGGACTGCATTTTACTGTAAGTAAGTTTTTAGTAAGTTTTTAGTAGTTAATTATATATATATTAGAATTAATCTTACTTGTAAATTGGAGTAATTTTTTTTTTGTTTTGTTTTGTTTTATCTTAAATGTGGCCCTGATTTGACTTTCCAAATTGTGTTTTCAATGCAAAAATGCTAATAGGAACCACAAATTATAAAACATAATTTTGCACAAAATGTTGGAGCTACTTTAAAAATGTCAAAAGCATATTAGCCACTAAACAGCCAGGCCAAACGCTATTTCATGTCTGAGAAAAGGCTCCTTCTCTCCCTCTTATTTGTGCTTCCGTTTGCCATGCATGCTCTAATCCTGGCTGGAATGTCTCCGGTCGTGGAGTCCTGCAGCCCTAAGGAACAGAACAGCAGGTGAAACTGAACTCTCAGAGGACTTGTCCCGCCTTGCAGCTACTCCAGAAGTTCTAACTGTATGGTTCAACCAGTCCCACCACTAAACAAGAACCAGAATGTGCGGGGAAAAAAATTTCCTTTGTGTTTTCTCTGAACCAGGAATGTTTTTCGTGGGATGAAAAAAATTAAACAAACAAACAAAAAAAATGTATCAATTACATGAGATTTTCCAGTATAATTTTTTAAACAAACTGGTTTTCTTTAATACCTGTACTCATTGTTCCCGTGCACTGACTTCTACACCTTGTAAAGTATGGGCAGATTATTGCAGATTATAGATTATTTCATTTTCCTAAGAAGGTTATCCTTGCTGAGTTGCTTTAATCACAGTTGCCTAATTAATGCAATTTTTTAAATGTCTCAGATTCCGAACATTTCAAAACAAAAACTGATTCAGACATGGCTGCCATATTTATTACCTCTTTGTGTCTGGCTAGTGCCACACACACGCACGCACAAACTGTAGCTCTGTCTTTGTCGTGGAGTTGAGGGCTTAAGTAGAAATGGGAAGGGAGTTAGGGTGGTGTGTGTTTTTAAAAAAATTAAAAGAAAAGAACAACAGACAGAAAAACAGGGGGAAAGAGAAAGAGAGTGTAGGCGACTGTCAGTCAAGTGCTGCAGCCACAACACTGAGCCTAATGCTGACAGTGGGCATGCTGGGCCACCTCAGCAGGACACCAAGAGCCACAAACAAGGACAGTACAGTTAAAGATCTGGTAATCCTAGAGACAGGAGAGAGGACAGGAGGGAGGACGGGAATGAGAAAAAAAGGACAATATGGCACAAAGAGCAAAAGAGAGGGAGGAAACCGACTGGCCTATATTCCTGGGATACTTGGCGGGATAAGGAACAGAGGGCATGAGCTGGGTGGGGGGATTAGGACAAAGGAAGGAGTTATTGAGGAAAAGATCTGATGGTGGTCAAATTCACAGATGCTCTAGCGTCTCAGCCACTTAACAATCCCAGAACCAATTCAAAATCACCAAACCATTTCATCATCACCTCACCATTTCCATGGTAAAGTGATGATTGTCCCCTCAATACATCTACTTCACTGATGTTTTGGTTTTCAAAGCTCAACAGTGAGATTAAGGACAAACTTTTGTATGCATGACAATGCTGGCCAAAAACACACACTCCTGAGGATGTAGCCATAGGCAGCACTCATCACCTCTGTTTATCCAGAGGGCTTAGGCCACTTTGGGGACTCCCCTTAAGTCTCACTTATCTCATTAGACCCTTAAAACTGATTAATATGAATGCCAGCAGAGGCCAGCTCAAGGCATTCTTAAGAAAGGAGGGAA
The DNA here is from genome assembly GCA_037833715.1 of Toxotes lorentzi. NCBI lineage: Eukaryota > Metazoa > Chordata > Actinopteri > Toxotidae > Toxotes > Toxotes lorentzi. Next base: position 8,740,734 of record JBBMJY010000024.1, on the reverse strand, counting down.
GGAGGAAAAGAGAAGAGAAGGATGGGGGGGATTTTAGAGGAAGGGGGTTTTTGTGTCTCCGGACAATGAGCTGATGGCTTTTTAAGCCTCTCAGTGGCTCTGGGTTAATACCCAGGGCTGCAGTCATGGGATAGGCCGTGGTTCAAAGGCTGCTGCACTCCAAGGCTCACTGCTTTCTGATTTAGAGGAAGAAAATAAACAACCAGAATAAATACCACATCTTCTGCAACTTGAACCTCACTAAAGAAATAATGAACTGCCCTTCCAAACGAGAGCGGTGTGTGTGTCTCTCTCTCTCTGTGTGTGTGTGTGTGTGTGTGTGTGTGTGTGTGTGTGTGTGTGTGTGTGTGTTTGTCGTTCTATGTTCTTTGGGGTGTCATATTTGGTTACGCGGGATAATGTTCGGAGTAAGCCAGACCAGTCAAAGCTGCGCTCAGATGAGAGAAGAGGGTGAAGATGGGATTTATCACACATTCTGGGGATCAATCGTTTTCGCTTCAGGGGAAAAAACACACTCAGTACAGTTTTACACAGGAATAGCAAGCACCACACATAAACAAAGACTGACATACACGCACACACACACAATGCAACTTCACAAAATGGGAAAACTATCAAGCAGCTCTCCGAGGAGCAGGCTCAGAGAATTGGGTCAAGAATAGTGCTGTGCTCTGCTATAGTAAAGGGTGTGTGTTTCTGCTGCTTCATTAATGCGGGCCTTGAAGCAGAGGTCGGCTCAGGATAACCACGCGCACACACACGCACACACACGCACACACACTTAGACATGCGAACACATAACTACACAGATGTATATGCACACCAGTTGCCAGCAAACACATGGACATGTCCACATGTAGATGCATGAACATGGATACCCAAAAAAACCCAAAACACTCTCTTGTCTAAAGATCAAACCCAGATCCAACTGAAGACGTCAGATTCAGTTCTATGTTCTACATTTTTAAACATGATTTATTATCTGCTTGATTCCAGATTCTTCTTTGAGCTCATATCAGACAAGCATCTGTTGCCTAATAAAAGTCTTGGAGCCAGGAGACTAGATCAGAAAAAGAGCTTTTCATGCCAAAGTAGTAGTTGTTGAAATTTGATTTAGCTGGTTTTAGATTTTGACGAGACATTTTTTAATATACAGTATGATAGATTTAAATATTATTTAAAATTTGCATTTCATCTTTGGTCAAAATCCCACTTAGCCTTATTAGACCCCCAGCCTTCAAACTGATGCAGCTAGAGAGACAAGCTGAGGCAGAGACAAATACAAAGAGATTTGTTTCAAAATGAGACATCCACCATTTGAATTACAATCATGCATAATTATCCACATTATTCATCACAGTGAAAGGAAACGCATAATCTTATGACCTTCGCTTGCAAAGTAGATCTACTTCTGAGGACAAAAACAGCTCATTCTTATTGTACCAATTTGTCTCCACGGCAGATATATAGCATTTTGGAACGAAACCCTCCATTAAGCTGCTACATTACGCACACCCTGGCATTCCAACTGTGATACATGCATTTCAGCGGAAAAGTCACTTTCAAGGGCACTGTGTGCTATGTGTCACAGCAGTTCAGACCAAGATGCAACTTAGTACTACAACACCAACTCCCAAGTAAACACAGCCTTGTGTGTGGGAGTCTTCAGTGTCAGAGGAAACAAAGCAGGAGTCTAAACCTGAGCAGGCTTAATCCTGTCCTTGTAGAAAATAACCCCAGTGTTACTAACCCCGGACTGCAAAGACAACACCTCCTCAGGGTGAAGACCCAGAGTCTGTCCCCTGGAGAACCACCACCAACAAACCAACCACGGTCACTGCCAGGGAGACAGAGACAGACAGCATGGCTTGGCAAAGACAGACAAGGACGGGAGGGGGGCCGATGAGCTGGACGGTGTGGAAGGAGGGAGATGAGAGAGGATGGATAAGGCTAGTTGGAAATGAGGGAAGCTGCCACCTCTTCTTTTCCACACACTATGTCACCCCTGGCTAATACATGCCTCTTCCCTCGTGTCTGGCGCTTGCATTATACTCCTCCTCTCCTCCCTTTTTCTGTCTGAAAGCGTACTACAACTTCAGCTGTGCACTCTCCCTTTTCCCTCACCATTCACACCATTCTCCCTCACTCCTCTCCTTTGCCCTCCCTTCTTTTCTCTCTCCGTTTAAGCGCATGCATTACTTTCAGCCTTGGCTATGTGGAGTGGACAGAGAGAGCAGAACAATGGCCGCCTTTCAGTCTCACGGCCCAGCTTTGGGTTGGAGGCGGGAGGGGGGGGCATTGGCTGCTAGTATTTTTCTCTACTGTCAATTCAAACGGGATAATGCAACTAGCTTATTATTGGCATGTCTCGCCACAACGGTATACTGAACAAAATGAACGCAACATTGTTTGATTGTTTGTTTATTTATATTTAATGGATCAGTGGAAAATTGTCACAGCCGTAGGAACATTATCAAGAGGTGTTCCTATTAAAAACAAGGGCAGGGAATCAATTAGTCATTTCACCCGAATTCACCTCACCTTTTCATGACTGTGCCAACACAAACATAGAAAATGCAAACAAAAACATTGAAAGCACAATAAACCAGCCAAGGATATTCAGCACATACAGGTGATAATACCATCTCTGGTTAAAAGCAGCATTTTATGACGTTTGGAAATAAAACAAGTAGATTGTTTCAATTCCAAAGGAGAGGCAGACCACACAATTGTACAGTCTCAGTCTGTGTGTGAAGACGAATTACCTCATGAGTCATTTACAACAGGCTACAACCCGTCAATTAGGTCTTTATTCACAAGCTGGAGATGTGTTCTCTTCTGGGATCTATTCTCCACACTGCTGCCCAGCTAGAAAAACATCCAGTCACTCCCCCACAGCCCCCCAAGTTAAATAAGGAAAACGGCAGTCTAAGGTCCGAAGCCAGTCTACCATGAAAGGAATTATCTGTGGAAAATGTGTCTGGCAAAAACCGAACAGTCTCAATCGTTCCCGTCATATTTTCCAGTTGAACTGTGAACAGTGACAGAAAGACAAAAAAAAAAAATTGAAACCCATCACTCGTTTTGGCCTTTACATGCTATAGTGTAGGTCCTGTAAATATAATATGACTTTGACAGTAAATGAGTTTAACGAAGTCAAATCAACCAAAGCAGAAAGGGCTGGTTTACATCAAGTAAATGTACGTAGCTTTCTCTCCAACTGTACACTTGAAATGCCTTGGGCTGAGAGCAGAGGGCACAAGAGGCTATCAGACCCCTCTCAGTAGCGCCCCTTTCTGGTCAGGGGTGATAGATCAACTAAGCGTTACTACAGTAACAGCTGCTTCCAAGCCTCCATCTTACAGAGGAGAGCAGAGGAGCTGAAGACGGATATGGTAGCGCCATTTTCAGTCACGAACGAGGACCTATAATACACGATAGCGAGATTCCTGAATTGGCATTTTGACTCTTTTTGGACCTGCAGAAATCCCGTATTCCTGGTAGTCACCCCTTTTCGGGGTCTTAAAATGAAACATGCTTTTCTGTGATGAGAGTCGAATTAAAATAGTTTTTTCTCTCTCCGTGTCTACTATGTTCATATTAACTACCAATCTACTCACATGTTCACTGTAAAAATACAACTTTGGAGTGCACGTTCCCACAGCTGCTGGCACAAAGTAACTTTAGGAAAAATAAAGAAACAGTTGGGGGAAGAAAAAAAAAAACTTTCCACAACTTTGAAATTTAGAGTGAAACTGAGACAGCGAGAGCAGGGACAGAGAAAAAAATTGCCCCTGAATAAACACATGCATCTAGTGGGAAAGCAACTAACTAGTAAGTAAGGGAAAAATTATTTTTATCGTCCCCATGTCAGAATATATGTCTCGCATCGAGCTTTGCGCATATGGGTGTTGCATAAGCTGGTTAATACTTTATTGTTTCCAAGTAGAGCTATACGGAGCATTCCCCTGAAAGCTACGGGTTGAATGAGGGCTAAAAAGACAGATCGCTCAGCTGATAGCAGTGTTTCAGCACTCCATCTGACCTTGGAGTGATTACTCTGAAAACAAAAACCTGGACATTAAAATCTGGTTCCCCAGGCAAAGGAGGGAAACGTGCAACTGAAATGAAGCTGCAATTCAATATTGTCCATTTCAGTCTTGACCTAACATTTAACGTGAGGATAGTACTTTTAAGGCTCTTAGTATGAATTTAAAACAATTAACCTTGGTCAGGCTGAGTTTAAAATATTTATTTTATCATGAGCAAACACAGGTGTTCAGGTAAGTCAAAAAACAGTATCAATTGTTCAAAAGTAAGCACAAGACAGATTTTAAAATCATAAAATGATTGAGTGTAGCTATTTACAGAAACAAACTTGAAAAAAGTACAAAGACCATTATTTAAATAAATATTTACAGAAGCATAAAAATAAACTCATCCAGTTTTTTTTTTTTATATATACATACAAACATATATATATATATATATATATATACATATATATATATATGTGTGTGTGTGTGTGTGTGTGTGTGTGAAATAAATAAATGCATATATGTATGCATTTATTTATTTCTTTATTTATTTGTAGGCTGCCTTTACTTGACTAGAATTAGCATATCCAAGACTCTACAGCCTGCCCATCCAGGCACCCCCGGTCACAGGGCTGCTTCTGTCCCCCGCATAGCACCTCCACAAGGGTCACGGCCAAGAGTCCTCCCCCTCTTCTACCGCACGCTGAAGAACAGCTGCTCTGCCAAGCACATTGACTAAGCATTGACTACTGCCTGCTGGGCTCATTTTCTAGTTAATAGAAAAAAAAATCTAATTTAAATGGAAAGTGCATTTACAGGTCTGGTGAGAAAACACAGAGTGCCATTTAAACCTAATAAAAGTATTACTTCGCACAACACCATCATTAGAGTTTGCTGGTTTTCCATCAGGTCGTGTGTTTATTTTTCAGTATCCTCTGCCTCGTTGTCTTTGTGTCCCCTACACTCGCTGTCCCTGCAGCTCAGTTGGTGCTTGCGCTTGCCAGTGCCACAGGCATAAGAGAATGACAGCACAAGGGGTCATTAACGAGAACTAATCAGCCCACAGACAGAGAGAGAAGGCGGGAGAAAACTAGAGCCAGAGCAGTGGAGAGAGTAAAACACAGCCCTAAGTGAGTTAGTATAAAAACAATAAGGGGGACAGGATAGACTTCCATGGAGTCAAAAACTAAACACTTAATAACAAACACAAATAAAGGCAATATAAATTTGATTTAAAAAATTATAGGTTTTCAGAATTTTAATTGTAAAGTAAGTTATTGTTATATACCATTTTCTATTAGAGTCAGGTGGGTGTATGGACAAAATTTCCACCTCCCTGCGTACGTGCCTTTGTTAGTGTGCAGCCAGCATTTGCACACATATATACACACACACATACACATACAAGAACAGATTGACAACACATTTATTCATGTTCCACTGGTCTGTGACAGGTAATGAGAAGTCCAAAGGAGAAAGATGTAATTATTCCGGTATCTATGAGTCTGAAGGAGAGGAAACAAGCCCTATATGACCTCATGGCTCATTTGGTATTTTGCATGCCCACGCACACACACACACACACACACACACACGCTCAAACACAAAAACATGCACAGACAAAGACATGACTGCAATAAAAGAAAGATGTCTGGTACTAGCGACACAGCTACTTTATGTAGGCCTCCAGTTACATGTACATTCTAAGAATTAAAATGTGAAAACTACACACAAAGCTGCATCTTAGAAAAATGTTTTCCGGGCTGTTTGTTGCACTACAAATTATGCAGCAAAATACATATCACCTTGAGCAGTTTGCAAGACCACAGCCCCATCAAACTATTCATGTTAACAACACCTTCCAGTTCAAAGAGAGTTCTAGTTACTAGTTTGTCATTCAAAGGCCAACTTTCTGCTTCGTTATTCCTCGCCATATGGGTGTGACCTCTCCCTGAGCTCCTCTCAGAGTGTGCCTGACCTCTGCGTGTCTTTTTCCACCATCAACCGTGGAGGGACTCCCGAAATATCTAATTGTATTCATTCATTTTCTGTTCCCAGCAAGGAGAGACAGAGAGAGCGAGAGGGAGGACGGGAGGGAAGGAGAGAGAAAGAGATGAGGAGAGGCAGCACGCTGAGAGGCAACACGGGAGAAAGGCGAGGAGGGATATGGGGAAGAAGAAAGGGCAGGAGGGAGAAAGGAAGAGAAGCGCCGTCTCTTCGGCATTACAGCTGAGCCATCATTAGAGCAACTGTCTGTCCCCTCATTAGAATAAATACTCACAAGCAAAGACAGTCTACAAGATAGCAGAGGGCAGAATCCACAGAGAGAAAAGTTCCTGTATTTTAAGTTATTTCAAGTTGAAGGAACTCTCTAAGGACAGATAGAACTTGAAAATTTCTTACGCTTCTCTAAACTGGCCTAAAAATAATGTTTTATGGAAAAAACACTCAACATGTAAATTAAGGTACTATGAGAAAAGCCCTAAGAAAATATGAACCACAAGCAGAAAACTAAACCAGAAAGTGTGCGTGTGTTAAAGAGAGAGAGAGAGCAAGATAGGGAAACAAAATTTAAAAGTGTTGTTCAGAATAATAAAGAAGTTAGCAAGTTTCTGGGCTCAAGCTGAAGTTGTGAAACACAACGGTGGAACAAAGCCAACAAAACAGCAAGGAAATCCCCTTCAGCCCCTACCCAAATCACCAACAACACACACACTCAAAAGAAACAACTGTGGCACAGCTAACACAAGTTACGATTCTCTGATAAAATTCCACACTAATCTACCAATTGCTTGTACTTCTGACTGCTGGAAAACCAAACAGAATTAATTCTAACAAGCAAAAACATTTTGCCAACAAAAAGTCCCATTCCCAACACAAAAAGTCCTTATCTGAGATTCCACGTTCGATTTATCTGACCGTCTACGCTGAAAAAGTTTCTACACCAGCGTGTTTCGTCAACAAGTTATTCAAACAGCAGAAGAGACCTCTTGAGTTTCTGTCCATGTCACTTACTTTTTTTTTGTCTGTCTACTTCGCACTTTCTCCACATCATTGGACATTACACAATGCCACAGGCAGTGAGATAATTTAATATTTACTTTAGTTTGATCACTTTTTAAATACTAATTTTTCATTTTAAAAGTCAAATTATTTGGAGTTACACAGCTCCTAAAATGTGAAACAGATGTCACAAAGCAGGAAGTAAAACGGTTTTTAAGTTGAGTTTTAGTAGTTAGTATTAGAAAATGTACGACCTTTCATTTCTGTCAGTTCTGTAAGTAGGCAGGGCATGACGTACTGCAAACACTGATGTGAAATATCCAACTTGGGCACAATGGTTTGAAAGCAAAACAGATTTTTTACCAAGTAAAGCTACAGTTTCAGTGTGATGGATTATCTAGCACGGGCAGTTTTTAAGTCTGTGTAAGCTGCAATTTCATACAGTGTAAAACTCAGTGGCGACAAATGGCTTCTTCTGGAGGTAGTAAAACAAGCCCTGAGTGACCAGACACCAGCAAGAAATAAAGAAAGGACAGAGTCAAACTACAAGTAAAAACACTGAAATTACCCTTTAAGTTACCTGCTAAGAGTATTTATGACAAATTACATTATTGGTTTTAATTTATTGCTGTCATAACGTAGCATGTGACTTTGGCCTGAATGTGACTGTTTGTGCGCATGGGGCGTTCACAGGGTACATTCTTGGAGCAGCCGTACTTTCAGTGAGACTGTGAAGCCTCAGAACAAAGGCAGACACAGGCAAGTTAAGTTACAGTGCCACGCCACCTTTCAAATGTAATGCATGAAGAAAGGGACTCAATATTTATTAACTGAGTCATCAATAAGACAAGTTTTCTCTCTCTCCCTCTCTCCGTCTCCTCTGCGCTGTTATGTTACCTTTCTGGCTTCCTGCCTCAGCCCTGCAGGGGTGAGAGTCAAACAAACTCTATTTAGACTAAGTAGAACGTAGAGACTGGTGTTAGCCGCATTACAGCCTCTGTGAAAACCTGTTTCCTTTCCTCAGGCAAGTCAGAGCTTCAGAAACAGATGAGGCTCAGGAAGCTATCTATTTCTCAGATTTTACTGGGGACACAAAAAGAGCAAAGAGGCACAACATGCATGCAGACTAGTGGATCACAAATTTCTTGATATCTCTCCCTCCCTTTCAGTGTTGGTGTGACACATCTGAGATTAACAGTGGATTTACTTAAATTTCCCTTTTTTCTAACTACGCTTTTTTTTTTTTTTCAGGCTGAGAAAACTTGTCAGCACATCTGGAAGATATCAAGTTAACTGAGCAGCCAGTCAAAGTCAAAATTTTTTTCTGTCAAAAAAAAAAATGTACAGTCTAATTAAAGTAGGTCTATCAACAGCAGAAATCAAGATTTAACTCAAAATTGTGTTTGCCTCCACTGAAGAAAGCACTCCATAAATAAACAGCCAGGGTAAGTCGGAGTAGAGACTAAGACCACAACAGTCATGGTCTACAGTGTATCAGGCCGAGAATCTACGCACCCTGCTAGACTGGCCCTGACTTCAGGAGAGCGCTTACAGTCAGTCCTGCGTTTGTACCCCTGACCACTAATTGCTACAAGTAATAAATCATGTTTTCCCAAACTTCAAACTATATATAAATAGTTGTGCAACAAATTCAGCATATGCTATTAATGGCTTTGTGCACACTAGGAGGGTAAGCTGAGGATTTTATTTAACAAATACTGAGTGCCGTTGGCAGTTGAATGAAAGATCTCTGTAAACTCCAGCAGCAGTGTTTAGACTTAATAAGCCCAGGACAAGGCCGTACAGTCTAGCTCCATAAGAGATTTTTGGTGGGAAAGGCTGTCTCGACAAACATGTACACTGAACACTGAGGTTGACTCAAGGCTGTCCGAGCAGAGAGAGCTTTGACTGAAGGATTGAAGTACAGCTGAGAAACTTTTATTTTAACTCTGCTGAAGTCCTCTAGCGTGACCCATCTGAGTCAACAGGACATAAAACCTTTATTTCACGACAAACAGTGTTCAGATGAGTCTTAGTATGTTGAACACACACTTTATAAATGATATAAATGATATAAATGAAAAGTGAAATGGCAACACTTTTATTTCCTACAACTGTTATTTAAACTGTTATTTAAAAAAAAACATGTATACATATGTTTTGCATATGTTTCTTTTTCGAATAAAGAAGCTGAACCCTGTTACACTGAGTGAAAAGTTTTCAAAAGTTTTGAAAGGATAATTCCTTGGTTTCCATACTGCGCAGTCATCACTACTACATACTTAAATGAAACGCTTTCACAGTTTTATACAATCACTGCACTGGGTTTAATGTTCCAGAATGTATTTGCATTCTTTAGGTTTAACTTTATCAAATAAATCTATTATTTAACCAAATTTCACTGGATTTTTTTTTCCTTTACAACAGTGTTCTTCAAATATCAGGTATCCAAATATACTACAGTACATTACAATTCATTAAAAAAAATAAATAAATAAAAAAATAAAAAACCTTACAAAATCGATTGTATTGAGTGGAAAATATTTAAATGTAATCTAAATTTAACCATTTTGCCCAACTTCTCAAGGAAACGTTTCTTCACATAAAAAGTCGTTCAATGACTGTTAAGTATTAAATTTTAACTGAAGAAAAAGCTCTCAAGAGCCACAAACACTAACAAACTAACGTAAAATCATCCTAAAATTCCACTTGGGCCACTGAGTTTGTCATTTTATGTATTTCTTCTGCCATGGTGTCTCTGTAATATTCATGAAGGACTCCCTTAGATTTTAGAAGTGCTTCGACCGCTGTGTGCCCAATAAATTGCAATGTGATAACTGTACTGAAAGGAGCGATTGAATATTGACTGATACATTATGCTCTTAGTGGCTACATTTAATATGCCTAGTTTCTACTGAACATATCCTAAACATAGAACCATATATAAAAGCTTTCCTGCTCACTACACGGGTCGGTTTGACCCGTATCCCTACAACTCAAGTTTTTTCAAATCCAGACACCGACCCGGTACGCAGTCTGAAATGAGGAAATGAACGGCCACTTTTAGTAGGTAAATGGACTTTGTAGATTTGTCCTGATGTGGACCTGTTTGGTGTTTAGCCCAGTTAAGACTAGTTAGACAGTGGTCTTAATGGGTCCAGTGGGGTTGTGTAAATAACCAACCTGAGTCTGCCGGACAACACAAGATAATGCTCCAGGTTTTACAGCTCTGTCCCTGTACCTATAGCTGAATATAGCTGAATAATTCACAACGAAACGGTGATTTCCCTTATCTGAGCAATACTGACAGAGAGCAAAGCGATGCAACAGCAGACGTTGAGTGTTACGTCCAGGCCTCATTACGCGTGGTTTAATCTATAGTTTCCTCGGGGGACGCGCTGTTTATGAGCAGCCACGTATTTAAAAAGGAAAACAGTAGCTTTAAACGCTCCTGTTCCTATCCTCGGTTATAGCCGGTACCTACATCTACTGGCATTATGCCCTCACTGCGGAGAATAAACACTAATGTGGTCCAGAAAACCTGCGAACCCTGTGGTTTCTGCAGATGCGAGGAGACGGAACATCGCCGACTCTCCGCGGTAAACCTGCCCGGTGTGAGGCCACTTACTTGGTGTTGGTCCGGTTCCAGAAGACGGCGTAGCGGTCGGCCACCACTTTGGAGCTGGGCTCCTGGCTAAAAACACACATCAGCAGCACCAGGCAGACAAACAGGACCATTTCCACTTGCAGCATCACTACAGCAAAACTTCGGCACGTATTCCTCTTCAGTGTGGGTCAGTCAGTCGAGTTGTACGAGCGCTTCAACCGGGACAGGTGACGAATCTCATTCACATGTGGCCGTGTGTCTCTGGCGCAGTATGTGAGTGCTACACAAACAGAAATGCGCACAAGACAGAAAACGCCAAGGAAACAGCAAAACTGTGACCATTCAAGGGGACACTTGAGATGACACTTGTTCAGGCTTAAGGAAATGTAAAGTTACAAAACCAACGCGTCACTGCTTTTTCTCTCTGATGCAGGGCGAGGGTCCAGATGAATCATAGGCTTTATTTAATGCAGGTTGTCAGCTCTAACAAATCCGTGGTCCCTCTAATGCACAAACAGTGGGATCGGCATATACAAATGCGCAGCACAACAGGCAGTGTCTTCTACGGTGTGATAATGTTCCCCTTCTGCAGGGAGCTACTGGATGTAGCCTGTGTCAGGGCAAATGACAACTGCTGAACACTTCTTCTTACTCCAGACCCAAAGCGCAGGGGATTAGTCAGTCCGAGATGTGATGGTGAAAAGAGAGAGAGAGAGAGAGAGAGGGAGGCTCAATGTGTCCAATGACGCCGTGTGGCGCACGTCAGATGTCCATGTTCTCCAGGCAACTTTTTAAAGCCATACAGTCAGTCAGTCAGTCACTGGCATTTGAATGGCAGTGTTAGGCTCGGTCTTTCGTATCCAGCGTGAAAAAAGACTGTTATCCTTTCTCAGCGATTTACCGGAGGTGTCACGGCCGAGTTGGGGAGGAGTCCTTCTCGGTGTCGGAGACGACGGACAGCGTTGTGTTTTCTCATGCGCTTCTCTCTGTGGAGACCCTTGTTTATGTCCACATCCCAAAGTGTCCTTCTTATATATAAGCCATTGTGCGACGTACCAGAATGAAAAAAACCTTGCGTTCTCCCATGTGCACGCCGCGTAGTCTTCCTCTTTCTTATGTTTGTGTTCAAAACGCCGGGACACGCAGAAAGGTGAGGGCAAAAGCAGGCAGCTCCAGACGCCGACTGAGAGAGTGGGTTTGGTTACGGAGGAGCGGGGGTTAGTCCCATTGGTTTGAAATTATTTGAATGGGCGTCACTCGAACAAAGCCAAGCCCCTCCCCCACCTAAAACCGAGCTAATTCAATTACTGAGAGGTAGAGCTGGAAGGGGACGGGGGAAGAGGTGCACTGGACAGGGACCGCTTTTAGATACTCAACTGTCAGATCCGTCCGATAAGTGCGCACGGCGCTATTTAATTACATGCAAACGGACGCAGCGGACTAAAGAAGACCATCAGCTCGAGTTACTCTCTGTTCAATTTAACTCAATTCATGTGTTTTGTTTTTCTAATTACAAGAAAGACCCCTGTATATGGACTGGATATTACAAATATATTTAAACATTTCTTCATGAGAAAAGATCATAGATAAATAATTGGTGTTTTCCTCTCACCTGTAATACTGTCAATCGATTGTTTCAGTACTAGTAATTTAAAAAATCTTCTCCATATTTGACCTGTAATTATAAGGAATTCTACTCCAGAAAGGTCATATCTATCCCACAGTTTTAGGAGGAAAGAGAGGCGCAGGGCGGTGATGCTTCACAGCCGCCTGTGTGATAGCGTAATGCTGAGAGATGATGGCCATGCAGGCTCCGGGTAGGTGTAACAGGGCAGCCTGTTGCGGGGAGCGCACTGAAGGGGTTCAAGGCGCCGCTCCAGCGCCCAGACGCCCCGCAGTGGCAAACAGCCGGGATAGCTGACTCAGCCTAGGATACAGATCCAAGTTCGAGTGCGCCTGCAGAACCGCGTCTGTCGTCGCCTTAAATCAGACAAGTGGTCACGAGGAGGATTTATGAAACTTTAGAAAATGAGCAGCAGGCCTAAATTCAGGTGGGAAATCCCTAACGAAAATAACTGGAACATGAATTGGTGTGGATACAGTGTGCAGAACGTCTGGGGTGAATTTATAGTGACCTGGCCCAATGACATGTTTAAAATATATATATATATTCCTGAAGATTTATCTGTGGAATGATCCATATGCACGTGTTATTTTTAAAAATATACTTATATGTGGTGTGTCTGTGTTTTAAAAGTGAGGGATTGAATATGATGAATAGTTTTTCGAAAGGGATGTGAATTTATTTATAAATTTCCTCTTCTCACGCGCCATGTAGAACAACAATACAGTTTAAGTAGAGATGGAAAAATGTGTAGTTGCGGTAGAAAATGACAAGAGAATACAAGCACTAAGCAGTGGGAGTTTAAATCAAATCAATCCAAAAATAGTATGTCATTTGAATTTATAAAAGCAATGAAAAAAGGCATTAAAAACTAAAAGCTGATGTTTCTAAAGATTTTTTTAGTATGTACTTGTTTATTTCTAATTAGTTTTTCTGTGATGTGTCCGTCAGCCAATAAGTAATATATAAACAATACATTTGTAAATTCAGGCAACAAAGACCCCTACTGTTCTATCTGTTATATCAATATTTTTATCCTTGTAGTCAAGAAGCTCACATGCGATTAGTACTGAATGCCTGCTGTATGTGTGTGTGCGCAACAGGTGCTGTTTGCTTTAAGGATACAGGAGGAGAGAGAAAGCGGAGAAGGAAGACAGAGGAAGGGAGGAAAAGGTGAGAGGGCAGCTAATATTTTAAGATAATCCTCTTGACCTCTTCGCTTGGACTACTGTAAACTCAGGGCCATTCACTTACCACTATCATCACACACAGGCAGAAGGGCACTCACGCTCCAACCACGCACACATACACCACCACCACAGAAACTCAGGCAGGTTTTATCACACACACACATTTTCTCAAGCATTTTTTGTGATGCACACACACACACACACACACACACACGTACCTACATGCACCATCAACTACCAGGGGAGGAGGGGTGGGGAGGTCAGCCTGGAGGTCAGTGAACATGGCTGTTTTCACACCCACTTTACAGCCATGACTGCATTCCTCTCCTGCTGCGTCCCATCTCTTTCTCTCTCTCTCTCTCACACACACACACACACACTCTCAGACAAAAACACACTTGATAACAAGCATATTTGACTGACTAGTGCGCATAGCGGAAACCCCCAACTGCTTTCATTTTCTCTGGCATAGGAACAGACCTTTCCCTCCCCATCCCCTTCTTAACCTGCTGTCACTATCATAGTGGGCTGCGTTGATTACTTGTCATGCAGGCCTATTTTCTCCCTCACCTTCATCCACATGTTCCAGCAGAGTGGTGCAAAGATGGCTGGAACTCTGTTTCCAAAAAAGCTGGGTGCATTTTTCTGTTTGATTGATTAGTGAGAAGGGAAACAACGCTAACGTGGGCTATCAGTGACCGAGTGATGTGTTTCTTGAGAGGGATGAAAATTTGAGAAACTCTGTCTCTCAGCGGCACTTATTCCCCTCCTTTTCACTCTCATCATCTCTTTCAGCTCCCTTTGTTATTCTCACTCATATATTGTGTACATTCACATTACTGCAGAGCCTTTTCTCTCCCTCTAAAAAGCTATTTAACTTTGAGGTTTTATTGTCCAAATCAATTTTTGTCATGAGTCAAGTAATGCCTTTTTGATGCAGGATAACTGGTTTCATCAAGGGCTTCAATTTGATATATAGAAGTCATTCTGGCCAAAATGACAAGTGTCTGGCTTCAAGCCCGAGATTTTCCTCCTCCCACACACACTGATCTGTACGCTCAGATAGTCGGGGTCGCAGCTGGGTTAGATGGGAAGGTTGACTGGATGGTTCATACCTTTTTTTTTATTGTTCGTTTGCCAACAGGACAATTAGAGACTGCATCATAACACAGACTCATTAAAAAGATGTGAGAATGTGGCTCAGTATGTCTGGTGTCAGCATGGCAGGTCAGGCATGCCAACAGGCAATTACAGACATGAAAAGTAAAAAGGATCCTTTGAACGAGTTCGCTTGAAAATATCTGTCAATTAGAGGTGTGTGACAGCTGCAAAAAAAAAAAAAAAACATGTCACACGGTTTGGCAAAGCATGAATTAAAACAATATATACAATCTAATCCCCTTTTCTCAGCTGGGATCTATTGCATCCATTACATGTGAATTTCATCAGTCAGTTATGAGATGCCCTTACATCCAAAGAGATGTAGAACTAAACCACAGACAAAGTGGCACCTTACAGGTATTATGGCTTGCTTTTAAAACCATAAACCATAAAAAGGAAACATTAAATCTGCTCTCAAGACACCTTTAAAATGATCCTCATTATCAAATTGATGGTATAAGCATACCTACAGTTTTATAGTTTATTACCATGCATTGCAAGATATTGCATTCCCCCTAATGTTTTGTCTGTTTACAGAGATACAGCGCAGCACTGGGATACAGTAGATCAAGCAGTGTACAGGAGACCCATGTAATGATCTATTCAGACAGTGTAGCTCCAAATCTCATTGATATACAGCTCACACATCCATAAATATGATGCTCTCTACCAATCCCAGGCAAAGGGATCCTTGTAAGTTAGAATTACTGAGAGCACTGTGCATGCATTTTGCCCTGTAACCCCGTTCACACTATCATATGCTCCAAACTGCAAATGCAGATTAGGCTGGGTTACATATGAGGAGGAAATAGGATTTCACCTCTTTGGAGCACAGATGAGAAATTTTCATGGCAATTTCAGAAGATAATAATCATGATACTCCCATATGAACAAGGAGACACTGTAGTTTCCACCAAGAGTTAAACACAAACACTGTATCTGTGTGTATTCATCATTTGATAACTAAGAATGCTGTTTGACATACCATTTACTGCCACATCTTACATCAGACATCACACATTCATCAGTCAGTATAAAAAAAAGCAAGTGCAGTATTCAAAACTTGTGTCTGAGTCCTGTGTATTCATAGACTTTACAAAAACCTTTCTCATTACATCTGAGCTCATCGAGAACATCACCTCCCTTCTCTGTCTCGCTCTTTCACTCCTTCTTTATTCTCCACCGCCTCCCTCTTTAGGATGCATATTAGATTAAAGATTTTATTGTCACACTCAATGCACTTAGAGCATTGGCAAACTAAATCACAGGGAGACAGCATGTCATAGAAGAGACACCTTGGGTTTACTAAGTCATGACGAGCCAGCACAAATCGATGAGAGGGACTAATCGGATGTATCTGCTGGGACGGGACCTGCCCTAAATCCAAATGATGGACACCAGATGGGGACTGATGTTGCCATTAGTACACCATCAGTGCTGTAGACAAGGGCTTCCTATTCAATGAGGAATCAGGTTTTCAATAGGGACAGCCAAGGTCCTTCTATTCATGGAGGGATAGCAGGAATCTACAGAGGCTTGCCTGTGTTTGTGTAGATGCAAGAGAAAAAGAGATGAAGAACGAGTTCATGTGTGCATTTGTTCTTGTGAGGGCCACAAGTCCTAACAAGGACAGATGTAGGGAAATATAATAAATCCCCAAAGGTCTATTTTAGGATTTATACCTTCAAAACAAAAACAGGGCCATGTGACTGTTATAAAAATGATTCTGATCCACCACTTGTAGCATTTAAGTTTGATTGAGTAAAGGAGGTAGTGGTCCTGTTTGAAAAAGAGACAGGATACAAACTATTGCATCTGGTGTCAAAGTCAGACACTTCGTCCACCTGCAGATTTAGTTACCTTTGGATAGAACCAGGCTAGCTGTTTACCCCTGATTCCAGTATTTGTGCTAATCTAGGCTCAAGCAGCTGCTGGTGTATTTACTGTACAGGCATGAGAGCAGTAGGCCTACTGATCTTATCATCTAATTCTCTTCAAGGAAGTGAATAAATGTATTTCCCAAAATGCCTAACTAACTCTGTGATGAATTCTCTCTCAATCCCCCAAACTGTACAAAAGTTCTTCACTAAAGGAAGGTCCATTAACGGTCCTAACAAGTATAAAGAGCAAGAGTACACGTGTGTAATGTATGTGGGAGCCTCTATGTACACACATATCTCATATCTGTGTATTTAGACTCATTCATATACAGTATGCCTCAGCGAGAGTTTTGCTTTTAAAGTCTTGACTCTTATCTTGTATCACAAAGTAAATATTTCAAAGAGCAGTTTTACTTTCTTGGATGAATGAGAATGTCCACGCAAGCTTGTTTCTCCAGGGGTTTGGGGACATACCATCAGCCGATAAAGAATTATTAAGAACATTCTCCATTCTGTAGATGGACGTTATCAGCCAACACTGGTGTGAAAACAGCTGTTTTATGTCTGACCTACACCCAGTTTTTCAGCAGCCACGCAGCAACGCTGTCAGTTTTTTTTCCCTCCTATTCAGTCCACAGTTAAATGAAGGAAGGCTCGCTCGCAGACACAGACAAAAACCACAAACAGCCTGCTGCCCCAGTAGTATAAATGTTTATTTGGCCTGCAACAAAGCAGTTTGTTTCCTTATGTCTATGTTTGATGCATTATGTTGTGTGATATTTTATCACACTGCACGCTAATGACATCGTCTCCAGCTGTGTGCTGTGTAGGTTCCCAACTTCACTTAGAAGCAAAGTATATATTTAACTCTGTGTGTCCACATATATGAGGCATGCACACTACGTATATGTGCACTCCTCTGTGTGTGTGTGTTTAAAATTAAAGGGTTATATTAGCTACAACTGTATTGAGTTACTTTTTCTTGTTGCTGTTTTAAAGCAAACCACTTCCATTTATTACCCTAAAGAGTATTACTGCCAGCGGGGAAATACAGGGTTAATGATCAAGAATACATTGTATTGTGGTATTTTATCCTTAGATCTAATTCAGAGAAGTCTAAGTTATCCTCATTACAGGGACCTGTAGAGGAGCAAATGACAAATCACAGTATGCGATAATAAAGGTGACACTGTGAAAATCCCTTGGCTGGGATCCATCTCATCATTATGAGAGCATTATGAATGGATGTAATAAAAGTGAATTAAGACAGGACACCACTGATATAGATATTATGAGCACATTGTCCCTTCCCTAATGTGAACGGTGCTTCAGCTGGCTTCTGCAATAAGGGCCACCATTTGGAGAGCCTATCCTCATCTCTGAGTAATACATACAATCATGACCAAAAAGCTGGGAGGAGAGAGGGTGGGCAACTATCAAGTCCTCTTTTGTACTCTCTCTGCTCTTTCATTATAGCTATGAATGTAAAAAAGTCTTTGATATCCTTGCTACAGTGTGCAACGCAGCAGTCATTCGGCTCTATGGGGCCTCACGTCTCTCTTTGAAGTCCCAGGAAGAAACTGATGTTCCACTGTCCCTTTATGGCTCTTCTGTAGAAAAGAAAATATAGATTCATAGGCCCAGGACAAAGCTAATAGCCAGACTTGTTCAAAGTAAAGGAGCAGAATAATAGTGCCGTGTGTCAGTTCAAGCCAAAGAACATTAATCTCTTATTAATACCAGTTGATTCTCTTTTCAAACAGTACCCTCTCTGCTTCTGTCTTTCCTTCTCGCTCATTCTCTGGCGGGTGTTGCTCTGTGGAAAAGGCCACCATTGAAGAGCTCAGCTATACATCATTGATGAGGGTACAATAGCATTAGTGTATGCTTAGCCTGCTAATTCTCACTGCCATTATGGAAAGTTTTCTAATCGGGCCATTTGTAATTCTGCACATAAAAGGATAAGCTGAGATCCAAGCTTGCAAGAGGGCTTATGACGCTGATCAAATTAAGATCATTTTCTCCCAAAAGGAATACCTGATAATGAGAAATACAATTGCCACAGAGAGTATCACTGACAGGCTATTGACAAAGAGATTTGCTCTGCAGTATTTATGAGTAGGTGTTTGTTATGCACATTGCATATGCAAGAATGTTTCCAGCTACAGGCCATCCATTTTCATAAACAGTGCATTTCCTTTCCAGAGGTGTTATTACAAGCGTCAAACTTCAACAAAATAACACCATTTTATGTGTATTTGTTAGTGAATCATGCCCCCATTGTGTCAGTCATACATTCCTGACTGTCTATATGAATGTGAGAATGTTTCATAGCCCCCTGACGCCACAGTAATCCTCTCTCCAGATATCACTCAGTCACTGAGATAGACCATTTCCTTCTCATGTTCTTAATTTGTCTTTTTAATGGAAGGAATGAAGGACACATAAGAGCTCAGGGTAAACAGGCATCTGATTTCTTGCCAGTTGTGTTCGCACACATTTGCACACAACTGGCGAGAAACATACGCACACAGAAGCATACGCACTCACAAACCCATTACAATGACATGCCGCATGGATTCCCATTTGAATGCTTGTGCGCACCTAAACACATGTAGAAACAGAAGGGCTGACATTCTCACATGCATAATCATAGATGCAGAGACATGAAAATATAGCCTCTGGAAATTATGGGGTGGAAACATTCAGGGTGTGCTTTTCCTCAAGGAAAATGTTTAGTATAATCACATCTGATATGAAAGTGAGAAAGCACATTTTCGGGTGTTGGCACATGGTTTGGAATAATGAAGATACAGTGTTATGAGCAAGTATGACTCCATTCAGCTCACATAGTGTATATACACACACGCCCATTCACAGTTCTGGCCTCTTGCTGTGACTTATGACTTTCTGTTTTGGGAGTAACGCCCATCACACCTGTGTTGTGATGTCATCAATTTTGTCCTCAGTTCTTTATGAAATATGATGTCATCACTTAGCGCCCTGTCCACTGATAAAATCCAGGGAAATGTGAGGTCACTCCCGTTTCCCCAAATGTAACATCAATCACAATGACTTACAGAAAACTGAAGTGCAATCCAAGGCAGTGGATCAGCACGTCCAAACCACATGGATCAGGAAAATAATGTCACTGCCATTTTGATTTATTCACAGCGTAGGCCTTATATTACTGCTGTGTGACACTTTAATTACAATGATTAGTACCAGTGGAACATACGTATTTGTTGTCTTCAAGATTCATGGCAGCAAAACCGAGTTAGTCAAGACAACTCACACATACATTGAAAAAAATGTGTACAAAATGTGAAGGATAAAACACAAAAAAAAGCACTTCTTGTCACTGAAATGAGTTTAGATTTTATGTGTCCAGGTTTTGACATATTACGGACGTTGTTTTTGGAAAGAAGCCGTTGATATTTTTTAAAAACATCATTTTTCAATGCAGTGATAATCATAAACATCAAAATTAAGTTCGCCTGTATTGGGTGGTGGCTAGATATTACAATAGATAATTTACAAAATATGTTTTGATTTGGCCAAAGTAAACCTTCATAGACTTGTAATTTTGAGTAAGTTTTGGCAACGTTTTTTGGAAATGACAGAATTTAGAACAAGTTTCTTTCCCAAAGGTTGAGTAAGGCTCATGAAAACAAGAGGCATATTACAAAATCAGATTACCTCTGTGTGATAAGTATCATTGTTACACATCCACCCTCCAGACTCCCTCACCTGCTGGCCAGCAGGCCAGTAGAACACAGAGCTGCCCTTTGAACAGCCATGTTTGACTAATACCAACTTGTCAGCACTATATATCCCTGCAGCTCAGGATATTGGAGCAATTACCTTCATACAGCACCCCCTAGGAGCACAGGGGTCATAGGAGCCCAATTCATCTGTAGGACCCAGTCAAACAGACCTAACAGTACCAACGCTGACTTGTTAGGGAACAAGGAGCTTGTCATAATTAGCAGTGACATTTGCTGACAGAGAGGCCAAGCAGGCCTGGCCTCCACTGAGATGTTTTAGCATAGAGAAAGAGAGAGAGATCTATCAGATAGAGAGCGGTCTTTCACCCTCCTCTCAAATGGATGCCATTGCCTAAGGGGCCTTTGTGCCAATCAGCAACTTTCCAACCAAATCATTTGCATCATAAACAGCCTCTCATGATGCGCTTTGAATTAATTTGTTGTTCAGTTAAACACTGGAATGAAAAAAAAAGTTAGTAAAAAAAGAGTTTGTAACAACAATGATTCAAAATCAGACATTCATGTTATAATTACAGGTTTTTATATATATATATTTTGAAAGTGGCCCCTGAGGACATATGGTACACTTCTCTCTTCCAGAAGTTTTACTTTAAAAATAACTGTTGATTGTCTTATTCATTTAAATCCCACACAGCCACAAACAAAAAGAGTTTGTTTCCTTTTTAGCCTTTCTGACTCCTTTCGTTGTAGTTAGATGCGATGATTCAAGTGTTGCTGCAGCTGGTAACTCCAGCGACAGCAATCAGCAGTTGTGGTGCCTGCTAATTATCAACCCCTGGGGGAACAGGGATGATAACAACTCTGCTCCTCTCTGTTTTAAAATTTTACCTTTCTTCCCTGCCTCCTCAAATGTTCCCATCTCCAAGGGTGGACTAGCATGGGGGTGTATAGGAGAAACTTCAGTGGTGTGACTGATAATAGACTGATGAGCCTGTTAGTATCGTTACCATGTGTTTCTCTCCATGGGACCCATACACACCACCACCACTAGGGGAGAGGGATGAGAGCAGAAGGGAAGCATGGAAGATGGCAAAGGAAAACAGGGGACAGAGGAGAAATTTAAATTCATTTGTGTATCGCAGTTTGCACTGCAAAAAAAACTGCATGCACATTAAGGCTAACATGCTTCCATGAAAACACATCTGGTGTCCATCAGAAACATATTCGAAGGTCAGGGGCCACAGGATATTTAACATTTCCATCAAAGAGTCCAGATGACAAGGTAATGTCTTGGACAGAGACACAGGCTCATTAAATTACTTCTATTACTCTTGCCTCTGGTGATCCAGAAGAAAAATGACAGTAATAATTATTAAGGCAATGAAACATAACGTTGTCACAGTCCAGATGATAAATTTCCTCACACAAGTTTTTCATGTAGTTTACGAGTTCATGCAGGACAAAATACTGAACATTTTTGTTTCCCAGCATTTTTGCCTCGAGGTAAAGCTGTAGCATGCATTACACTAAATCTATGTTGTGTGAGTGAGCCTCACATCACCCCTTTCTGTGGCATGTGTCATGTCTGAGCAGCAGTAAAACAAAACAGGTCTCCCTTCATGTCAGTCATTCTCACATCTTAAAGAAACGCGGCGATGAAAGGAGACGGATGAAACGTTTTCAAAGATAAATGAGTGCAAGCGTGTCTTGATTCGCTAACTGCCACCCATGAAGTATGGTCACTTTCTCACCTGGAGTGATATCTCACTGGCTTCTCTCTCTGTGTCTCTCTCTCGTCTTCTTCTTTCTTTCTGCCTCTCTCTCTCACTTCCTTGCCGCAGGCAGGACATGGGACCACCTGCCACTGGTGGAGCAAGAACACAGGCAACAATGACAGCTCTCCAATGGATTTGCACACCACTCCAGGCCTCGAGGCTCTGTGGTGAAGGGGGGAGTGGGGGCAGTGGAGGAGGAAGAGAAAGGAGGTTAGAGAGAGAGAGAGAGAGAGCAATCAACTGCCTACCCCAAGAAACAAGCCAATTAATTATGCAAATCACACTACGACTCTCTAACATTTGAGGCAGAAGTACATGCTGCACGGTAATTGGTCATATATGATACAGTAATGGGGTCACTTTTCACTTCAGTCCTGTCACATACTCATGTACATTCGCTGCTGCTATTACAAAAACCCACAAAGAACTTTCTGAACCTCTCCGTCAGTGTTGCTACCATTATGTTCTTGAATTAACTGTCTTCGCCAGAACAATTACAGCACTAGTTGTTTGGCTTAATACCTAAAAATACCTCTGTCTATGTTTTCCTGTTAAAGGAAATTTTTGGAACTGTGCAAGTAAGGACTACTGGCGAAGGGAGAATGAAATTATTGTTCTACCATCAACTATCATCACTCAACATTTGTTCTGTTTAACCACCACAACCCCAAACCAAACCTGTGTCTCACACTAATCTGATTAGCTCAACACATACTTGGATGTGTTTTCAAAAGTTCAGCTCTCAGTAACTCGTCATTGAATTTCTGTGGTTTGGAGCTTAGTTTAATTCCTACACTAATCATGTGTCAGATACCAGCACCATTTTACAATTTAGTGATTGCTCTGCAGTCCTGTTAGAGTTACTCCTAATGCAAACCAGAAATTTCCTGCTCCCTCTGCTTCACATTAAATGTTTTCTGCCAGTGAACTAGAAGGAGGCTTTTATTGTGAAGTAGCTTTAGGAAATTCAATGTGTTTGTCAGACTGTTAGCAAAACTTCACTATGGACATATTTGGAGTCTCAGCTCCAGAGTATCTGTGCCCCTATCAACAAAGGCAATACTTAGCCTAACCTTTGTCATCTTGATGATGGTGGTGCCAAAATCAGTAAATGTGGGTTGTCTGGGCGAGGCAAAGACTAACAACTTGTTCGTCATTTAATTTAGAGGGTTTATTCCACATGTAAGGAACTTTTTGACCTCTTTTTTTCTCAAAATTACAGCTGCCATGACACATTTTATAAAACACATACATTTTCATTTTTTTTTTTATTAACGATCGGTTATCGGATGTTTTACACATTGTCAGCTCTTCTCTCACTATACCCCTGGATGGACCCATGTAGACTGATTGCAAGCTGACAAACCTGAGATTTATCGCCTGTTCCATTACAGACTTGACACAGGATATGTTTCAGCTAGGCTCTCTCTGCCTGTGAAACAATTGCACATCAGACGTGCCACGTCTAATGTTGTTTTTCTGGTATTAACTGGAATCAGCTGGGGATTTTCCTCTTGGTGCTCTGAGGGTCCTACAATCCTTGTGCGACTGTTCAGTTCACAACTGCTTGCTATACAGGAATGTGTGTGTGTGTGTGTGTGTGTGTGTGTGTGTGTGTGTGTGTGTGTGTGTGTGTGTGTGTGTGTGTGT
>JBBMJY010000024.1:8691132-8709942 GCA_037833715.1 Toxotes lorentzi | reverse complement strand
TGTGTGTGTGTGTGTGTGTGTGTGTGTGTGTGTGTGTGTGTGTGTGTGTGTGTGTGTGTGTGTGCGTGTGTGTGTAATTTGAATTGAGATTGAGCTCAAAGTTTCAAGCTAACAGTGCAGTGATGCCTGTCTGTGTGTGTATTCATAAAGAGCAAAACTAATACATGAAGACAGTATACATACAGTATTAGCCTCTGAAACTGTATTAATGGATCATTCGGCATCTTTGTCATTGATTTTAAGTTCTGCCTGAGCCGAGCCTAGGGAATACTGGTGTGCCTCACCGTGTTAGTTCACCAGCATTGATTTACACTCTTAGCTTTTCTGCTGGGACTGCTCCAGAGTGGAGCAACATCAAGCATGGCATGAACTGAAAAAACACTAAAGAGGGCAGAGTACCGTGACATGTTGATGGTGATGTTTACATACCTGCAGTGTGAAACTTTTTTTTTCACACAAACCAGTTTTATGTGCAGAACTTTTTTTTCCACACAAACCAGTTTTATGTGCAGAAATGTCTTTTAACATTTTAACATTTTAACATTTTAACATTGAACCTTGAAAATTTCTATTACACTTGTCTCTTTTGTTTCTTCTTCCTCAACCCTAAAAATTTGGGACACTCCTCTGCAGTCGAGGAATTGGTACAGATTAGTCTGAGGAGAGACCTCTCTTCACCTTCCCAGTCAGAATCCATACACTCCAGCTGGGACTGCTTGCATCCTCCCTTGGAGCTCTCTTTCTCACTCCCAGTTTCTCTATTTCTGCTTATTATTTTCTGCTTACTTGTTATGTGTTGCATGCATAATTACATATGTATGTTTATGGATGGATAATTAGGTATTGGTAAACAGCCACAAATGAAAAGTATGTGAATTCAATGTATGAAAAACATAGGAAAAAAAGCAAAAGACAGTGGGAGGCAGAGCGGGGTCAGATGGAAAAGAAGTCTTGTGTTTAGTGAGAAACCTAGCAGACAGAGGAAAGGAAAGAGGTCAGGCATTTTAGCTATCTGCTCTTTCCTTTCCTATAAGTCTGAGAAAGGCAAAGGGCAAAGAAAAGTAAGGAAAAAACAGTGGAATAAAAAACAAGAATGAGAGCTCCTAAAAGGACGTGATGGAAAAAGTGGAAATGAGAAAGTTGAGAAAGGACCCTGATGGAATAATACAAAAAAAAAACAGAT
Organism: Toxotes lorentzi; assembly: GCA_037833715.1. Classification (NCBI taxonomy): domain Eukaryota; kingdom Metazoa; phylum Chordata; class Actinopteri; family Toxotidae; genus Toxotes; species Toxotes lorentzi. Next base: position 8,708,759 of record JBBMJY010000024.1, on the reverse strand, counting down.
TGTGAAATACAATATAAGAAAGAAGGTTAGGTTTTCAAAAACCAGATAAGATCAGATATGTGTATGTAGGAGACGGGAGAAGAGAAGTGATGAAGAAATGGAAAGGAAAAAAGAAGGGTGAGAAGAGCAGAAGTCAGTAGGGTGGAGTATAAATACAGCAGGGATTATAAAGTCACCCTGTTCTGCTTTCTGCTCCCCATCTCTTGTGACAGAACACAGAAAGAGGCTTACTTCTGAGTTATGCATTGCAAACAGGGTGTGTATGTGTGTGTATGCCCATGGCCATTAATAACATCTTTAAGGGATCCAGTCAGGCCTCGCCTTGTCCTCAGTGCCCTGTCCCAGGCTACATACCACTGACCTCATAGGCTCCCAGTCTGTTTATCCACCCATGCAGATAGATAACAAATGGACATTAATGTTGTCCTTTTTTTCTCTTTTCTTCACACTTATGTACACAGGAATACCCACACAAACCTGAGAGTGCACACACACCCACACTGGCCTACTCCACAATAGCTCAGTGGGTAATGGCAGCCTGGCCAGCATCCAAAATTTGATTTCACTTATTAAAATAAATGATAAAACACTGTAACAGTCGATAACAAGCTATTGAGACACTATTTCATATCAGCAAGTTGGTGGCTGTCTAAAATGTCTGGATGAATGACTCTCCATCAGACCTCTCAACACTCATAGGCCCAACTGAACGACATTGTAACAAACAGCCGTCTGAGCTGAGACGCCACTCAGGTTTATTTAGAAGATATTGATTTTCCGCCACCGCAGAAGAAATATCATAGCCTTGCAGTAAACATCATAAGAATGTATTCAGATGTGAACTAAACAACAATAAATATTTTTTAAATTCAACTAAGCTGATGTAGCAACCTGGTTGCTGAGTGCCACCAGCTGAGCCAAGCTGTATCGAAATGTTCTATCCGTTTTAACATGCTCATAATGAAGCTGAACAAACATCTGTAAATTGAACAAAGAGGAGGAATTAAATAAATAAACTGGAATCTGTTGTAATGAGAGTGTTGATCATTGATCCAAAACCTACTTCTGAGAGACAAACACACACCACAAGCCCAATGGGAGCTTCTTTGTGAACAGAGAGATACAGCCTGTCATGAACATAACAATGCAACAAGCTCCAGTCAAGCCTGGACAGACACCAGTTAAATAAGTAGCCTATGGTAAATAATTACGTCAACCAAACCTGATTAGGAGCAGGTTTAAGGTCTAATTCTGACTTCATCATTTCCTTCAACATTAAAACATCCATTAAAGCAAATTCAATGCAGAAGATGATCTAGCATTCCTGATTTCACAGATTAAAATTCCTGTTGCCTTTTTAAGTCATTAACATCCTTGTCATTCTCATTAAGCAGCATTACGAGCTCTTGTTTTGTAACCATAAAGAACACCTTGTACTTCACAAATGTTTTTGACATTGAAGATTTTAAGTTGTGTATTTGTGATGTTGTTCTCAATTTTTTTTTTTTTTTTGCAAGAATTTTTTTTAAAGAATCATCATCTAAAGATACATCCATCCATCTATTTTCTGCCACTTATCCAGTCAGGTCCCCAGTGGCAGCAAATTAAGCAAGGTAGTCCAGACATCCCTCTCCCCGGCAACATTTTCCAATTCCTCCTGGGGAACCCCAAGGTATTCCCATCCCAGATGAGATATGTAGTCTCTCCTGCTTGTTCTAGGTACTCCCTGGGGGCCTCCTACCAGTTGGGCAAGCGTAGAAAACCTACAATGGAAGGTACCCAGGAAGCATCCTGATGAGATGCCCCAAGCACCTCAACTGCTCCTTTCAATGCAAAGGAGCAGCGGTTCTACACCAGGCTAACTCCAGATGTCTGAGCTCCTTAACCTTTCAATAAGGGTGAGCCCTCCTGCCTTATGGAGGAAACTCAGTTTGGCCGCTCTCATTCATGAACTCATTCGTTCATACATATTGCATTTTTAACATTGCATAAAACTAGACTGAAGCAGTTATTGTAAGCTATGTTTTTTTTTATACAAAAACATGCCAGATACATACATGAAAGAGTAGTTCCTCTGCTCTGTTGCAAACCACAGGTTTTTTTTTCTTGCTTTTGTGACTCTGCCTTTCATTTGACCATGGACTAAAACTGTTGGACACCATAATATGTTATTTAGGAGAAAAGATTATCAGCTTAAATAGTTTGAGTGCCTTGGATTCCCACTAATTCTTTAACAGCAAAGACCCCTATTGTCCAAAAGGCAGCTAAAGTGCTAAAGTTTTTTTGTTTTTTTTTAAGCAAAAGCTGACAGAGTGAATGGTAGTAAAGTGACATGAAAGTGCACTATCACAGAAAAACCTTCATCCTGTTCAATGATGAGATACATCTGTGTGATTACCATGCAGCCTAAAAAGCAATTTATATACTACAGAGACAGTGAATGCAGAAGAAATCAGGCCTTAAACACTTTCTTATGATACTAAGAGTTTGAAGCCAACTGTCCCTGCTTTAGCTTCAGTAGTGCTTGTGACAGATTTTATCCTCCTGTTGTTAACAGCATCCCAGTGCCCCAGAGACAGAGATCAATGTCCCAGAGACACCTCTCCTCATTTATGGCCTTTATGACGAGAACTCTGATGCTCTTAGTCGATAGCCCACACTATCAGTGATGAGGTTAGCTAATCAGAAAGAGTGCATTGACAAGGCTATTTTCTCTGCTCAATAAAAATATCATTGATTGGCACAAGTAGCATTACTTCCTGTCCTGTCCTGTCTGTCTTGGACACATGCTGTGTTTTCAGAGTGAGATGGATCCATACTGCAGTTTTCTTTAGACAGCCATACAAATCTCTGCTTGGGACTTAGGGATGTCCGGTTGTGCCGTTTACCACCCCAGCTGCTTTGTTCACCACTTTGATTTGCATCAAAATCTCAATGACCCTGTGAGCAAAATGCAATGAATGGATGAATGTCTGTGAGCTGAAGCAAAAAAATAACGATTATAACCTACTGACCTTTTAAACTTAACCTCAGCTGTAACCTCCGACCCTAATTCTAGATCAAACAGTGTATTTACTGATTAACATTCATGACACTGACATACCCTTTCTACCATAACCTTTTAGCTACTATCCTCCGTAGGCCTCAGGGGTCCTCAGAGTGTGTCTAGGGGACCCAAGAGGATATTAGAGGAACAGTGCACCAATCACAAATTGGAGTTTTGCCCAATATGAGTCACTGAAGTTAATTCAAAAGCAAACACGGCCTAGCTCCCATCATTTATTCTCTATGTATTTCACAACTTTTAAGTTAAGAAAGGCATCTTTTAAAGTCAAGATAAATACACTTGTCCCAACATCTAATGCAGCATATTTAAATTGGTTGTTTTAGGGCAGAGAAATTACATGGTTTCATGAAAAAGTTGGCCCACCATTTGGGACCAAAATTCATCTCTTTCAGTGCCATCCTCTCACGGATTCAGACAAGTTCAAAAAAGTATGACATGACAGTAATAGAACTGTCTTAGAGACAACTGTAGGAAACCCACTTAGGTACCTTGGCGGTTTTTCCACCCACACAATACCAGACTAACCCTTAGGGTAACACTCGTCAATCACAAACAATAGATTGGTCACAGTCCTTCAAAAATGCATCTTTACCTCTTTCCCTTCTCTTCTTCCCCTCCCTGTGGGTGGGCGCCAGTACATTATAAGTGTAAGATTTTACTTTGCTTTTCAAGTGATAGCTGTTAGCTCTCTTCCTCAATGATGGTCTCCTTTAGAACAGAGTGTCACATTGAAATATTGTCATTTTGACGCCCTAGAATGAACTGTTTCATCTCCTTGTCAGTCACATCCATTGTCTATTCCCAATCCTAAAGTATTCTTTCCTTCAAAGTAAAAGAACATATAAATAGATTTTTCTCTTATTTTCTCTTGATGATTATCATTCACAACATTTTATAGTGCTTATCTAATATTCCTGCCTCGATACTGTTTAGTTTTTTTTTTTCCTGTTGCCTCAGTTAAGAAAGAGAACGTGCATGAGGGGAATTTGACAGGGATTACATATCGAGGTGGAGCAGGACAACATTCACCTCCAGTCACCTTATACGCACTGTGTATTCTGGTCAGGACTTAATGCTAATGATGGAAGTCAACTTATTTCAAGGTGTAAGGGAAAATTCAGCCTACTCAGATGCAAAAATACCATCACTCCTTCCGATACTCTATCTCTGGCTGTTTGTATTTGTCCCAAGTGTGCGCACTCATCTATTTATGTGTTTTTGTACAGAATATATGCATGTTCATGCATGTGATCATTTGTTTGTATTTTGTAGTGGTGGTTTGCAGGAATGTAAGTGCAGGCTCACTGTCTGTGTATGTGCTCATGTGTGTTCAGTTGTCCGGCATCCCAGGCCTGCCTCCATAGGGAAATATCCCCTACTCCTCACTGTCTGCTTGGACACGGTGTATCTGTGTTCGGACTGTCGCTCCCAGCCGGGGCTCTGTGCCCTGATGTACTCGTCATGCAGCTTTAGTTTACCTCTCCTCTCTTCCCCTGCTGCTCTTTCCTTCTTTCTTTCTCTTTATCTCTCTCTCTCTTTCACTGCCTGTTTCCTCTCTGAGTCCCACAGCAGCCAGACACACAAACACTCACAGCACACAGAGGTATACAAGCAGCAGAGCATTCATGCGCATATTCACATTCAAGTACACGCACATGCATTACTCATTCAGTTGCACTCAGAGATATATGACTGACAATATCTCAGACAACTAGTATCTGCTAGAGGTGTGGCAAAGTCATGAGACAGTTTCAAGTCTCAGCTCAAATCCCAAGTCAAGTGCATAGTGATAAAGTTTGGGTTTCAAGTACTACATTCTTCACCATACTTTTAAAAAATGACATGTTGTAAATGGTACAGTTAATCAAGAGGATAATTGAAAATTTTGACAGTTATTGCCTCCTTTTCTGACATCTACACATGTTAATGCCTGTCTTCAGAAATGCTGTAACCTCAGGCTCAATAACAAAACTCTCAAATACACTTGACAATGGATCACCTGTTCTTGCAAATACATAGATTTTTTTTTTGTTCATAAATACCACAGGCATCAAAAAATTCTAGTTAAAAAAAATATAATGATATAATGATATAATGATAAAATATAATGGTCACTGTGGACCACTTTTTGGAGGTCCAAGACATCATCTTCTACTAAGAAGCGATCCATATGCTACAAGACTGCTGGACCACATGTGTAAATGTAGAGGGGGACTATGCTGAAAAGCAAATGTAATTCATTTTTCTAAAATTGCCTCCTTTTACCTTAGGCCATAAAAAGGGAGCTGATTAATGCTACATATGCAAGGCCCATATACTCACCAGAGGGATTTATTTTGACATGAAGCTGACTTTTCAAAATGCTGTGGGGGCTTTTATATCTGGAAATGCCATTTGAATGAGACTGCTTCCATATCAGTATCAAGATTTATAAGCAACACTGGTAATGTGGATTGAAACCTATGCAAACTTCAGAAACTAGTTTACTGTGAGATCTTTCTAGACATTAGACACCAGATGTGTCCTTATGATCCAGTTCCAAAATCCAGCCTGCCACAACCTTGTTCCTTAACAAAGACCCAGAAATTCGAGCAGGACAGATTGAGAAGTTGCACTCCAGCTCTCTCTCTCCTTCCTCATTTGCAGCCTTGAAAAACAGCGGTTAACACAGAAATGGAACCAAAGTAGCGTTTCATTCCGCCCATTCCTATCCTTTAGGCAGTGATTGAATTTTCCCGTTGCCTGCACAAAGCCAGTCCCCACAGGAGCATTGGCACAAATGCAGTTGGAAGCCTCCCTGTTAATCCGCTAAGGAGAAGCATGTGATGAGAAGTATCATGTTCGTCATGCCCGTCGCATCAGACACACACAGACACTCACACATCTGTCCGGTGGTGGAGGGCTGGGTATGGAGAATGCCCGTAATAGTGAAGAGAAAATGTCAGCTGACCTGTAGTTTGGAAGAGTAGTTTGAATACCTCTTTCTCAGAATGTTTTCTATGTACTGTCTGTGGGAAAGCAGAGAGCAATGCCAAAGTAGATATGGGGCGATTATGGTGTGTGGCACTGCAGGGAAAAAGACAGTATAACTATGACTCCTCTGATTAAGACTACAAAGTCATACTATTGCCTCCTTTCTCACCAAAGACATAGTGTCTGCATTTAGTGTAGTCTAGTAGTGGTCTAGTGTATAGAGAATGCTGGTAGACCCTAGAGATACTGCTGACAAGCACACTGTCTCCATTAGCTATTTCACATTCCTCTGAAAAGAGGTAGATAAGTTCCCCTCAATATCAGGACGCTGATCTAACTATAAAGGTTAAGAGATTGTGCACCAGTGTTCCTATGTGTGTATGTATGTGTGCATCACGTCCCGTTCCTCATGTTACAGAGCAGGTCTTTGATGTGATTGATGCGACTGGATGTGATCCACTCTTTCATCAGCATCAAATAAATAGGCAAGGAATAAATTCAGCCCACTTGGAGCAAAGGCACAAAGGGACTCCGATAGGTAGTGTTTACTGAGTGTGTTTCTGTGTTCAAGTGTGCTCACAGCCAGTACCTAGTGCTATATACTATATAAGAAAACAGCTGACTGCTCTGACCTGCTAATGTCAGCTGAGATATACAGTAAGAGGCTATGAAAAAACAAGATTATGCAACCCTGCTTCCTAAAATATATACTCATATGCATTTGCATTAGCATTTTGTAGAAAACGTAATGCCAGTCAGATTAGATTTTTTTTTAATTATTAATAAGATGGGAAACGTTTATTGAATGAATCTGCAAACTGCTGCCAATGCAAATTGCTCACAGAATGTACTGTGTCTGCAAAATGTTCACTGTCAGTGTTTTTTTTTTCCTCTCTCTTCAGTATCGACTCCTTGCAAGTAAAGTTTTATGGATGGGTTTAGGCGACTCAGAGAACTTGGTTAAGGTAATAGAAAGAGTGTGGCTTTGGTTAAATGCTGAGAAATGCTGACTTCAGACTTGTTTCATTGACTTGTTCTTCATTTAACCAAAAAAAAAACAACAACTTTTTTTTCCCACATATTTTGGAAGAAATACAGTATGGCTGCATTATTGCCACAGTAGCCCGCTGGGATAATATTAAATAAAACATGGCAGCTCAAATTTTACACAGACCAAAGAAAGCATTCCCTTTGGCTCTCACACGTTTCTTCATTTTAGAATGTGTTTTCCATGCTTTCACTTGATTCCAGGATCATCAAGAATGTCTCAGCTCCTGGCAATCCTGGTGTTGTGACTGTCTCGTTGTTCTGCACAAAAAAAAGTCTTTTTAAAAGTGCTGACCACTCTGACCCCTGAGAGGATTAACATAGCTACGTTTCATGGCACAGTCACACCCCACTGTTTACCAAATGTTTTGAGTCTGACACAGTTTCTCATTCCGGCAGTTTAACACAAAAACTGCCATCAATAAGGGGAGATATGTGCATGTGATCTGTTTTTATTCCATTTGAATCATTATATCCATACAAGGTCTCATATCTTGTGCAATGCAACATGCACTCACCTCTGTGTGAACATAAGCCTGTTCACATAAATTTCACTGAGGACCATACAGTAGCTCTCAGGTCCTCTTGTATATGTGTTGGAGGAAATATCCTCTGCCAGTGTTATTAGGCAGCCTGTGTGTTTGCTCCTAGTAGAATAAACACTATGGCTGCTTTGATAAACCATGAAGCCTTCATTTCACTTTGTATATCTGGGCTCCGGCCGAAAATCATCCGCAAGAAATTTGCTGTGACGTTCTCAGGGAGATTGGTTTGGCTGTGTTGCTTTTTGAAAGGACTGGAGCTAAACACTGGGTCTGCATGTTAAATGCCAGCACTCTTTCCTCCAGGGAGGTCTCTTAGCTCTTAATAGGCATTTTGTTTCGAATTTCAATTTACTAGAAAAAAAAAGCTTTATTCCTTTGAATAATATGAACAGAGACAGAGTGAGGTCCCCCCTGGCACCAGCCACTCTCACAGTGTACCGGTGTCCCCAGGGTCAAAACACGTGCCATGTTTGTTAAACACGTGGCTGTATGTGTGTGCTAGTATGTGTGCGTGAGCTCTCCAGGGGTTTGAGTATATGTTCCCTGTATTAAAACAAAAACGAGAAGTACTGAACTTAGACCTCTGTTCAGCTGAGCATCCTCCATGGCTGACGCACAGTAAATGTTGTACTATTTATCTGAATGAAAAGCAAAAGTGAAATACATGACATTTGAATGCATACGTCCGGTGTCTGGTGAGTGTTTTAACATTTCTGTGCATGTTTGAATGTGTGAGTGAGTAAATGTGTGTTTATTAACCTTTTGCCCCTGTCTCTGCCTTATGTCTCTGAGGTCCCAGGAGCCACTTTACAAATGCATGCACTGACATCATGGGACATAACACTCAGTACACACAAAAACACACTCAAAACAACCATCAGCACAGTGAAATGAACCCTGTGGAAGAAAGAACGTGTCAGAATGAAGAAGTGCATATAAAATGCTAAATCTTGCTTGAAGAATGAAGAAACAAAAAAATAATTAAGCTGTATTGTTAAATATTTGGCCTCTGGGCAATCCATGTAATTATGGAGTTTAGATTTTTAGCAGTTTGGAAAAGAGATAAAGACGCTTTTAAACAATAACAATCATTGGCCTTTCATAAGTTTTCTACTTGTGTTCTTTGTCCCAAACTCACATCTGTGCACATACTGTACTCAGTAGGATATGTCACTCAGTTCTCATTGTGTATCTGTGTGTGTGTACACAAACGCTTCCTTGCAGGTATGCTTGCGTGGGTGTGTGTTCCAAAATAAAACACTCCCAGAATACAAGTTTGCTGCAAGCAGAGCAGTCAAGGAGAGAAACAATACAAACAGATGGAATCATCTCTCCCAACAAGACACACAAACACACACACACACAGACACCACACACAGATGTCCATAGTTTCAAAGGTTGCTATCAAAGCATCTACTGGCATCATGCTCCCCCATTAACAAGGCAGATGGTTTTAAACGGTTTTGTTTGTTAGACTGACAAACACCCACAGACAAACTGTAACGCATCTGAACACCCACACACATTTACAGCAGGTACTGTAGCCTAGTATCCATATGCCATACTTCCTCTCCAGTGAAAGAGAGCAGTGTCACCTCTATGGAAGACACTGTTTTTCCAATTAAAAGGAGAGTCTGTTTACATGAAATTTAAGATAGGACATAGTTAAAAACTGTTGTCCAGGAAGTAGGTAAGGTTTGTCCAAAAAGTTGCTAGATTTGTGGGTAGATGTGTGTTTCTTTAAAAGAAAAAAAAAACAGGCACTAACGGGGTCTGAAAAGTCAGGAAATATAGCAACAAAGGCGCTAAATTGTCAACACTGCCTGTAAACCTTTCCCTGATGATGTAATAGAAACTGCCAACGACCAATGAGGAAATTCAGTTGGCCATCCAATGACAGACAATCATGTTTATAGAGTTGGCCCTGCTGTTGCGGTCCAGCCAAAAAGACAGACATGTTTCAATAGATTTTTTTCATGGCTCATGATGGGGATTGATTTCCAAGAAACTCTGCCAGTCTCTTATTTTTCATCAGTTTCAGAGTTCTGCTACTCTATCCTTGGCTGATGAGTCCCAAACAGTGTATCAGGTTTAATGTCTGGTATGAGATGTTTTTTTCAATTTTGAGCTACTGCCAGATTATTAAAATGCATTTTTAGAAGAAGAAATTGGTCTCTCTGTCTCTGTCACTGCGCATGGTGACATGCTGTGAGTAATATTGGACCGAAAACATCAATTTACCTCAAAGCAAAGTGTCTTCCTGCGTATGTCGAGTTGATCTGTGAAGTAGAGACAGCAATCCAGGGAGGTTGGCACATCAGGCATTAACCAAAGCAAGCACATCTATTATAACTTGAAAATATAAAATCAGGTCGAGCCTGTGCTTCTTTTGAGGTGTCCAGTTATGTAGTTGGGTTCACGTGATCACATCCTGGTTTAGAAGAAGTCAGAAAAAATAAAAGTTTGACAGAACCCATTAAACTGAATCTGGTGGGATCTGCAGTTAAAAGTTGGGCTCTGGCCTCTCCATGAAGACCTCCATCTCACAGACTGCATGTCTTGTTGTATTCCAGCCCAGTCACGTTTATATTGAACAATTTAAATCCAATGCCAATAATCAGTGCCAATGCAGGAAGCAGTGTACCTTTTATTTAGAGAGGCAGAAAGTAAGAATGCAGAGGACAGACTGGTGGATAAGACCAAAGTTTGTGTGTGTCCCCATTTTTTTGAATGACTGAATGAATGTTCAAAAATGTTATCGCTGGCCACAATCTGTGGTTTTGCAGAATCGTCCAGTATCAACATTCTGTCTGGTGACGGAACTGTGGATACTGATTTTGGAATTGGAATGGTGACATGGACAAATTGGAATGCTGTGGATTTTTTCAGTTGTTGTGGATTCTGAATTGGAATCAGCTTTCTCTGACAAGTGGTTCTGGACTGGAATCCACAACAACTGGAAATATGTACACACATACATACATATATACAGTATTTACAGAAGTTAGAATACAGCCATGTTCTCAGAGAAACCAACATTCAGAAAAAGGGAACAGAGCAAGTCAGCAGCAGGTAACTACAGTGTCCATTAGACCAGTCACAAAGGTGGATTCAGTGGGACTAAGGTTCTCCTCCTCTTGTAAATACACTGTGCTTCACCAATACATTCCAGATTTCCACTGTGTTATGAATTGTCCTTCAACTGGATTTCAATAATATCATCATTACCTAGATGACAACAGAACAATGATAACAAAAAAGTGCATGCATTTTTTTTTCTCCATTATGACCTTTCTGACATTATAGGTCTTAACAGAAGAACTCTCAGTGGGATTCTGATGGCACGTCACTCTTGATCCTTATTGATATTCTGTGCCATGCACTTAAGAGGTGAAGAGAAACTTTGGAGCTGCAGTTTGTCAACAAGCACATGAACCCTGGACCATAAGGTCAGGTCAATGTGTGCCAAACTCTCCAGCAGATAGGTTTGTTTGTGTGCTTGGGAGAGTCAAGCACCGCTCGCATTCTGATCGAGAGCTCGTCTACTCTATTTCTCTCTCACTCTCAGTAGCTCTCCATGCCTTTCTATGTGTCCCTGTAGCAGTCAGGTGGAGTGGAGTAAGGCGGAAGGTAGGGTTGGAAGGGTGAAAGAGTGGGGTAGGGAAGAAGGATGGAGGGAGGGGGAGCTGGCTGAGGGGAGGTTTCAATCAGTGAGCCTGGCAGTTGCTCTGTAGCAGTGGAATGCCAGGTCACTGCTCCATTCTTTGTTCTGGGAAGTTTCTTTCCTGGCTGGAGCTCTGCTGAACTCACGGGACCACTATCAGATGGTAGAATCAGCCCTGGTGGTATGGCACAGGAGTATAAAGGGAGACAGACAGAGAGGGAGGGAGATAGGCAACTATTCAGCAGAAGGGCCTAGCAGGTCTTGCCAGGCCCAGGGCTCAGTTGAGACATTGATAACGAGCGACTGAAAACACCACTGATTCACTGGAACCCTCTGCCCAGCCTGACAAGTCAATTCTGTTGGAAACATGGAGTAAACAAACAGAATCACGGACATGCTCATTTTGGGTGAATATGCCATATAGGCATCTGCTTTGGCTGCCCCTAGGAAAGCTATTTATTCTTATTGCTCTTTTTCTGCAGAGCAAACTGTGTCTCTTAAAAAATTCAGCTAATTTGCATCAGCCACTATGTTATGCACTGCCCAAATTACATTTATATCAACTTAATGAATGTATCTCCACACTGGTCTCTGCCAAAGCAAAATGTTTGAGCTGAAAGTATCTGCAGAACATTCATTGTTAACATATTTCACTTGTTTTCCCTCCAGTGTCCACTTCTGGTACCTAAAGCATGATTAACTGTATTACGCTATGTTTAAGCACTTGGTAAAATAAGGAAAAAATGTATTATTGACATTAAATATTTTAAATATTTAACCTTAATACCAAAAACCACAAAACTGTTATCTTGCCTGAACCTCAACAAAATGTTTCAAGAGCCTGAAACCTAACAATAAGTGGGATGCAGAGAAGAAAAACCCTGATCTCTTTTGTCAATGTTCTGTGCTTTGTATGCCCAACCATACACCATGACCTTGTCCTTGTGGCATCCGTGTTAAGGATGTCACATTTCCAGGAAAGAAAAAAAACACACTGACAATGAACGTGTTCCAGGCAGCAAGTACATTATAAAATGTTACTGCCAAAGCAAATCAGTGTCATTTTACTTATAAGTGATATTTGAGAATTATTTGAGAAACAGTGAAAAAAGTACACACAGTGTACCTCAACTGTCACTTCATTAGTAACTGAAAGTCTTCAGAAATAAACTTTAGAGAAGAAGAGAGAAGTCAGTAAAGACTGACAAGTAACTGTGCACAGTTAAAATTTGTCTTACATGTTAAAAAAGATATGACTTTCTGCAGAATAAAGTATACGTGTTTTCCATCCCACCTGCAGCATTGGTGATGGATTTGCAGTTTGAGCTTTCAGATTTTAATGAGTCAGTCATGTCATTGTCGAGCTAAATAACTTCATCTTGTGTGTGTGTCTGCACGCGAGTGTACGAAGGCCACCACTGGCTGTGCGACAAGTAATGAGCATGTCCTGAGCTGGCTGCTCTCAGCCTGGTGGTGGAAACCAGAAGAGACAGCCTCTATAGCAAGAACTTGAGCTGGTTCTGTTAAAGCACAGTGAACTCCATAACCCCTCAACCTGGACAAACTAACAGCCAGCTAAGACTGTCAGGTAAAACCATGATTCAAGAGGCAGAGGAAGAAGATGAAATAAGAGGCAAAGCAAGGGAGGGAGAGTTATAAAGTGGCGAGAGGAGGAAGAGAGTTTTCGAAGACAAAAGAAAAAGAGATAAGGACAAATCTGTAGTGAAACCACAGATGGAAGAGTAACAGACAAAAAAAGGTGGTGGAAGAAAAGTGGAGGAAATAAGGAAAGTGAGACAGAAAAGGAGTGAATAAGAGAGTGATAAGGGAGACAGAAGAGACTTGACAGACAATTCACACACACACACACACACACACACACACACACACACACACACACAGCCTGGGCGCCAAACCATCTAAATTGAGTGCAAATAAAGAACTGCAGCAGTGTTTGGCAACCTTCCAATTGCCATGCAGGAAGTGTAAAGACGGGATGATTGAGTAGTTTTTGGACTAACAACATTCTGCCTTCAGATGAGCTGAACCCTCATCCTTCATCCCCCACAAGACAGCCAGTTATTGGAGCTGTTATGAGCGATGATGTTAATTTTGTATCTGACTATTTTTACACCAAGAAACAAGGGCAGATTGGATCATTACTCGGGCTCGGGCTCTGGTTGCAGACAGGTTGGCAGGTAGATGGTGTGATTTGAAAGTAGAGCAGACAGATGGGCGAGTGAGACCGTGATTACCAGAGGATGAGAGATGATTGCAGTAGAGCTAGCCACTGTCATTAATCAAACAATGGTCGATATGTTGCACTGTGGCAATGGCCTTGATGCATAGGCAATATTTTGGGGCGAAACACTGCAGATACAAGAGTTAGCAACAATCAGCAACATTTCTTTTTCCACATACCACATGAGGTTCCGCAAACCTGAGTTTAAGGGTATGGTCCTGGTTTGTGGAAGGCGCTATATAAATAAAATTCAATTGAACTGAATTGAAAAAACAACAAAAAGTGAAAAAGAAGTCTTTCTCCAGAATCGCTTACTTCTTCTTCAAGACGTGAAGAACAGATATGTCTCATAGTAAACTTAAATACATGTTTGTGTGTGATTATTTTAATGTTAGTTTACAGTAATTATAAAGTCAACAGCAGCCACAAAATTATACTTTGGTTAAAGGGGGATCCCCCTTCTTCTTTTTCAACAAAAATGTGAACGGGGGGAATGCCCCATTAGTCTTTAAGCCTTTTAAACACAGAGTATACACACAGCAAAGAATATGGTTGATTGGTCACATTTCGGAGTCAGACAGTGTAATTGCACTTGGGAAAACATATAGGTACCACATTCTAATAATTGATACTTTATAAAATGCATTTAAGTTGTAGTCAGTGTCTTTAATAATTGTTAATGCTTCGTAGATTTACAGTAGGGACAATTTTTGGGTTGCCAGGTTAAGAAATATTTATTTGGATGGTGCATAACCACCTACTACATAATTTGTTTTGACCTTCTATCTATCTCTTTTCGGGAAGACAAATCCATTTATTAACAACAACAACATTTACAACCGCAACAGCTTAAACCTTAACCTTTTACTCATGACCTGGTAACATTTTTACAGTGGTGGCCTTTAACTAGGAAAACATGGACTTAACAAATATATCAATATCTATAGGTTTCTGAGGCAGATAAGAGCAATATTTTCCACTCTCCTCTCTTTTATTCATGTAAACTGTACACTTCTTTCACATTGTACACCTTTTTGTAGGCTGTACTCTTAAGCTTAACCACTCATCTTTGCAGATCCTGTGTTCATATAACTAGGGTTACAAAGCGTAATCAAACAATATTCAGTGGGTAGAATTCTGGTTTATTTTGAAAGCTCATCTTTGGGTGATGACTCTTGGTTAACAAACCATGAAAATCGAACTATTCAGGGAGGAGAGCATCTACATAGCTGTGGTCCAAATTTAACAAAATAAACCACAGATTAGACAGTTAAAATCTGAATAACTAAACACAAAACATCTGTTATATTTAGGATTTAGAAAGTTAGCGTCTACAACATGGATTCTGTGCACGCACATAAGTCCACTGTTATAAAGAACACCAACAACATAATACACACTGTGAAGTCAGACCCTCAAACAGGTTTGTTTCTTCCTTTTACAGACTATCAAAGTAAGTGGTAGTTTTACAGTAGAAACATAGTTGAGCCCTTTCACAGACACTTTGACCAATCACCCAAGCAGAATGCTCTGGTCATTGATTTGTTGATTGTAGTTGAGATTAGAGAGATGAGAGATTTCTCAGTGGTGTAACGGATGGAGTTGTTTGTATGTGTTCGTGGTGCCCTGACCCTGTCTGGCAAATAAAGCACAGCTTGCTCATGCTGGAAATAAAAACACTTACTCAGACTCTCTCTTTCTTTCTCTCTCTCTGACACACATACACATGAAAGTGCATATGAACATGTGTGCACTCAGAAACACACACACACGAGCTGAGACTACTGACTGTCTGCAAGGTCAAACCGGTGGATCAGCAGCATCCCCTACTCCCCTCATCTTTTTCTCCATCTTTCCCCCCCATTCCCTCTCTCTCTGTCTGAGCGTGTCACCTTTCTGCCCTCATCCTCTCCTCTCTCCCATCCCCTTCTCTCTGCCATATCCATGTGTCAGTGCTCCCGGTCCCTTCCTCCCATATCACTTTCCTCTTCTCCTCCCTTCCTCTTCCCTTCGTCCTCTCCTGGTGGGTCAACTCCTGATCTCTTGGCCTGACCCTTTGCTCCTACTCTCCTGCTCTTCCCAGTAACACCAGCTGCCAATCTAGTTTGCCCATATGCAGTAATCCAAAGATGACAAAAACTGAGCCCCGCTACAGAAAACTGACTCTTGGAATTCCATTTTTATTTATTTGGACACAAAACATTTGTCTTATTTAGGATCCAAAAAAAATACTTGCTCTTTTTTTTCTAATCTATTCAAAGTTAGCACAGTACTGACTCTGGTCACACAAATGTCGAGTGAGCCAAGCAGGCTACAGATTTCAGACCTTTGAATGAGATTTAAGTTGTGAAGGTGAAGACTTGAAACTAGGCTTAGGCTTGTTTGCAGAAACCCTTGACTTACTTGTGACTTGACTGCCTGAATACTTGACTGTCTGAAGACACATAATTTGTGTCGATGATTGGTGCAAAAACATAATTCTTGACCCATTAAAAAAACTGAAGTAATAAAAAAAAAAGCTGAATAAAAGCTGAATAGGACAGCAGCAGGCAGGCTTTGATTTGGGCTATTAACCACAATGGTGCTTAAAAAGTCAATGAACAGGATAAAATGAGAATTTTAATAATTTTATAGTCTTGGGAAGATCCCAAAGCATTCCCAGGCCTTGTTGGAAATGTAATCTGACCAGGGTGGCATCAGATGAGGCTTGAGATCTATCTTAAGACCTGGTCACACCAGCATTTAAAACAGCAGACCTGATCATTTTTTACATCAAGTTCAACATTGGCTACCTGTGATTTTGCACTTTTGACCAGCAGCAAGGTAGTTTGACAGTATTGACATTTTCAGGACTCAAAGAGTCAGAGAGGTCTGTAATGGAGAAAACCATCAAAGCTTATTATCTGTGCTGCACCATCCACTTTTATTTAACCTCCTCAAACCGAAGAAGCTTGAAGAGTTGCAAGAGTTTTGTTTCTGTTTACAATAATATTCTTAAGTGAATAAAATTATGCACTGTAAAACAAAGCTTTGGGAGCTATTGTGATTGACTAATTCTACAATGTTCCCAGTTGGATATCATGTTCGTGTGTGAGCTCGCTAGGTCAAGTCACCAGCTACAGTCCTACATGTACGTAACTCACTACGTAACCAAGTTCCTCGAATCAAATATTTTGCAAAGATGTGCTAATAAATTTCACTGTGCCTCTTTCTAGTGTGCCTTTATTGTAATTCGAAAGATAATTGGTATCACTTGATCTCTCTCTCCTGCACTGCCAGAAAATTGAGGTTCAGTGACCCAGAAGCTAATCTCTGTAGCCAGGGTTCAGTCAGCAGAGGCAGACATCTTGGCCTGCCATCTGATTTGCAGTGCACCTAACTTCTGCCCATCCTTGTTGATGGTGGGTCCGCATTGCAGCCACATTGTTTTGTTTGGGCTGTTTCTGGAACTGTGCCTTATACGACTTAACTTGGACTTGCCCTGACGAAGTTACTGCTTGACCAGAACTTGTACAGAATTCTATGAGAATTGACTTGAACTGCCCCCACAGACTTAAAAACAGCTTTGTAAATAAGGCGTCTGTTTTATGCTGCTGAAATATCACATTAATGCTTTTTGTTGTTCCTGTTAACTTCACGTTTCTTTCCCAGCTGCACCACATATTCGTCTGTCTGAATGTCTTCCACACAGACCTCAGAACCTCCCTTATCCTCCCAGTCCAGCCTGGCCAAGACCTGGCAAACTTATCACCCAGGCCAAGCCATCTTCTCTCCATTACACCACAAACAAATTGGTCTGTTACACCTCTGTCTGGACCCAGATTGCATTTCTCTTCTCATCCCTCACCGCCTAAACATTCTTTCTTCTTCACTGTGACATTTTCAGCTCCCTTCGTCCACACTTTCACATTGCCCTCTCCGGTCAGGCACCTTCTCTCTCTTCATGTGTGCCCTCACTGCTTAACTGCCTTTACTTGTCAAGATTGAATCACATCTCTCTGTTACACCCTTACTCACACTCTCACACACACACACACACACACACACACACACACACACACACACACACACACACACACACACACACAC
>JBBMJY010000024.1:8664770-8691032 GCA_037833715.1 Toxotes lorentzi | reverse complement strand
ACACACACACACACACACACACACACACACACACACACACACACACACACACACACACACACACACACTCACAGACACACAAAAGTGCACATCTCCAGAGTGTAAAATATCTACCCACAGAAAACTAAGGCCGTGTTCTTGAATACAAATGCATGGGCAAGACTGCACACAACCAAAGATCATTTACATACACAAACACTGATTCAGAAACTTTTTTTTTTTTTTTTTTTTTTTTTTTTTTACCAAACAATCCCATGAAGTAAACTAGGGAAGAACAACTCTCACTTTTTCATTGCATCTGAAGAAACATATGGATAGTCAAATGAATAGCAATAGCAGAAAAAAGGCTGCTTTTCCACTGTGTAAATTAATACAAGCTGTAACAGCCTCAAAGTTTTTGTTTGACCAATCAGTAAAGAAACCCACAACAGATCCTGAGTGGCTAAGAAGTACTACCTATGAAGCATGGGCTTTTTGAAAGCCCAGGTACTAAATTTTGTACCTCTGATCAAAACACAAGTCAAGTTCCTGAGTTCAGAAAAATGTTCCTTGGTTCTTCCAATGCAAAAGACCTTTAAGAGAGCCATTTGTATTGCATCTGAGTTTTTGGCCAGTCAGAGGTAACATGGGGTTTCTTCCAATAAGTGAGTAAAATGATTTAATCGGCTTTCACTGCAGGCAAAGACACAGCATGACAGAAATACTTAAACACTTACGAACATATATCAAACCATACTCCCACATAAACATTCATGATGTACTCGTACCCACAAACATATGCTTACCTCTCGCCTGATTTTGATGACCATTATATTGAGTCATGCAAAAGAGATTTGTTTCTGTTGACTCAAATCGGTCAAAACAGACTTTTAATCAAACAATCTTTCTCACCCTTTAGCTCTCCCTGCCTCCCACACATTCTCCTCAAACAAACATATTGACTGGGATTTCGGGGAAGGATAAGAGCGGAAGAACAAGTGCAAACTTTGGCTGCAGTGGCAGGTGATGAAAGTCTGGCAGACATGTACAGTCAATTTTAGGTGTGTGCTGTGCTGAGCATTGGATCTGGCCTGGTTCTGTGAGGCTGCATTAATGATCTGGCCCGAGCAAGGTCTACGCTCCGTGGCCCCATATTTCTGTGTGTACCCGCATGTATGTACATCAGTGTGTACGTGTGACCATGAACGTTCAATTATAGGCCCGGTTTTGTACTCTCTTCATATCTGAGAGGAGACACAGAGAGCCTCTCCAAGCAGAGTCCTGTGACAGTGATACAAGGTTACAAGGGTTAATACAATGTGGGACTGAGAGTTGTAGGAAGGTATGGGAGGAATGTAAATGTTTCATCTAAAAACATCACTAAGATATATCTGATTAAAAAAAAACAGGAAACACAAATGTATTGGGTCTGACCTCACCTCTACACAATGGTCACAATATAAGACTGACTGAATAAAATAGTACCTGGAATGAACAGGTTGTATCCTGAAAGAATACGGATACATATTCGCATAGAAAATTAGCATAGAAATTGGCACAAAAAATCAGTCTCGGTCACAAGACATAAAGAAAAAAAACTTTTTTAATAAATCTGGTTCCCAAGAGCAAAATCTGAAAAGAACAGTGGGGCTTGAAGTGATCTCCATTTTTCATCAGTGCACCATTCAAGCTGACCATAGAAAGCTCACAGTGGAAGTCTACAGGCTGTGCCAGGATCCTGCCTGCCTCGCAACACCACACAAAGAAGAGACACAGTGATGTTTCCGTATGGAGCGTGGCCATGGAGCTGCAAGATAATCAACCCCATGGCTGCCTGTGCAAGCTGGTGACTCCCCTGCATAGCCAAAAAAAAAAAAAAAAAGAAAGAAATCACCGCTTATCTGTGAGTGATATTATCAGGAAATACTTGACATATCAAGTTTATTGAAATTGTCAAAAGTTACAAGTTTGTCCCAGAGAAATAGTAACACAATGAAACCTTCAATCCTTACTCCCTATACACACGCACACACACACACACACACACACACACACAAAACAAACATGAACAACATGCAATAGAGCTCATATGAGCAAAAGGTCTCACATATCATATATATATATATATAGATAGATATTAAAACAAGAATTTCAATATAGAGAAGCAGAAATAAAGTATATGACAAAGAAATGCTACAAGTACAGGAAAATGAGAATAAGTGAATTTATATGCCTGCAATATACATTCATGCTGCTCACATACTTTATTTAACACATTAAAACTTGTTCTTTTTTCAGGTAATTTCATTTGGTTCACATGATACAGTAGATGGCTAATATGCACTTTTTACAGTGACAATCTGAAATTATTCTCCCAAGCACACACCACGTACAAGGAGTGTGACTTGGTACATATGAAGATAATCTAGTGAAGGAACACAGGTCAAGTAAAGTTCTTCATTCCTTGTTCTTGATTTTCAGGAAGATGTTTTGAGGAGGAGAAGTAGAAATGTTGATACACACCCTTTATCTCTGTGATGAAGGGACCAGCATACATCTAGACACAAACAACACAGTGATGCACGCCACATGTTGAGGTTCCAAGCAAGGCAAATGACTCTACAATGCTTGTAAAGTACAGTGTGATAATGAGCTTTCTGTCAAAGTGATTGCAATTTAATCTGTACAAATTAGACAGTTTTTTAGCGGTTACAATCATGTGAAAAGCAGGCTAAAGATGTCCAGAGGGTGCTCTCTATCTGCTGGTAGCTTTGCATGTTCCTTGAGAGTGGTATCAATCTTCTCATCTAGCTCTTGGCAAGAAAGAGAAATATTTCCCCCCAAAATTGAACTATTCCTTTAAAATATGTAAAAAGTAATGAGAATGTTTGTCTGAATCATAGAATAACTTCACCTCTGTTGATAAAAGGTCATTGTAAGGCTATTATTGCCTAATACACTCTTTGTTTTATCTCTTGGTGAGTCACATGCTGTAGAGCCCCTATCCACAAGCATACCCACAGCACGTCACCACATTCTTCTACACCACGACCACAAAACTGTCTCTCCCCATGAAGGGCAAAACACTGCGAAGATGATGAAGACAGAAAAAAAGGGTGAGGGCATTTCCACTACATCATTTAGTTTAGTTTCATCGTGACTTTGCTGATCACTTGTGGAGTCATTCAAGCTGTAAAAGATTTTTCTATTACCTTGCGTTTATTTAAATGTACTAAACACGCTTGCATGTAAAAATACACTGGTATTTGAGACGAGGTATCTATGGTGACTGTGTGGTTGGTACATTGGGAACATATTTTTATTTCTGGCGAGCAATAATGTGGATTGTTTGTATTACTATAACCCTATTTGACATTATTGGCGTCTCTGTTGAGCTGAAATGAACACCCACAAGCTTTTAGGGATTAAAGGGCACCAGCTGTTGGCACCAGCAGCTAATTTGTGCCCAGTGTTGAATTACTGAGGGAGCTGGTAAAGCATCTGCTGTAATTCACTGGGGGGAAAAAGGAACAAACACAACAGGAGATATATGTTGGGTTTTTTTTTGTTTTTTTTTTTTTGGATTAGTGCAGCACTGGTGCAGCACAGTATTATGAATGTAAAGCTATAATCTAACCTGCTCTCAATGCTAAAAAAATTAAGGTATTTTCAGCTGCACAGCAGGAAGTAACTATTCAGTACAGAGTTTCAATAAAACAACACTCACTCCTCCTACTTCCACATCTGTCTGGATGGATGCCATACCACTGTAGACCAAAATAATAAGCAGTGTGTCAAGCTGGAAACACTCCAACTCCTACACCTAAATCTCTGGGGAGCTCCAATGCAAACAAAACTTTTAATAATTAGATGAGTCTGGTTCCAGCGCAGCTAATTGCCTCATCATATTGTCCCACTGGATTCAAGCAGTAATGTGTCATCTTTATGCATGACAATGAAAAACACAGACATGATTTATTATCCTACACATTATCACACTACATACAGTATCCCAAGGCCTTTTAAGAATTTATTTCCCGCATACTGGCGTGAAGGAGCACTTGAGAACGGTGTGAGCGCTCCTCAACATATCTTCACTCCTAACATATTTGACTGCTTATGAGAGTCTGTAAGTTGTGTTTGTGCAAGTATGCATATTTGAGTACTGTATATGCAATACAAGCCACATCACAGCATACTGTGTGTTTCCTGCATACAGTGTTTCTACAGTTGATGCGAAAAGCTCTAAGATTAGAAACAGAGGAAACAGAGAGAAAATGTTTGCTAGAACAAGAAGAGACTGAAAACATGAGCAGCGCCATTTAGCATACTGTAAACATAACATGGTTTTGCTCAACAAGATGCCAATTAGTTCTCAAAAAACAGCTTCAGACATTTGTACTGTTGCACTGACCATGCTTTTAGCTGTTTGTTTTTGGTAACATCTTGTTTGGTAACATCTTGTATTCTTGCATTGTTAAACACGGTCATACAACTCAGTATTTGCTATATTTAGAGCTTCATTTTCCATGCATTCTTTCCTACACCACAACCGTTTACCTTTTTGGAAAAGACATAAATGTCACTATCTGTGGTTCTCAGTGGATTCAGAAACCATGCCTTGCACACTGTGGCCACCTGGAGAGAGAACCCTCCACTTTCTTACGTCAAACCCTCATTCCAACAGCGATGCCTACTGCTCGCTCTATGAGATGATGGTGATAGTACAGATGAATATGATGATAGTGAGAGTGATGGTGGCGCTGGTGGTAGTGATGAGCATGATGATGATCATGATCTGCTATTGCTCGCATTGACATTCTTGAGTCTTTCACAGGTAGAGGGGAGTGCAGCAGATAGATACACTGGCTATATCAGGCTGACAGTAGGGGTCCTGACCGGCAGCAGCAGGATAGGTGAAATCACATTAAGTGGAATGAATGTGATTGGGCCCCAGGCTTGTCATCAACACATAGGCCTCCAACTGTTTCTGAATTACATTGTGAAGGGCAGCGAAGAAGGATCCAAAAATTGCATGCAGTTTACTGGATGCTGTTTGGGGGTAAGTGTTTATATGGACTTGTGTATATTTGAATTTAAGAATGAGAGACTATCTAGTATGAAGCTGGAACAATGAAAAAGACATATTTTCTTCTGCATCTCTTTGAAACTGTAGGAATGCTTGTTTTTCGCCACCAGCAAAGAACACTTTGAGCCCCAGCTCTACTACTTACACTGTCAAAAAGCCTCTGAAGTGTCACCCTGTCTTGTAACAACACATGCACTCCGGTGGATGTCTCTATCTGTCTGTGTCACTTTGGTTCTGACAGCTTCTCTTTAGACTCTTATTCTGTGGATGGAACCACTTTTCTGATCCATCAATCCTCGAGAAGAAGAGAGGAGAAGTCAGGACAGGCGAGGAGAGGACAGAAGGAGAGAGAAGACGACAGAGAGGAAGAAGGGTGGTGGATGGAGATGAGAGCAGACTTGTCAGACATATGGAGTGTCTCTCGCTCTCTGATTAAAATACCACGTTTTGGAACGACGTGCAATGCTGCTTGTGGAGCGGTGTGGCTATGTGAAGGCCCTGGTCGATAGCACTTCACCGCAGCGGAATATGAAAAGTATTGATCTGCTTTTTACCTCGGACAGCTTTGAGCACAAAGCCTGTGATGTTTCTGTAGCCAACCTTCAAAGTCAATATACTTTTCTCTACATCACTCTGACTTGTAAAGAGAAGGAAAAGAAAGAAAAAGAGATTCCTGTCATATCAGACTGAGAGATACATTCTCCTCTGAGCTTTGTGTTGGTGAGGTCAGGCTGGTTGTTGTGTTTATTACCTCGTGGATCTGATGCAGTGAAAGGGGAAGGATAAGGGTGATGAGGGTTCGGGTCAGATGGAGAAAGGTTACTGCCAGAGAGAGGCAGTTTGTGGCAAGAAGGGACCAAGCCTGGGGTTGGAAAGATGAGGGCTAGCCAAGGCCATGACCCATGTCTTTCATACATGTACACGAGGGTCACTTCTCATGTTTGTGAATTAGCCAGACAAGATAAACACACAAAAATATTTTCTCCTCTCTGTATTTCAAACTCATACAGAGAGAGAAGACAGTCTCAGACAAGCTGTTTTAAGCCTTCAGACTGTGGAAAATCAGTGGAATCAAGAAGAACTGACAGATGTGTTTAAGGGCACAGATCTCGTGTAAGGGAATATTCCTCCACAGAGAGACTTGCTGAGAGAAACACACTCAGGACAATCCTCACTGTTAAAGCTTGCTGATCCTGGATCAGAGTAGGGGGAGGTCTGTGGGGAGTAATACAGAGAGAAAGACAGCTAGAAAGCACTGGAATAACAGATCGTGGAGCAGCCCCAGAGATCACAGAGAGCTGCTCCACTCAGGAAAAAAAACACAGATGGAAATCAAAGTCAAGATGCTTTTCACTGAGGAAACTTATATGATGCTGCAATCACTACCTTTAATACAAAGTCTCGTAGTCCGGTTACCTTTCCTGGTCAGCACCATCAGGTCTATTAAAGAGTCTGGGTGAAGGAGTGAGAAAACAGAGAGAGAACGTGATTAGAATCGAGCGAGTAAACGCACCAGGGTGGCTGAGAATTGGACACATCTGCTGTGATCAGAGGAGAGGTGTGGCTCTGCGGACCTCTAAGTAGCTGGATTAACCACTGGCCACGGGGCTACTGATGTTATTGATCTGACAGGCTGATGAATGGAGTCCTTCCGCAAGGTGTATGAGTGCGCTGCTGTAGCTAGTTAGCGTGCTCACAGGCCAGGCGGTGTTAGAGAATATAGAACTGCTGGCAATTAATCTTGAAAGCAAAAGATTTTTGTTAGGCGGTCTTTGATTATTTGGGAGAGAGTCAAAATTTGCATGATTAACAGGAAATGTGCCCCGAGGCCACATACCTCTACTTCCCCCAGTTAACAGTAATTAATCCACGTTACAAAGGTTAACCTGTCCATGTGCTGCTCCATTTATGTTTGTCAACATGGACGTTTTTTTAAAAGATAGCATCAATTATGAGTACATAAGGTGTGAGTGAGGTGCACAATCAAGATATATTGCTTTGTTATATTTAAAGTGCACAGTAAACAATAGGAACAATACAGTTGTTGGTTCTTATGTTTCTTAATGAAAGTAATTTCAAAGTCTTTATTTCATGGTGAGCAGCTGTTTCGCTTTGTGCAGCTTCACTAATCTGAGAGAAGAAAAGCTTGGCAAAGTGAGAGAAAATGCGTTGTCTTTATTTAAATATACCTTTCTACAGATCTGATTCTGTTTTGAGAGTCAATTAGAGTCAGTCAAAGATTCACATCAATTACTTTCTTCATCTAATGTACTGAGTTAATTTTGCTCTCAATATGTAGCCATTTGGGGAAGCTTATAGTAAAGTGTTCATGTTTCCATTTGAGTAGTTCAAATGGTACAACTAACCTAAGAAGTTATTCTCAGTCGCTTAGAGTAGTTATTATAGCATAGTGTTTATGTATCAGTCATCAGTGTTTTGTGTATAACATTTACTTACTATATTTTGGATGACTGACATTAATTATCATCCTTTCCATGTCACACTGGGAGAAAACAAATCCGCTGCTCCACACATGCACCTGTGGACATGAACGAACAGGAAATTCCTCATCCTTTTTAACTTAGTATTTAACTTAGCAGTATAATATTTCTTCCTTTTAGTTTATCCTTTATTTGTGTACTGCTTATTTAAACTGTGCTTTCATTGTGCTCTCTCTTTTTCTTATCTCAGTTTTCACCTTCTAGCTGTATGTGGGTACACAAGCTTGCACATAAAATACAGTACCACTCTCATGCAGATACACATGCATGAACTCAAACACACCAACAGATGCTCAAGCAATCAAACAGACAACATGTTTAATTTCTAATATTTACATGGCTGGAGAAGGTCCTGAGGGTGTTGTATAGCTAATCAAATGATAAGGTCAGGAGGATTACTCATATTGCTCTCCACATTCCTCCTCTCTGCCTGACAGGGAGAGGCTAGATTCATCAGCTGAGCTCCTCCAGTGAACAGCAAATCACTTCCCATTCAGACAGGCCGTCATCCTGACCACAGCTGACCTGGATCCTCCCGGTTACAGAAAGCAAATCTTGATCATCTGCATGACACAGACTTAACAGATCACACCCGCTTCCTCTTTGATACTCAGAGAAATTAAAGCCGAACACAAGTTCTGGAAACACAGACACATGGGGAGAATCCAGAAAGATGACAGATAGAGAGACAACGCAGAGTGGAAAGAAAGAACTTGGGGAAACAACAGCAGGTGGAGTTCCTCCTCTTTTATGGAAACAATCTGTTATTGTCCATCATTAAAGCACAGAACAAACATTCCAGGGAAACATTAACTTGGTTCCTGAAGAAAGCCATCAAGCCAGTCAGATAATGATGATATTTAAATGGCTATTGCTTCACATCTTATTTCTTCTTTACCTTGTCCTGACCCAGTGTGGTATAACTTATCTATGTTGACTGAGACGAATGTGGAAGAGGCTACCTTTTTGCTGATTTATGCTTTTATTACTCTTATTATACATTTATCACTGTTTTTGGCTCAGTGGGGGAATTCGAATATTTTCTACTGCAGATGAAAAGAGACATGTCTATATAAAGGCATAAATTTGGATGTTATTAAAGTATTAGATTTAACCAAGGGAGTTGTGTTATTGCAAAAAAAAAAAAAAAAAAAAAAACTTCTGAGTTGGTTTGGCTGAGTTTATTTATTAAATAGTAATCTTAAAATCTCTGGCTAAGGTTTCTCACTTCACACCACAAAAATAGGATCCATTTTATGAAAGTGTGTTTACTTTTTCATTGCAGTTAATCTTTAAGGTTTCATGCAGTTCCTGATAGAAATCATAATTAACTCAGTTTACTTATTGTTTGCTGTAATTATTCATCAAATAATGTGTCCCTTTATAAATAAGAAAGAAAAAGAAAAGGAGACAAATAAGAATGACGAAGACCAAAAGAAAGCACAAAAACCATTCAAAGAGAACATGAGAACAATTCCCCAAGTCTGTCTTTTCTTTTTGTTCCCTATTATATCTCTTTTCAGTAGAAACAGCTGCATTTAAAAAAAAAAAAAAACTCTCTGAGAATAGCTGTGAGGAGACAGGTTGTCAGTGTTTTATCCACAGAAATTGATTTCCTACATAGTGGCTTTACATGTTGTTTATGGCATCACAATGGTGGGAGTTGGACAGGCAGACAAGAGTCCTGCAAATCGGTCACGTACGCTTTATAGGCACAGACACTAGTGCACACGCCTACACACACACACACATGCATATACACTCAGAGTTTGGCACTGGTACTGATACCAGTGTATTGTTCAACATGTTTAGTTTTGAGATACAAATCCTGCCGCCTTTTGATGAAGTCATTTCTGGCTAAAAATGAACGACATGACACAAACTGTCACGTAGCTGAATGTAGCCACAGTGTTGACATATAGACATTTAGCTAATTACACAGAGGACTGTTTACTGAAGGACAATAAAATGGAGGTTAATACAATTATCTACAAGCATGCAGTTAACATTTTCACATTCCTATTGAGAATGGTCAGTGGGTCCTACAGAAAACTTGAAACTTACTCAAAAAGCTTTACTTTGTCTACCTATTTCTGCACCAACCATGAGGGTAGCTCTGAGAATTGGGCTTTTGACTGGACGTGAGTTTCTTCAAATCCCTGCACTGGGAACATGAGGGCAGAGCAAAGGAAAAAGCCAGCACATTCCCAAGTAAGTTTTGTGGAAGTGACCCTGAGCAAGGCAATTAACACCCAGCTGGTCAAGTAGAAACACTTGGTGAACAACAGTGGGGAAACCTTGGCTCTCAGAGGTGCGAATGTGTGTAACTGAATGTGTGTGAAGCAGGGCGTTTCTGAAAAGCAGCCTAGCACGCTCGGTCAAACTAGCCTGAGTAAATAGAGGTAAATAAATAAATAAAGCCTGGTTTTCAGAGCCCAGCCACAGCGGAGAAAGCACTGTCATGCTGGTTTGAAAAAGATCCCCGAACACTGTCTAAAGAGCACAGCAGGGAACATTGCCTTGGCCCACATCCTGTGCAAATTCACCCCATTTTGGTTTATTCAAAACACAATATTCTCATTATGCTCAGTTGGCTCGCTGCACTGTCATTTCATCTGACTTTCCGCACACCAGCACATTAGCCCCTTTGGTCTAGTAATGTCCAGAACATAACCCATAAAGAACCATTGTAATGTGTCTCTGCCTCATTATTGCCAGGTCAGTGTATGGAGCATCACAGGAGAATAGGGTGCCTCGTATGGCTTGTTAATTCAACACCTCTCTCATTCAGTGCAGCATTTGTACAGCTGGCCTTTTGAAGGGAGTTCAAACTATATACTCCTACACATGCAGACACATAGATATGCAATGGCACACACACACACACACACACAGACACACAAATCCTAGTCCCTGCTCTGACATCACTCCACACCACTGGTTCCTGCCCAACCTTCAGCCCCCACCTTGGGAAATCACCCAGAGCCTGTCCAGCCACCAGGGCGTGAAATACACACCCCTGGAAAGCAACCAAGGTGGGTGGAGGGACTGGGCGGTAGGGGTGGTGAGGGGCCAAGAGGTGGCGAATAGCAAGTTTGAGTGTGTGAAGTTTGGAGATGGAAAATGAGGGGAGAACTCAGGAAGGAAAATGCAAAGGGGTGTGTGTGTGTGTGAGACTCTTCTGGAGGGAGCGGAGGGGGTGTCGATTGGAGGGTTTGGGTGGCGAGAGATGGAATCGAAGAAGGATTAAATGGACACTAGTTTGCAAGAGGAGGAGGGGATGCTTTGAAAGGAGGTCTGGGGGTGCACTCTTGGCCTTGAGACTGGGGCTCCGTCACGCCTCACGTCTCTGTGAGCCACTTGGGCCTGGCACTCCAGAGGGGAGTCGGCCCAACCTTTGTTACAGTGGAGGAGTGGGGAGTGACAAGGCATACCAGCATGTCTGACATGTCAGAGCAGTTGGCTGGGAGACCCTGAATCTGGTCGGGTCTGACGCTGGCCATCTGTAGCTTTAGAGCAGAGCTGGACTATTTTAATTGATGAAAACCGCCCCGGGGGAGTATGTGAGATTGTGCTTCAAGGAGAAAATAAAGGGCGCTCTGTGAATCAGGCGTTGATTAAATGTGCACAGTTATTTCAACAAGCAAACAAGACCAGCGCATTCTCGGAGGAACCCTAATGGTAGCTAAATCAAAGGAACTGTTTTTTTTTGTTTGTTTTTTTTTTCAGCTGAAAGACAAATAGAAATACGCATGATCAGATTTGAGCTCTGCTCAAGTCCCCAGTTGGATGTATTCATCCTTATTCCATTTTCTCAAAGAGCTCCCTTTAATGTCACCCAGCAAAGGGAAGTGATGAAATGGAGCAATTATGTATCCATTTGTGCTATTCAGGTGAAACCAGGTGTAAAATTTCCAATCTGTGCACCTGCTGTATCTTCAATTCATTGTGCTTTCTCACCACTGTTGCCTGTTAGATGGTAATATCCAAAATATGGACAAAATATTACATGCAATAAATCTATTTAACACAATCATATTGCTTCCAGAGATAAGGATTGTTTTTCCTGTACAAGTTTACCCAAAAATTGCAATAGCTTAGTGATGATAGCCTAACACAAACCAATCTTATAAGAGAAACATTTCTGAATTGTTGGGTTGTGCTGTAATAAGAAGAAGAACGCTCTGCAATAAAGCAAAATTGTCCCTCATCAAGAAGCAACATGCTTAATTTGATATCCAGACATTTAAGAATATGAGAAAGAAAACAATGGAGCATTCTCGTCCTGAATGGAGAGAATTACATTCTTTGGTGAAAACAGATAGCCGAGTCATCTCCCGTCGGGCTGCAGATTAATTTTCATTTTCCAAACAGTTTGTGCATATAAATATTCATGAACCACCTTGAAAAGCATTGGGTGACTTTATAAGGCGGTCAGTGGAGAAACCAACAACCCCACCCCCCCCTTCTCTGCAGCTGTGCTGATGGGGGGGAGAGGGGGAGGTTAGTTTGTGATGAAAGACTCTCACTATCCACGACCTTTCCAGTCTAAAACAAAGATTTGCACAATTAACTACTTTTAAATGTCATCCAACTGCCAAATCTGCATATCAACGCCAAGCCTTGCATAGAAATGAGGATGTTTGTAGAGGAATCGTTTTTCTCCCCTGTCCCATCCCAAAGCCACCAAATGGGGTTCTTTCTCGTTTTAGCCAGGAAGGAAATGTAAATGTCAACATATCTTATGTGGAGATCCTTCTGTTGCTAATTAACCTTTGCCGTTTAGAAGCTAGACTGAGCTCTGCCTAAACACTGCAATTAACTCCAGCTTGAAAGACAGAGACAACATCTACATGGAGCCATGCAACGGGAGGAATCACAGTGACTCCATTATCCCTGCCGACACCTATACTCTGCGCACCTCACTTTTTTGAGGGTAATCATTGGTGGATATTTTCCCCGGGCAACAGGAATGAGCCTACTGGGAAGATGTCAAAATTCAGTGGATTAACAAATCTCATTTCTTTTTATCTTCATGAGGTTGGACTGGAAAGCTGGTTTAGTAGTAGCCCCTGGTGAGAGGCAAACCATTATAGGAGAATTCATACTCATAAATCTTCATACATCAAACTGAGGACTGCCGGGGTCTATCACGTCCAAGTTCAATTTCCAGTTGCTGTGATTGGGAGGAAAATGTGTCCTCCTCTAACTGACAACCATCCAAAACAAGTAAATGAGCCAGTGTAATTCAAACAAACTCCTCTGGTGTTCTCTGTGGGTCTCCTTAGGGCCTGAACTGCACAGGCTCCTCTGGAGTCACGAATACCAACACCGAGCTTGCTTTTGCAGCTCAAAGGCAGGGTCAGTTACAAAGTCAACCCATTAACATCTTCACTATTCAACGCTACGCTCTTTCTCGACTGCAGAATCAACACGAGTCAATAGGCAAGCAGAATACCACAGGTAGCTAGGCAAGCAAAATACCTCTGTGTTCTCCTGGGAGTGGGGTGAGAACAGTATATGATGATGGACGGAGGATGGAGGAATTATTTTTCTTTTATATGTTGATGAATATTGAAACTCTTGGAGCACTCCAGCCAGATGCAGACAAATGATTGATATAATTTCTAGGAGAAAGGAGGAATATGGGTTTGGAGAGGATAGGGGTGAAGCAGTGGGAATGCTGGGAAGTGCCAGAGTAAAGTTGATTCAGTGTAGGATGAATAGGATGAAAGGAAGTTTTAGCAGAGTGGACCCACCACAGTCATTCAGTGGGAGCAAGTGAGAAAAAGGAGACCCTCTAACCACAAGAAAGGTCTCTGAGGCAAAGATGACCAACGAAGGTTATGCAAAAGACAAGACATGACATATTCAGAGAAGCTCTGAAGATGAAACTTGCTACTGGCTACTGCAGTAGATACATTCAAGTATTGTCAGACCTTGTTATGGGCACCACCACTGGCTGGATCAGCAAGTTACTGCATGTAGTATTCACTCACAGGCACCTAGCTCTTTTTCTGATGCATTACAAACAGCCTCTGACATACTTGTCTATTGTCAGCACACCAATGCTCAAGGAGAGTGGACTGCCATGTTTCTAAAACACAGCCTTCATCAGGAGTAGATGCAGTGCATCAATTCTTGTGAGGAAGTTCAAAGGAGCCTCTACCTTTCCAGTTGAGGACATCCGTCAATGTCAGCTATGATTAGGTCTTGAAAAACACTCATTTCTGGGGAAGACTAGACTAACGTCCTTGCAGGTCCAACAAGACAAATGTCCTGTATGGTCAGCATCAATTCTTATCAGCTCCTCATTAAAAATGTAATGACCACATGAATATTTACCAAGTTTAATTACTGCTCTCTATTGCTATTCTGCCGTTCCCTGCACTCTCTTTTCCTCTCCGGAGGGCAGTCTCTCATCCAAGCGCTGGCTGAACGCCTCCCTCTACCTTGATGAATATTGCAGAAGTCCGAGGAGTGTGAGCCATTGATGGAATCCACCTCAATCAGCAGGAGAATCGATGGCATACACTCACATTTGCAAAGGCGCTAATTGGTGGCAGTAAAATTCAGCAAGCTGCATAATTTTCCTAATAAAGAAATGGGAGAAGAGTGCAGGAAGATCAGCTCATTTGTAGCAGAAATATATATATATATATAAAAAAATCCCTGTCATTCTAAAATCAGAAGGCCATCAACAGATGTAGGGGAGGCCGAGTCAAATTATTAATGTCTCTGCTTGTCAGGGCCAATGAAGTTCAAGCTATTGAAGCAGTGTTTTTCTTTCTTGAGAAGCAACATTGAAAACCTCTTCACTGAAAGTCAGTCTTTTGACCTGCACTAGCAATACCTTGAGTAGTACTTTCTCTTCTTCTTTTACCGTCATTATGCAGGCATACAATACAGTATTAGCCAATATAAGGTGTCAAATGCATGAAAAAAACATCTAAAAACACTAATGCAATTACACCTGAGAGACAACATTTAGTGAATACCTGCCTCTTTTATATCTTATGGACAGTTCATGGATGAGGGTGTGGAGGGCAAAGCCTTAACTCTTGTGGGAAAGAAAACTGCTCTGATAAGAGGAAGCAGAGGAAGTGAGAACAGAGGCAAATGCAGAGGCGAGGAAGAGTGAGATGGAAAGTGTGGCTGACACCACAGACAACTGTGCAGGGCTCAAAGGAAATTACCCTCTGAGTCAAAACCACTTTGTCCAGAAATCAGCTGGGGAGAAGCAGAAAACAGTCTCTATGGTAGAACTAACAGTGGGGGCCTTTGGTGCACCCCAGGATCAGATGAAGCCCCTCATGAACTGATGACAGTTCACTAGTTACAGAACACATGATCTGAAGTGTCACGGTGGCCTCATAGTTAAGACACATACCACATGCTGGCGACATCTTTAGTTTGGTTGAGACTTTTTTGTTGCATGTCTCCCTTCTCTCTCTCTTCCCATGTTTCCTACCTGTATGTACACTGTCACCATCCAATAAAAGAAAAATCCTGAAAAGAAATACATTAAAGAAGATCTTCAGAGAACTGCTCCTATTTTCATATTTTTCCTGTGCACACACATTTTTAGCCAGACAAGAAAAAAACAAAAAAGAAAACAGCTCTTTCAGAAAATTTCAGAGAAAATATGTTATACACAACTCTTCAACTGTTGTGTTGCATTTACCAGCTGCTCGGTTTCAAGCAGCTTTCAAGGAGATGTTTTTATCCCCATGTTGTGTTGAGCGTTGTTCAAACTGTTACAGTTACAATAAAATGAACATTTGAGAAATTGCTATTCAGTTGCATTCCAACACAACAGCCCATTATTTTGACAAGTACTGCCGTGTGAAGCTTACAATAGGAAGACTGATCCAGAGCAATATTGGAAAAAATACAGCTGAAACTTTTCACTATAATACATTGTGGTGCAATACCACAAATTACAGCCTTAAAACACACACTCTGGGAGAAAACTTTATAATTAGAAGCTCACAAAGGCAGTAGTTATAGTAGCTGGTTGTAAGAGATTGCACAGGTGCTGTTGTGTCCCTTCCCTCTGCAGTGTTTGATGAGTGAAAGTGAAAAAGGCAATTACAATTTATAAAACACAGTTCTCTTTATATTTATAAGCAATATGTAGATACTGTAGGTTTTTAATTATGCAAATTAAATACGTGTTGCACTTTCCACTGAGACAAACTGTGTTGACAACAACAAGAATCTATCTGGGAAGAACCAACCTGTTTGATACTATCTCCCGCGTTTGTTCTCCAGACATGAAACAACACAAATAGACTGAACTGTAAAACAGGTATTTGAAAGGGACAATATTGTCAAAGACTGGGGATATATTGAGTAACAGCTATTTACCTTTTTGAGGCCTTTGCTGTCTTGCTGGGCAGAAAGCTCCTCGCATTGTCTCAGATGTGAAGCTCCTGAGATAGTGACAACTGTTGTGACCTTGACATCACAAATGTACCTTAATGGAAATGCAGGCTGATTGTTGTGTCATGGTGCTCAATAGAAAAAGCATTATCAATGCACTGGAATCTGTGGAAAACATCTTTATTTCTAACAATATACAGAGGCTTCGGTATGTCATACTTGCGCATTCCAAGGCCTTTGGCTGTGATGGAAAACATGCTGGTATCCTTATTTTACCTGAGAATACAGATGCAATCTGTGTTAGATTTAAATTTCAACCGTTATAGTTATTATGCTCTTTGTGTTGAAATGTAATTGATATAATAAAAAGTCGGGAAAACTCTGCTGGAAAAAAATGTTCAAGCAGTCCACAGATGATGTAAAATGAACAGGAAAGTCTTCCACATTCTGAAAAATCTTCTCCTGCTTCAATTCCACACATACAAAAGGAAAAGAGAAAAAAAATTTAAGTAGTAGTGTTTTATTCATCTTTATGCAAATCCAGTCATTTACTGTTGCCTTAACAAATCAGGAATCAAGTGTGTCAACATCTAGCAGAGAGGAAAGTGCATATGGGGATTACAAAAGAACAGAAACAGGACAAAAACAGGCCGAGGGAGAAGCTCCCCATCATTTAAAGTCTACAAATCCTGACAAGGATAAAATGAATGTGTTTTTAATTGTCTATTTTAATTGTTTATTATTTTAAAAGTCTCTATATGCTTGTAGAAAGTTTACAGTTCTACTCAAACCCTAAGCTCAGTAAGCTATTGTTCATATCTGAGTGACAGTGTGTGGAGGCTGAGTCCAGAACTGGTTCACACCATAGAAAAATACCCTGGTTATTTGCATTTTTAACTGTACACTAATGAGTTTCTATAGAATAGATGTAAAATGATCAACTCTCACCTACCAACTTCTACTGGCTGTGGTTATAGGCCCAAGCCAGGTTTTTCTTAACAGCCTACACCACTAAGAAAGATAAATCCCTCATTGCATTGCTACATAGCTAATGTTACAAGTATAAGCTCAAAACCAATATTAGGCTAAGTAAATCCTACACAGTGTGTGTGTGTATGTGTGTGTGTATATATATATATATATCAGATCAAATAATGGGATAAGGGTATCTGATAAACGCAGAGCAGATAAACATCTCTTTAGTAAATTCTGGGTCAATTACAGGTTACTAATTGGATGGCAATTACTAACCACTTAAGGCAACATTTCCTCTTACCTGTAATCAAGCTGACTGTGGTTAATATTCTGATAATATGACCCAGGATCTTTGGGTAAAGGCAACTTCTTTTTCAAGCACTGTTTAATTAATTCTGTAAAGACTCAAGGTGATGCTCAGTCAACGGTAAATCTATGTATGACAATAAAAGCAGCATTGTTCCAAAGTCATATGGATGTCAATCTCAGCTTCACATCATGACTACTCCATATCCAGCTGAAAAAGTAAGGTACACTTCTCAGTGTAAACATGCAATTTTAGAATATAATCAATGCTGCTTTCTTGCCATAAATTTGCCAGGGTTTTGACTGATTCTGGCCTGAATCTTTCTTCTGTACCACAACAATCTGCATATTGAGACACAACAAAGTGCTCTGTCCTTCAAATGGAGCCTAATCAACAATCTCAATGTATACGAGTCCACAAATGCCTTTAATACTTTACTGAACATCCAAGGAAAAAAAAATCTAGCTGGACAAAACAAAAATCACAGGTTTCTCAAAAAGTGAGGTTTGAAGCGCCGGTGGCTCAGTTGTCTTCTGGTTTTGAAGTGTGTGGATGTTGCCTCCAGATCTCCAAGTCTCTGCTCTGTCGTGTGCGATCTCAGAGCAGCATTTGAGTTCAGTTTGGAGGAAGTAAAAAGCTCAGTGGACTCACATGGGCACAATGCACTGGAACACCAGCTCCAGCTGGGGCAACAAACCTTTATTAATCTATTTTCATTTAAAATAATTCTAGTCTGAACATCACAGAATGTCTTTGATTTAATGGATTTAATTTTTTGGCTGGATCTTTTTCACATGTTCAAGACCAGACCGCACCCTCACCATGCACCGCACCCTCCTCTCCATCCAAGGTGACACGGAGAACTTAAAATGTATGACACTTAATACTCTATGGACCGAATAGCACTGACTTTGTACTGTTTTGCACCAAATCAAACTAATCACTCAAGGTCCTGGTTAAAGAAAGTACACCAATGATAATGAGGACTATAATCTATGATTGGTAGGTGTATAACATCTCACTTAATTATAAAACACCAGGAGGCCCATATTTCACTTAAGTTTTTAAAATGGGAAATTTGCTTCAAACGAACCAGTTGATGGACTGCACCTCTGTCGGTGAGTGTGTAGCTACATGCAAACATGACTGAGCTGCAAATACTGTGTGTGTCTGTACACCAAAAGGGCCTCTGTGTGTGTGTGTGTGTGTGTGTGTGTGTGTGTGTGTGTGTGTGTGTGTGTGTGTGTGCGTGTGCTATTCAGCAGCAACTACGAAGTGTTTGATGTGTTGGGGCTCCAGCCCATTTGATAAGCTCTCTCCAGGGTTCTCTTGCAGTCCTGCATCACCGTGCTGAACACAATGTGAGGGTACTGGACCACCAGCCTCTCCACCGTCTCCTCGTTCACCTGCAAAACAACACACACACAAAGACACAAACTGTTAATATAATGACCAAATTATCATAAACTTATCAACTGTGGATACTGTTAAACTTCTCATGTTATTGGTTGTTGTAGCTATTGTTAATTTATGGGCATTAATTAAAATTGCAGTTTAAGCAGATTAAGGAAGGTGAAGGATTCATTATATAGGTAATTAGGTCCATTGTCCGGCTGTACGTTGACACACTGGGCATATCGTGTTTCGTGTAAGTCAACCGATCAAGCTCTTTATTTCAGAATCATTCGCTCAGTATCAGAATTAATTTCCAGGGAGTCCTGGGCAGGATATTCTAAAGAGAGGCAATCAGCTGAAAACCACTGAAATTTAACAGAAATAGTGCTTTAGGTCTAATAAATACAGATTTTTAAATGACTTAATTTAAATGGAGTCATTCAAAAATCTGTCTCTGCATTGCCCCATGATAATCAGAAACGCAGACTGAACTGTTAGTGCCCTGTCAAAATGGCAGTGTACTAGACGAATATGAACTCTAGGCAATTTCTTAAGAGCATACAGTGTATGCACATATGCACACATACACACA
The DNA here is from genome assembly GCA_037833715.1 of Toxotes lorentzi. Lineage (NCBI taxonomy): Eukaryota > Metazoa > Chordata > Actinopteri > Toxotidae > Toxotes > Toxotes lorentzi. The sequence continues at coordinate 8,671,809 of JBBMJY010000024.1, read as the reverse complement.
CAACTGGACTATGGCAATGGGTTCAGCATCAGAGGACAGCTGAGCTCACCAGGCTAATGAGGGCTTCATGTTCTCAGAGGACTAAGAAAGACAAGCAGCTAATGGCCTCTGTAGCACTTCTTTGCCAGTCTAACACTCTGTCAGACCCTCACTGAGCGCCACGAGAGAGAAAGCCTGAGAATCTGACAAAGAGCAGAGGCAGAGTAACCCTGGAGACCTTCAGGGGTTAACCGCAACCCACCCAGAACCAACCCCCGCCCACCCGCGAGTGTGACACTTTCCAGGGGAAATGATGTATAAACACTCACACACATGTTGAGCACACAGTCATCCGTTGTTGCCAAAGCAGTGACAAAGTGTTTCACAGTTTTCCCCGAGTTCTTTGCCCGAGAGCCCTTTGGTTTCTGTGTTTTCTGGAAGAAAAGTCTTGCATGGTAAGAGTTCCCTGGCTTTTGCTCAGGTTATGATCTGTTTTGGTTGTCATTTTCTGTGTAATTCTCTTCTTTCTCCTCACTGAACACAATTTCTTTAAGTGGTGGGTATCAGCAATTCGTTGTCAAGTAGAGAAATTGAGAAAACAAATGGAGAGACGGACAAAAAGAGAGTCAGGAGAAAACCAGCAGAATCCGAGAGAAATAAGCGTGCTTGAGCGAACAGGCCACCGATGCCTCACGGGTCAGGGAAGGAAGATGGAAACTCTGCACAGAACCGGTGAATACAATAAGACTAAAAGGCAACAACAGCCTGTTAGTGGTCCCTCTGTTTGCCAGGAAGGGGCAGCGAGCTGGAATTCGAGTGCTTGATGCCAACACATAGAGGCTTAACAGGCTCTTTCAGAATACCACTGATACAGACAAAAAATAAGAGAAAATCAAGTCTTTCTTATATTCATCAGCTTTTTGTTTTTCTGATCGAACGAGAAAATTCTAAGAACAAGTGCCAAAAACCAGTCCTGCATCAGTTCTCTCTTCAGTCAGGGTTGAAGAGAAAGACAACAGAGACTGGCAGAAGGCTTTTAAATTTGAGCTAATACTCTGACACCATAACCGCTGGAAAGGTGCATTAAATCGGAGGGTAAGAATGAGAAAATTCCAGCAACACTTTCAGTGCTGTGATCAAAGATTCATTAGTAAAGCTGATGGATTATTAAAACAGTGTTCCAGGATATTTCCTTAAAGGATTCACATTATCAGTTTGAGCATTCCCACTGCCAGACACTTTTACAAACCAAGCCATCCCATTCCCTCTCGTACTGAAAAGATCAAAATGAAGCGAAGCAGTAACGATGACCATAATGGCATGAAACAGCAGACCTTCTGGAGATTTCTCCTGAAGGTTTATTCACACTGGGAACTAAAGAGACAATAGCAATCAAAGAATTCCTGCAGCGTTCTGAATCTCTGCGCCTTTTTCTACATGAATTTCATGAGAATCACTGGCTGGGCCAGTGGGACGCTTTTTATGGGTTACAGTACGTGCGTTTCCATCCACCTGTTTTTATGTGCATTTTCAACTGCATAAAAAAAAAAACCTGTATAAAAACGCTGGAAATTCAGGAAAATCGCTTGGTTGAGGTGGAAAAGTTGTTGGGTTGATAAAAACAACATGTGACAAAGTGCAATGGAAACAGACTTTGTACGTGAAGCATGTGATTCAGGCTTCCACTGAAGAGATAAATAATAGCGGCAGACAAAAACATCCATTTCTGCAGTGGTTTCATGGCACCCCACTGAGAACCAGCACCAGCAATGACCCAGCTCCTAACGTTCACATAACAGCAGTAGAAGGAAACATGCATTTGTTTACATTATATTTGGATGGAAACTTGATTATATCACGAGATTTTGACAAGCTGCTGCAACTTTTAGAAAAATGGGCATTTTTGTTGTTTGTAATATGGCTGTAAATCTTCAGGCTGTAAATTATGTTATTTTTATGGTTGATGCACATTGGTTTTTTAGATCGACCCTCATGAAAAAAAAACCTGTAAAATAAATCCCGGCAAAAGGAACGAATCAAGTTAATTTGAATAATAAACGATGGTTCTCAGTTACAAGGATTAATACAGTCTCTTCTTTCCCTCCTATGGGATTTGAAATGGGTGTCTGACCTTACTACTAACTGGATTCATAATTTGAGAAATTTTCATTGACTGTCTGGTCTGTCAACTCTTGGATCCTTTTCAACAAATTTAGCAACTGGCTCCAAAGAGTGATCATTAGCTTTTATGTGATGTTGGATCACCCTCACACCTAGTTTTTTATTTTTTTATTTTTTTAATTTTTGGGGGACATTTAATGTTTTTATTAGGTAGCAGTAGTGCAGAGATGACAGGAAGCGAAGGAGAAAGAGATGGAACAAAGGGGCCTGGCCAGATCTGAACGAGGGATGTCACGTTTCATGATCAGCATCTTTGGCTCTAAGCCACACAGGCAAGCACACACCTGTTTTTTTTTTTTTTTCCAGAAAAACACCTGTGGCTTGCCTACAATACAGATAGCCACAGGTTGCATTCACACAGGAGACAAGCAGGCATAGAAAAGAAGCTTAACCGAGGCCTCCAAAAACTGCTACTACAGAGAGGAGCTAAGTTTGTTATGACATATGGCTGAGCCTCATTAGCAGATAAAATGACAAACCCCTGATTGCCTTCATAACATATTATACTATATTCTTGAAAAGAGAATGAAACATCCCCCAGCTCGTTAATCAGGGCTTAATTACAATTAAAACAGATCTAAAGAATAGACCTGTCAAACTGATGGGAGGCCATAACATTCATTAATGCTAATTTAGTGCGGCTCCACTTGCTGAGCAAACGCGGCACACACAAAATGGCTCCCAATCAAAATGCTGAATCATTTCCTAATTACTGGTTGCTGCATCGCTACATTTTTAAGTTGTAACAAGATCACTTTGAAGGAAATCATGAAAACCTGACCTCTGCTGCTCTTGTTGACAATACAGTGTGCACAGGAAAAAAGAGGTTTTCTGTTTTTCTTTAAGTTTGCTGGCATTAAATGATTGAAATCCAAACATGTTATTATGGCAGAGGCAAAATCCAAACAGGACTGAAGAAGAAAAGGATTCTATCAACCAAATCTGACCCTGTTCCAATTTAAATAGCACAGAAACTCCTGGTACCTGGTCTGAGGTTTATTAACTGGCATCTTTGAAACAACTTACTGCCAGTGGGTAGAAAATCTTGTTGACAGTTATTTATACATCATAGCATCCATTAACTCTCCTCCGCTGCACTTGCCTGACAACCAGAATTACTGTATGTCTTTTCTGACCTAAGAACAACAACTCCCTGTGAAAGAAACTGTCTCCTAGTCAGTTCCCAGAGTTCACAGCTAGAATCCTCTTTCCAGAACAAGGCTGTGTGCCCTTTGCGTGGCTCTGTGGTATGTGGAATGAGATGCGATGACATCACCACACCTGCTTGGTATTTGCGGCTCAGAGCTGATGTTGGACACGAAGGTCAGACCAAATGCTGTGGGTAACTTGCTGGCAGAGAGGGGAGTCCTCTGGTTTCAACAGTTGTGCCTCTGACTTATTCAAACCAATGACTCAGCTGTTTCTTCCTAAAGTGAAATTTTGTTACCGGGCAAAACTGCGCTTAACAATATTTTGTTGCTAAGCAACAAAAGCTTAAAAATGTTATCAGAGAGCACTGGGGGTTGACTGGAATGGAGCTTTAGATCTATGGCTCTGGCAGGAAGTTTTTCTTTTTCTTTTACCCCATACATTCCTGATCTAGTGTACTGTACTCTACAACCCCTCCTCCCAAACCTGAGCCAAGTCTGTAGAAGAGCCATATGATAGAGCAGATCGCTACCCACTGATGATTCTAATCTTTGAGAAGCATCTGGGAGCGCAGCCACAGCTATCTGGACCGAGGCCTATACTTATGATATTTTCCCCCATTTTAACTTCAAAGATGCTGTCCTGTAGATCTGAGTGCGGTGTAATGCATGCTGACGGGTAATGTGCCGTTGTCAGGGTTTACAAGAGGGCGAGAGAGGAATGAGGGCAAAACAAAAAAGATGTATGTCTGATATGCTGTTCAGAAAAAAAGCACCTTTTATTTGAACATGCTGTACAGTAAACATGAATAGTTTATAGGGTTGTGTGTGTGAAGGCCTGTTGACAACTGCTCCTTTATTTTTATATGTGATGGCTGAAGGTAAGCGACGGCAAGTCCCCGAGCTCACCTCTGCACTCTCTTGGAGTGCTCTTATGTGCTCTCTTTCTTAACAGTGAGCCCTTTTTTTAAGACTAATCCTCTGATGCAAATGCACTCTATCACTACGTAAAATGTACTTTTACCGCAAATGCTGGGTCTTCCCCGGTAAGCAGCACAGTAAAACATGTCGTAAAGATGAGTAATGCTGCAGCAGTTCACATTCTCAGTGGGAAAAAGAAGAACGGGGTCGTAAATCGATAATCAGATACACAAACACGAACATGCATATCATATTAGACCGGCATGGTGAGAACACCCTCTGAGAGCTCCTAGCAATCAGGGGAGGGAAATGGAATAAAGAGAGATGGAGAGTGTTTAGGAAATAGAAGACTAAAGAAATATGGCCTCCACTCCTTCTGAATATATCAAAGCCCAGTGAGTGCTGAATTGTATGTAGCAACAATGACCCTGAACAAAAAAAGCAATAAAGCACTGACTGTTGATATTCAACTGCAGAACTGAATTTAAATGAATGTGCATGCAGATATCAGAACACAGAGACATGTTCAGTGGTCCTTTCTATATAACTAAAACTGCTGGTTTTTTGTTTTTTTTTTCAGAAAAATGGTTCTTTTTCTTTATATTTCCTTAGTGTTTTCATTAAATTCAGAACAGGTCTGCAGGGTTCTTTTTTCTACCTTCTCTCATTTTCTTTGGCCATGTGGCAGCCTTTGCTAGTCCCAGGCCCATAAAGAGAGACAAATACCCCCGTTCCCTGTCTGCTCCCATGTAGACAGTGTATCAGTCAACCAGTAAATACATTTGGGGTAAATGTTTAAAAAGCCTGTTTAGGCAGCAGAAGAATGCAGTGCATCAGGTCTTAGTAAAAGGCAACTTAAGCAAGTCCGGATTTAAACAGACCAGATTTATGGTCTTCTTTAAACTGCTCAGAGGAAAAGCCCCAGTTGTAAAGTTTCTAAAAGAGTGACTGGACAACTATCTTGTCTGATAAGAAGGAATGGAGGGTAAAAAGGGAAGATAACAAAAAAAGAGGATTTTAGAAGTAAAGAGACAGAAAAGATGGTGCCACAAACATATTCCAAAGAATTTGTTTTTTTATAAATGAACTATCGATGCACTGCCTTGGAAACTTAAGGAACAGGCCCCTCTTTACCAAGGAAAGCCTGAGCTCAAACATTTTGATTTTGTCTCAGAAAGGCAAGCGACCCACACAAAAATCTGCAGAGCATGGCTCTGAATGTGTTTTTAAAAAACAGGTCAGGCACCACTTGCGACAACTAAGGTCTGGTCCCGCTCACACAACCTCATCCCTGCACAATATCAGACAGCAGCAGAACTGAGAAGAAGGGTCTCAGTGCATACACACACACAGACTCTCACTTTCACATGCATACACACACCAAGGAGCAGGGGCTCAACTGAACAGGGTCAGAGAAAGAGGTTCTGGAGGCCAGGTTTGTAAACCCTACACTCCATCACGCGTGACAAAGGTAACTAAAGGAATGTGTACAAGGCTCAGCCCAATCCCTCTTTCTACACCAGCCTTCTTATCTCCGCAGACTGGAGGAAAACATTCCATAACTCAAGAGGCTTTGCACAATTTATTTGTTAGTCTTAGAAAAGAAAACACGGTAAAACACTATCACAGCTACATCTCATTGGGTAGAACTAAAATAAAGCTAATTCAGATGGGAGGTTTTGTGGTGACACAGAGAACTAACAAGCCTTAGAGTTTTGATGAGTTTTGTGTTCTTGTAGCAATCGCACTCACAACGTTCCTTTTCTTTCTTTTTTTAAGAACTTAAATTAATTGGTACAAAGGTAAAAGCATCACACGAGAAGATGCTTTAATTATCTGGAAAAAAGAAACAAAATCTCCAAAATCTGGGAGCAACCATGGCTAACATTTGTCTTAAAAATAAAATATAATAAGTTGTATCATCATATCATATATTTATTTATATAATTTACTCTATACATCACACACAAGATAATATCCCATAAAATAAAGGATATAATGGCCTACAGGTCCTCATGTGTCCACTTGGTTACTAGTAGCCAAGACCAGGGACCCAATCCAGTCTACGTCCAAATTACAGTATGTTCAGTCTAATCAGATCCAGGTAAGATATTGTTCTGTTGCCATGGGTCTTGGATCCGTGTGACAATATACCTAATGGATCGAAGCAAACTCGCCATTAGCTTTGATCATGTGGTTCACTATAATTATTGCTGGAAAAACTGTGGTTTTTGAGGAAAGACAGAAATTGAACTGTGAAGTGGTTTGTTCAGGTCAACTGCATTTGGATTGGGTCTAATTAAGCCATGTGTGTATTTTGGACAGTAGAGTCCCTTTTAGACCAGGTCTCTCTTCTGTTCTTATTCATTTTCTTTTTTAAGTTAATTTTATGTGTGGTGGGTTCTAGTGGGTTTTCCATGGGTGCGTTTTGGACTGAGCCCAGAACTTCTGACACACAAAGACCTCTACTCTAGACTCCATTACCATACAAACTGAAAGTAATTGAATACTAGACATGAAAATGTATTAACAGCAAATTAAGATATCATTTTCCTGTCACCAAAAATGAAGAAGGAAAAAGGAAGATACAGAGATGCGATGATAGAAAGACACACAAAGAGAGAATCTGAGAAGAGGATGAGACTAGTTGGGGGTCACATGCATTGTTGTCACTGGGAGTAAAAAAGGATAATAACAGGCCACCTGTCCATCTTCAAATGACAAGAAGCACAGTGTAGGACACACACACACACACACACACACACACACACACACACACACACACACACACACACACACACACACACACA
>JBBMJY010000024.1:8632878-8648416 GCA_037833715.1 Toxotes lorentzi | reverse complement strand
ACACACACACACACACACACACACACACACACACACACACACACACACACACACACACACACACACACACCCATATATATATATATATATATATAGGACAAGGGGACACTTAACAGGTTGGCATTATTCATCAGGACTCAATTAGGCTAAACATGCTATGGTCTAAGATAAGGGCAGTAAATTTTGTTCACTTAAAAAGAATTTAATGAATGAGTTTCCAGAATGACTTCCAACAGGATGTCTGCACAATTAAAATACTCTTAAGAACTTTAAACACACCAGACATTCATTATCATATGTCACCATGTGGCCCACTGCCAACACAGGAGGTGGTATGCACTATATGTAGCAAGGTGGAACGAAAGAGTATAGGGGTTTGGGTGTTACAGTATACAGGAAGGAGGCTGGAGCAGATATTGTCAAAAGTGAGAATTTTGGCACTGGGTGTGGAAAAAAAATGCCTCATTTGCTTCACCATACTGTCCTTGAGAGAGGCCCTAAAACCAATGAACCAACCAATGAAGTTGCTCAACAAAGAAGAACTCGATTTTCAGTACAGGCACAATGTTTCTGTCACAACTAAGACAGGATAAAAAAGACATGTTACAGGCATTTTTGTGCATAGTTCAGTTTGTGACGTCTTGTCATTCGCTGATACAGTTTAGGGGCAAAACTCAGAGAGCTCTGACTGATCAGAAGGATCTCCCTGCCTGTGAAAATGCAGGAGAATTGTGTTTATGTAAGAATGAAACTGCATAGAGGTAAGAATCAAAATCTTGATCATAATATAATTAACCAGGCAGCCCTGGTTCATAGGTAAATAAATGCAGAGACTAGATGTTAATAATAACATACTCACAGGGCTATGGTGGTTCTGCCTTTGTGTGTTTTTATGCGTATGTGTCTAATCTGTGTGGAAGTTGTGTGTTTTATATGTTCATACTTCTGCCTCAAATACAACATCAAGAATGAGAAAACACAGACACACACCCACACACATACAAACTGGGGTTCCCATTGCCATCAGCAGTAAAAGCAGGATATTAAGCTCTATTTCAAACCAACAGCACCTCTGCTCCTATGCACCTCTCCTTTGAGGATATTAATCCTCTCCACCCTTTCTCTCTCTCTCTATCTGTCTCTTTCTATATTCACTCTCCCTCACTCTCTCACTCTTTCTTTATTTTGGATCGTGCACATCAGGAAAACTGCTCTCCAATTCTGACATCACAGACAAAGGGGCATAAAGCTTAACAACCTCAATATGAAATGAGAAGGTGAGTGTGGAGCGGAGAGGAAGTGAAGAGGAGGAAAGAGGACGCAGAGGAAGACAGGCGGCATCCTAGTCACTGAACTGCATGTTGCATGCGTCTGACTGGAATTAACGTAGCGTAGCAATAGTTATGGCTTTGGTTATGGATTATGGCTAATCCTTTAGCATAGGGAGCAGGTCTTAAAGGTAATTACACGCTACTATTGGATCCAGAGCCCAGAAATGGGCCTCTCTTACATCACGCTTATTAAAAACCAGAAGAAAACTGGCTGCTCTTACATACTGCTTAGACAGAGTACAGGTTAACACACCATGGCATACTCTGCCAATCTTAATACTATTTTTACTTGTGTGGAAGGTAAAAGAGTATTGTTGCTGAGATTCTCACTGTTCTTTTGGTTTTGCCATGGAAAGAGGAAAAGCATGGCTTATAAAGGGTATAAAAAAATATTTGTTTGTATCTGTAATCATTGTGACTAGCAATTAATTTAATCATCAAAAAGCAAAACAGAGAGCTATTCACCTACACAGGGTAATTAGGTAATTAGCCGCACCATTCAGTTCCCAGTGAATATTACCAACAGTGACAGGAAGATGGTGACATCCACATTGGACAGTTTTTTTCCTATTTATTCTCGTCATATGCCTTGCCATTCCCACACTTTTCTTTTTCTCCTCAAAAAGCCCCTCTGACTTTGTCTAATACACACAATCAGCAGTTCAAGTGCCGCTAAGTCTGTTTCTATGCCTTATCTCGAGCCTTTAACGGTCCACTCTGTACGCTTTAACCCAGCGGGAATCATTAACCAGATACACATTTCCTCTTCCCCTACCCCTGACAAAACCCTTCAAATCGCTATGTGTGTGTGTGTCTGTGTGTGGTTTTGTCTGTGTGCAAATTAGGGGTCTACATAGCCCCTAAAACAAATGACCCAATACCAATTAGTTGCACAACAATTAGGTTAGTAGACCGTTGATAGCAGGCGGACCCACCCAAGGAAAGGCTTGAGTTATGGCTGTTTCTTCCCAGAGTCCCACAACCATTAGGAATAGAAACAGACAATGTTGCCCACTCGCAGTGGGACTATTTAAGATGTCATGTAAGTGTCAAGGAAAAGGAAATAGCAACAATGGGCCAAACATGCCATGTAAAGTAAGACCTGCCTTCCTCAAATTTCAGAAAACTGAATTACAGTTCCCATCTCACATCTTAAACTCTCAGCAAACCATAATATCTATTTGACCACCCAGAGCCAAATGAAACCTAACCTAACTTAACCTAAACTTAAAGTGAATCCATTAAAAAGTTAAGCACAAGCAATATTTTTCCTCATCTTTCAACACTGTTCTTTCATTTAAACTACATAATTACTGTACTACATCCATCTTCCAAATGTTCCCTGACTGTTTTGAAAGGATGAAGTGGTGTTGGTCATATGCCCTCCATTTGACATAACAGGTTTTGGAAAGTCAACCTAGGGAAAAGAAAAGATGGAAGAAGCCAGAACAGCCAAAATGTTTTCTGTGAGGGAAAGATGACATGTGATCTGTTAGAAAATATTGAGATCAGCTGCATAAAGGCAAAAATAGAAGATCTGCATTAAACATATATATGGGAGAACATAAAACAATAAGTTAACAGGCGAGTATTTGTGTAAAACCATCAGCATGTTGAACAGTGAACAGGCTTAAAAGAGAGCAGAAGGTGAAAAACCAACATTCACAATGTTAGAAAAAAGCCTGGGAAAAAATATATTATCTCCACTAAGACGTGGCATTTGTGTTTGAAAAAAGGAAACTTCTGACATTCAGCATGTTCCTTTACTTTGTAATTGTTCTTTGTTTTTCTCACTTTGGTCTCTTTTATACAAACTTCTAATAGCTCATGAGTCTGTAACAGCACTTAGTCAGGTCTCACCAAAAGCTCTTTAGCAAAGTTTAAAGCTGCCATGATGTTTTCTGATCGATACCTGGCTATAACTCAAATCACACGTCAAGTGCCATTACTGTATACAATGCACACTCTCAACTTGAGTGCACCCACGCACACACACACATACAGACATGTACATTTTCATGAGCTTAGACACTGTTTTTGATCAATACCTGGCTATAGATCAAACACCTTTTTCAGTTTATGGCTAACCTTTCCCAAGGCTCATTTCAGACGCACACAGAATAACTCATGTCTTACTTGAGACTGCTCCGTTGACTGCGTCTATGAAATTGATAAGTGCTCTTAAATGCAAAATGACAGTTTAAGAACCTTGTTTTTGTACCGCTGCGTAGTCAGAATGTCTCATAAAAACACAAAGCACTTTTCTCCAGGAGGTAACTTCATAGTCCGTGCCAGAGAGAAAAATACACAATGGACCAAATGAGGAGCTAAAGACTCGAAACTCCGTGAGAGTTCTTTTGTTCAGTTCTTTAAAGGATAATTTGTCCAAATGTAAAAAGGGAAAATGGTGTGCTGGGAAAACTGTTTTCCCCTCATACTTTTCATTATATGTAGAATTCAGGAAATAGTTCAGTTTCATTCTCCGCAAATATTTCATCTACCTGAATATTACCGACTTTAAAAACTTGCTTGATTGTTTTAGGAATCCACTGCAACAAGGGTATTTTAGTTTTAACTTAAAAACAATCTGCCAATGATCTTACTGAGGAAACTTCTTAAATGAAATTGCTAAGCAATAAAAAATAACTTTTTGTTCTTCATATACAATATCATTTAAATGTCTGTATCAGCAACCTGGCAGGGGCTTACATTTCTGGTTGTGTGCCTTTTATTCCTTTTTCTAACAACATGAAGGTCAATGTATAGTGTGCCTCATTTTGCCTAAAGATCACAGTTCCCAAATCCCACACACTGCTTCACTATTGAGCCTCTCGTCAAATCTGTATTGGCAACCTGCAACACTACAACCTGTGCCCTGCATGCAAGTCTCCCTTTCCTCCCAGTAGTTTATGCATGAATATCTCTGGGGCCTTTTTGCATATCCAATTCCCTCTTCTCTTACTTTGCTCATCATCTCATCTCTTTTACTTACTTCCTAGCACCTTCTCCTTTCGCTCATTCTGTCAGCACTCCCTCTCTTGCCTCTCCTCCTTTTCCTTCCCTCTCCCACTTCCCTCCAAAATTAGCTTTACCCTCATCCTCCCTCCCTTCCCCCATCTCTGCCTTCTCCTCCTCCTGATCCCCACTATAGGATGTTCCTGTGTTCAGGGTCACTGTCAGCTCTTCAGTAGCTCTGTTGACCTCTTTACGACTGGGATCAGCGCCACGGTGTTTAACATCCCCGCATGAGGCCTTCCATGCACATGGGTGTAGTGTACAATTCAAACATGCACATACACATTATTTATAATGTCAGAGGCATATGACAGTGACCTTTTACATTTACTTTAATCTTCTACCCAGGTTACGAGTCAAGACAGACAGGATATCCAATAAACCTCTGTTACTGTTTGTTTCAACATCTTTTACTCATTCTTTTACCTAACCTCCCTCCATGAATGTTTCATTTTTGCCCTTCTTCCTGTGTTGGCCAGCCTCGCTTCCCGTCTCCCTGTGGTCTAAACAGGTCTCTTTCTCTTTGAATGTTCGCCTCTCTGTGACTTTCAACTGCAGGCTATTGAGTTACACAACCACAACAGAAAGACATCCCACAATGACGATTATCCTGTGTAGTGATGGTTCTAAATTGTGCCTGGGAACCAAAGAAGAACACTGATGAAAACTGCTCTTCCTGCTAAAATAAAGAGCTCAGTGGTGGCATAAAGCAAACAGACCAATTTCAGGTTTTGCAGTTTTTGTCTAAGTTAACAGCCTCAATTTTAAATCAAGTGAACAGCTGCCGGTTTTCTCTTTTGCCCTCTAAGGGTAATTTTGGTTACACTGCCATTTTCTAATATATGCACATGTGGAATCTAATAAAGGAATTAGCACAAACTGCAAAACTGTGCAATCCTGTCACCAAAACAAACACACTTACCAAACACAGAAGCTTCCCTTTTTAACATTTAAATTCAAAGAAAATTTTGGTTTATAATCAAGCAATTTGTTCACAAAATGCTTTTTGAGTCAAAAAGTATTATGCCTGTTTAATAAAATCATCCCCCAGGTGGGTCATCTGTTCTGGTTTTAAACACATATTTGAGCTGAGAGATACGCAATGAGATGTGCTTCAGTTCTAATCAGTGCAACTGCCTAAAGTGTTAACACCTTACTCTTCCACGCATAACTAAAATAATAACTTTTTTTTTTTTGCATTTTTACAAGTGTATGATTGTGTATTGGGATGTGTGTGTCTGTTACTACACATTCGAACTGTGGCTGACCGGATCCAGTGTGTACACTGACAGTGAACTCAGAGCCATTGCTGCTGTGCTGCTTTTGTTGCATCACCGGGGTAGATTAGGTGTGTACCATGTATCATGTATCTTGAGTATCATTATGTGCACTTCTTACAGTGTGTGTGTGCGCATGCTTGTGTGTGTGTACGCAGCATGTCCCTGTTTACTTTTCTTAGAGTGTATGGATGTGTTTCCAGAGGGAGTGGGTGAGCTTGGGGAGGCCAAACACTCAATGGGCAAACGATACAAGTCCTGCACTCCTCCTCCATAAATTACCAGCTCATTACAGTAATGCAGCCCATTTAGAATAGGAAGGAGGGGTGGGAGAGGCAGATGTAAGAAAGGATTGCAGAAAAAAGGGTTTGGGGGTAATAGGATGCATAAGGGGGTGCAACAGATGAAATATAAATGTCAAGGAAAAAAATGGGGTGAGGACAGGGGGAGGAAGAGGGGGAGATAAGGCAGGAGAAAAGAGTGATGGAGAAAAACAGTTAGGGGAGGAGGAGGAAAAGACAAGAGGGTTTGCTGTGATGTGTTTAAGGAGCTTTCCAATCTCAACAGAAGTGCTTTTCATTAGGTTAAAATCTATCATCTACGCTGCTGCAGGAAAAAAAAACAATGGGGAAATATTAATATAGATAGTGGCTACAGTAGGAGACAGAGATATAGAACCAGACAGAGTGAGAGAGTGGAGGACAGAGAGGTAGGAGGGGAGAGAGAGGGAGAGAGAGAGAATGGGATGAGATGTAACAGTTGTAATTGAATAGTGAACTAGAGAGGGCCTGAGTGCAAGCACTGATTAATACAATTCAAATTGATTGTCTCCTAGCAGCTGTGAGAACATCTCATTCTGACTTTCATATTTGAATGTTCAGCATGTTCTCTGTGTGCATGAGTGCATGTGGGAGAGTGTGTGTGTGTGTGTGTGTTTGTGTGTGTCTGTTAAACAGAGAGCACGTCTGAGGGGTAGGGAGATAGAGAGTGCCCTCTAGTGCTTGCTGCTTCTTTTACCCCACCTATATATGGTGATGCTGGTGTGGTTTGTGTTCTTTTTAAAGTTTGTGGCAAGTTTCCCCTGCCCTTTATATTATTCTCAGTGGTTACCTACACACAGTAATCTATTGTTGGTTACATCCTATTTTTAAAGAATGTTTCACTCTCAACAGAAGGGAAAGCCGTTTGCTGCTTTTTATTTTTTTCCAGTATAAAAAAAAACTAAACAAAAACATCTTCCAAATAAGTCAGTGGAAAATAACCTACTCATGCTTGATATCCCATCACAGTAAACATGAAGTCTTAATTACGTTTTTGTTGGGATGGTCTGCTTAATGTCAATCACCTGCAGAAATCTGCAGAAAGAATTAAATGCCCACTTCTTTTTATTTGTTGTGACGATGTATAGGGCAACAGGCAACTTCAGGTCCTATTTGACAATGTAAAATATGTATTTTTAAGGAACAAAAATGGTACAATTATTTAAAAACCTAATAACATACAGGACTAACAGTTTAGCGTATGTTGCTGGTAATAAATGTGTTTTCCATTTACACATACTCTTTTTCCTCCAAGAAATATTAAAAAAACAAAAGACAGCAGGAGAAGCAGTACACAGGCATACATATGTGAGTCAAGATCGCTAAGGGGGAAGAGTCGAGTTTCATTTGCACCTCAGGAGTAACGAGAGAAGAATTTATAGTTTGGGTGTGAAACAATCATTCACGTTAGCAAGTCAGGCTTTGCATTCAATTAGCAAAAGCTTGTGTCTCACACGGATTCCCTCTGCATGTGAGCCAGAAAATCCAGTCAGCATTGTAAACACTGAAAGTTCAAGCTTTTCTATTAAGATGCCCACAATTCATTGCTATTCTACCTTCTTGCCAACAGTGGACTGCCATATAGACATCTGCCTAAACCACACTTTTCAGAAACGGTACTAATTCTGCCAAGTAAGGCATGTCCTCGGAATACCTCAGGAGAGGAGGAAGGATAGTGGAAAGGGAGAAAAAATAAAGAATAGGTTGGTCAGTAATGTTTAAACTACTACTATGTACTTTTATGTCTCCTTGTCCTCATCAAATAAAAAAATCTATGAGCTGCTGATGGCAAGCAAATTATAAAAGGCTTTATTCTTGTCTTTCTTGAATTTGCTTTATTACCTTTAAAAAGAGGGTTGGGCTATTGAATTCTGTGCTGTAGTCTGAAGAGGCCTTGTTAATCTTTACCATCAAGTGACTGGGTGAGTGCCTTCTAATTTCATTTGAAATGTCTGAAGTTTAAAATATGTGAAAATTATTTTACTTTTAATTATCTGAGATACCAGTGTTCACTGCTCTAAATTATCACATGCATTATACAGAAATTTTGGTCAATTTGTTTCCCTACAGATTATCAATCCATGTATTTAAATGTGTAAGTGAAATCCAAATTAACCTGGAACACACTAACATTTCTTTTTCTTTCTTTGTGTATTTTCCTCTCTTACTTTATTCCTTTCTTTCTCCCTCACACACACACCCACTCACACTTTCAGCCTCTCTCTCTCATCACAGCACATTATTTTGCAAGAATTATTCTCCTATTTATAAGGGGTCAGGTGTAGAAAAAAGGACAGGGAGGCCAGGGGCAATTACTGTATTTTATAGCCACTTCAGACAAGAGGTGGGGACAAAGCAGTCTGTTGTGCTGGACAGCAGGAACCTATTTTTCCAAAAGGCCTCCTACACTTCAGAATGTAGTGTGCACTTTATTCCCCCTCTACTAGAAAGCAGTCCCTGCTTCTCGCTGGAAAATGCAATAATTATTATCACCATTATTATTATTATTATGTACTGAATGAGAAAAGCCCACAAAAAACTCTGTAACAGTAACAGAAGATACAGCTTGAGCAAAATATTGCGTATG
The DNA here is from genome assembly GCA_037833715.1 of Toxotes lorentzi. Lineage (NCBI taxonomy): Eukaryota > Metazoa > Chordata > Actinopteri > Toxotidae > Toxotes > Toxotes lorentzi. The sequence continues at coordinate 8,639,886 of JBBMJY010000024.1, read as the reverse complement.
TAACTATATAATATTCCAGTAAGTCAGAGAGTGTGTGCTTTCCACGCATTATAGCCCCTACATAGAAGAATGGACAGCTTCATGTTAAATATATGAAAATGTTTGGAGGTTAGGTGTCAAGCAAGTAACAAGCTGTGAGAGTGTGTAAGGTATTGATCCAGGTAGCTGATCAAAGCCTTAATTTATTATGGAGAACAGAGCAGAGGTCAGGGGTTCATACACATGAATGATTTAGCGAACCTTCTGTGCAGTGTGAGTGAAGTGTGTGTGTGTGCTTACAGAAAAAAGAAAAAAAAAGAAGGAAGCAGCGACCTACACAACTACAGTCTCTCACTAATAAAACTTGGACAACCTACAAAAGACTAAAGTATCTGGACAAATTGTAGGCACCCACACGACAAACCTTTAAAACCCGAAGAAAAGGGCTCTTTGAGTTTGTTTCATCTGCTCCTTTCAGACTTTTATCGGTTTAGCTAGTAATACAAGCAAAATACTGTATATAGTAAGGCGACTATATGCACCACTGGATTTGATGGCCTAACCCCCAAACATTTTGTAAATTGAAAAAAGAGCCTTGTATTTAATGAATACAAAGTTCCTCACTGTGTTTAAGCCCCTAAACCCTCACAACTCCCACCCTCCAATTAACTACTCTTAACTCTTGTGAGTCCTGAAGCTCAGGAAAAAAAAGCTAATGTAATGTGTACTCTCTACCAGTCGACAATGCTGGATGGACTGCTGCTCAATAGAACATAATGGCCAATTATCCAGCATGTACGCTAATGGCCCACATTAACTGGCTGGAATACGGGAGTGGGAGGTGGATTATTTAGTAAAACAATGTTTTCCCATCTGGAGTTACGTTGCACAGACGTAGGCAGTTTGGTGATTTGGTACACTGCAGCCTGCTCAGGTTGAGCCATTCATCAAACTAAAGTTGTAGACATTTAAAAGACGAAGGTATGCTCACATTTTGCAGCATCATGCCTCAGAGCCCCAACACGCAGGAGAGAAAAATTTGCTCAGAGCTGTACTTTCAGAATCTACAACCACCGTGCTGCACTTTTAGAATGCATTTCTTTACTTTAGTTGCACCGTTTATGTTTTTTTCTACCATGCTAAAGACAAGGAGTGAGAATGCTTGAGAATTTTTTCAAATTGATTTTGATTCTTGGGGACTCGATTAAATTCTAAATTAGCTGTCAATTGTAATAGAGATGCTACTTTATCTGTGGAAGTTATTGTCTAAAATGTGTGATTTGATGCAGAACTGTTACTTAGACAGTAACCTCGAACAGGAACAGTTAGCTTGATTACCAGTTACTTTGACTGTATTAAGATTAAATGATATTAGTGTTCGACAATAATTTCTTTAAAATTATTAAAAATTATTATTAAAAATTATTATTTCTTGACTCTGTCCTCAATCATTTCTAGCTCTAACCATGCTTGATGGTTAATAATCTTGGCAGAAGCCACACAAAGCCTGGATACATCTATTTTTTATTCTTTTCATTTTTACACTTCCTCCCACATGTTGTTTATATATTCGCAGTCACACAGCTGATACCTGCTCAAGAGTAAACATGAACACAAGCGTATCAACAGCCAATCAGCTACACATACACACCTACCGTAGAACCTGTTTAACCTCAGCATCTCCCTTCACAATCACCTCCGCAGTAATTAATCAAATCGTGTTCTTTTTCTTCCGCGAGTTAAGCCTGTCACACTTACCTCTCACTCTTTCATCATCTCTTGCTTCTTAAAGAGCCACGTGGCAAACAATATGAGCCCTTCGGGGGGTGGCGATATGACACAACGTCGACAGAAAGTAGCGGCCGTGGTTTAAATCATACTGGCATGCAGATTTATCACTGTTTAACTTGTCCAAAGTGTCTCCTCTAGTTGGTGCAGATCTGACTGTGTGAACTGGTTGGCTTTCCTTGGGGAGGGCTCTAAGCCCAGCTCAGTTCTGTTCAGCTCAGTTCAGCATGCAGTCGCTGCTAGAAAATACACTGACACAGAGCAAGTTCGGTTCACAGAGGGTCGTTTCCACAGTCAACACTTTTGAAGGTCAGGTTCTTGAGCTTGACCCCAGCTCGCAATCAAGCTTGTAAGAATGATATATGGTGTAAAATATTTGGTGGACAGTTTTTTTACCCACCTTAACAATGATTTAATGTAAGAAATCGGAGCTGCTATGTTATCAGCGGTGAAAAAGTGAGCATGGACAGACAATCTGATACTGAGCTCCTCCTCTCAGTTACACAAAAAACAAGATTAGATAGACTCAATTATCTTGACAACTGTACTTTGACAAAAATGTCCTCTTTATCAGGTCAGTTTCTTCGTGATATCCCCTGTTTCCTACACTTCTTTCCTTCCTGATCTTTACACTTGCAGACAATGTATTTATCAATCACGTGAAAAAAGGATTTACCTTAAATCTAAATCTAAATGTTTTTGCAATACTTTATTTACTAAATAGGTGGCCAGAAACACTGGAATCACTCAGTAACTAACTGTTCAGGGGCTGATTAGAGGCTTCTAAACTTGACCCGTTTGTCTAGCTTTACTGTTTTGTTCTCATCCTTTCAACTAAAACGATATTGTGCCTATAATGACCTGGTTCATTACAGTGTCTTTCCACAAACTGTATTTATGGTGTTATAAGCCAGTGTCTTTTATGCCTCTGCTTTTAGCTACAAGGAGCTCCAGATACTGTTGTTTTTAGTCCCCTGACAATCATGCGTAATTCATCAAGAACGAAGAGCACATTTTACCAATCCTCACACACATTTACTGTACATGTGAGCTCCCATGCACATATGTATAAGTGCCGCCACAATCTACCCGAACTGTGCATGATGGATGTGATGACAAACTGGATCACACAGGACCAGACCTAAGAGACGACTGGATGGAAAAGTGGTAAGAAAGAAAGCAGGAAAGGAATAATGAAATGAAAGTCGTAAACCAGACCCTGATGAAGGACAAAAGGCAGGACTTACACCAAGTCGTGATGGTTTTAGTTTAGGTTAAGATATGGTATGTGCCAAGGTGGTCTTGATTGAGAAGACTGACAAAATACAAAAAATACATTTTGAAGAGTACATTTTGAAATGTTCCTTTATTGGTTAACTGGTTCTTAACCTTTCCCTTTCGCCCAGGATTTGCTCAGTCCATGTACATTTGGAAATGTCAGTGGAAAGAAGAATTCCCTTCCACGGTTTTCAAAGTTTGAGAAGTTGTTTCTAAGATGCTGCTCATGACCTGATGGCAAGTGCCTCTATCCCTGTTAGCAATCAATGCAATTGTGAAACTGCCAAATCAAAGTGGAGACATGCATCATTCTATCATCTTTAATCAAAATCCAGCGCATGGTGTCTGAGCTATTGCAAGTGACGGATGGATAAACAAACAACCAGATGGAGACCAATTCACAGTCCAAGACAGAAAGGGCCATTTGCCCACAAATACAGAGAAAAATGTGCATAGGCACAGTGAACCTCACAGCAGCAAGTGAGCAATTCAAAGATGGAAGGCAGCCGTGAAGGGTAGAGGGGGAGAGATGGGGGAGAGATGGTAAGCAGCCTTGTTGCACAAGGCGACAGGGGGTCTGCCTTTAGATGGATGGGTCCCAGCTATTGATAAGGTCAGACCTCATTTGCGCCAGACCTTTTACATTTTGCGAAATGTTGGCCTAGCCATTGGACTGTCAGAAGCAATTCGTCCCTGTGAAAAATGGACTGGCTCATTGAAAACTGTGACTCTATCGTAAAAGCATGAGGCCCTGGCACTGTGCTGCTACTGTAACTCGTCATATTAAAGCCTCTGAGCCCAGCCTCTGCCTATTTCAAATCTAAAATGCTGCTGTCTACAGTCAGGCCAACTTGGGTTCTTACTCTTTCTTTCCCCCTGCACATCATAGCAACTGAAAACCATTGTCTTGATGTCACGATTTTCTAGCCCTTATTTCCCCAACATCACAGGTTGTCATTCCGGCATTTTTCTTTAGAGCCTGTTCTCAGGTGCAACCCACTAGTTTTTTCTTTCAACTCATCTTCCCTATCAATTGCTGTCCTCCTGTTCTTTGATTACAGCACAGACAAGGTGTGAAAATCCCAGTCAAATATGGAGTATATCTGATGTGTAGCTGTATGTGAGCACATTCATGTGGGTATTTAAGAGTGTGACACAGTGTCATGCCTTTTTCCACTAAGATCTGTCTCATAATTCAAGCAGGGGTCGCATATTATCCTAGCAAGGACAAAGAACGAAGAGGGAAAAAAATGAGAGCTGTGCAATCAGAGAAGTGGGGTGTGTGGTTATAGAGATGGCCTCAGCGTACTCATTATTTAACCCCAACTGACCCAAAGACTCTCGTGATTCATGTGTTAAAACTAAGGTCAACTACCACCATCAACGAAATGCTGCACTTACAAAATGCCCCATGTTTCGTTTAGGCATGACTGTATTTCACAGTAGACACAAATTATTTCCCTGATTTTAACAAGATCAATATTACTCATTATTCTTACAGGTTTTCCAAATCTATAACTTAAAGCAACTATGAAAATGGGGCTTTCCTTTTAAGCAGATTTTCAATGTTTCTTTCATAAAAACTTGTGCAGCCTGTATGACGAAGCTATGCCTAAGTGGTAATTCATTTACTTGTGCAGGGAAACATTCAAGGACCATTAATTTATGCAGTAGATGCTTATATCAGCGTAAAGCACATTTCCTAGACTGTCCAGCACACATTTCAGATGAGCCCGGCATCTAATTTGTTTAAAAACCAGCCGATCCATGTCAGCTTTTAATGTAAAATACAACCACTTTTGATTAAATTGGACTTTGTGCATCACAAACAACCCCATATTTCAAAGAGAATAGGAATTCTCTTTATTTAACTTTTTTTTTCATCCGTTTATCATTACAGTACATAAAAAGCTGACCCCTCCTACTCCTTTGAACAAGGACGTCTAACTCGAGTCCAGAGGACTGTAACTCCCTGCACTAAGACACCAACCTGGCAAAGCTCCAAGGCACAGTAAAAAAACAGCTTCCATAAAATAACGCTACCATCAGTGTTTCAGATATGCAATTCAATTGCATCTCATCAGCCCACTGCTCACTTCCATTAAAGACTGCTGTCTGCACTGTTGCAGACGAGTTTAGGGTTTATTCAACAGCATTTCTGAGGGGTTTAAGACACAACAGATCAACTGGCTTCACATAAGAAAGAGCAGAGCACCGAGCATCTCCTCACTAACAAGGTGACTAAGGGGTTGGCCTGGCTCTTACTGGAGGACATTTCAACCATATCCACAATAATCAAAACTACAGATGTACTTTAGGCTCTAATATGCCTATTTAAAAAATATCCTGATGCAGTAGCAGCACAGAGCTGTAACGGTACATTGTCACAGATCAAAGCAGCAGCGGCCAACTGGAGGTAATGAGAGGCCACATGTTAAAAAACACACGGCACTGTAATGAGTTCTACAAAACAGATGAAAATGCTAAGGGCACCAGTGTTGTCTTTGATGCTATATGGAACTAGGTGTCTTGCCAGGTAGAGGAAACTAAGTCCTGTAATTCCATCCACCACAGGTTGCAGACAGCTAGGATGACTGAGGCTGATACAGACCTCAAGCTGATCGACATAACAGGCCAGATTGGTGTGTCTGCATGGCCTCACCATGTTTACATTGGAACTCCCTCACCATTAGTCATCAGGGCCGCAAGGAAGAACCAAATCGAGCGAGACTGCACTGTCATGGATCCATGCAATCATCACATATACATGTATAAATATATATGTATCTGTTAAATTTTTGTCAAAATCTTATTCCTGACAAGAGCCAAAACACAAAATAAAGCCTCAGGGTTGGACATTAAGGGTTTCTTTTCTGTGAGGTATAAATCACCATCACAGTGGTATAAGGTTTACACCCTATTAAACAAACCACAGTGTGTTTGTTGTAGCTTGCTGAGGCAAAGTTCTATAAAGTACCTGTTGGCCAGGAAAACTAAAGAGGATTTATACAGAGGGCCAGCTAACCTCTCTGGTTTTAACAGCTCTACCCTTTGGAATTTAGCTCACACTTTTCATGAAAACTGCATCAAAAATGCAAATATGAGTGATGGAAAGAAAGAGTAAACTACATCCAGAAAAACAACTGCCATCTATGTAACCACATACAGCTGTTCTTCCTGGCATGTGAAGTTAATCATCCAAGAAAATGTGGCAGACAGTCATGGACCAAATCCCAGCACTCTAAGCTTTCCACGTCTGATCATATTGTTGTAAACTGTATTCTACCAATTTTAATATGAAATTATGAATACTTTTTTAAAAAAATTTTAAGCATCTGGCACTGAATTCAAGCAGCACAATTACAATTTCATTCAAATTTGAAATGCTCTGAGAGAAGTTCAATAACTAAAAGAAAGTCAGAGGACACCAAGTAGCAGTCAGTTTAAATTCCAGGTACAACACAGTTAGATTCCTCTGTGCCTTCTGCACTATTTCCTATAGGCGTGATATCATAAACTTGCAGTGCACGTATCATATCCCTGATTCTGACTGGCCATGATGATAATATTGTCTTCTCCCACATCTCCCTTTCCAAGCTAATAGCCTGCTTGCTCTAGCTTAGGTGGCTGGCCGACCCTGACTGCTGCCATATCAGGCAGAGACCTCTGAGCTGAAATCAATAGCCAGTGCTGAGGGTAGAGTTTGTTTGTCACCCTGTCCCTGGGCTGTCAGTCACCTTCCTCCATGTCCTCCATCTGCTACACCCACATTACCTGGCTGATGGTCTGTCCATGAAAGAGCCTTTGGCATGAGAAAATGGTAAATAATTTTCGATTAGGATGCAGCTAACTGCAAGATTATTTTAGACATTAGTTTAGATGTTTGCTAAAAGTGTTCTATGTGGGTCTTTGTATACAATATGGTGGGGACAAGGCATTGTAATATACATATATATACATATA
>JBBMJY010000024.1:8622114-8632260 GCA_037833715.1 Toxotes lorentzi | reverse complement strand
AATATACATATATATACATATATACACACATATATATATATATATATATATATATATATATATATGTATATACTTTGGCCAGATAATATGCTTTCACAAAGAACCCATTTTTGTGTTCTTTCCAAACTCCCCACTTTCTACGACAATTGGTCAGTTCTATAAAAGTAAAGTTAATTAATATAAAGAAAAGGGAAGTTGACAAGTGTAGCACCTCTTTGTAAAGTTGATTTTACCCATAAGTGTCATGAAGTAGTTGCACAAGAAAGACATCAGGCTCTTACAAACAGTCACTGGTCCTTAAAGGTATCTGAAGGTGCCTGCAGTTACTTTGAAAGAACTGATAAAAGCTAAAAAAAAAAAGAAAGAAAAAAAAAGAAACTGCCCAACAGCTTTACCGGCTCGACTGAAAGGGTGTCAAGAACCACCAGCAACTTCACTTATCGCTGGATGCTGGCACCTCACTCCCTGTAGGAAATGCTTCAGCACAGGATGGTTGAAAACCAATCTCTCCCCAAACCTCACATTAGATCATATTTCTGGCACATGGCAATTGATAGTAGAATGTGACAGAATTTAATAAAAGCTTCACAAAAGGGAGCACAGATCCAATGGTATCAAGTCATCTCCCCTTCAGGAACCACTAAAACCTCTCTTTAGGCAGTACTGCATGTGCTTTCCTTGGATTTACACAGTGGGGGGGGCTGCTGACTCCACTGTGGCTCTCACATGGGAGGCAAAGGCTGAAGGCAAATGGTGCTCTTAGTGTTAGAATATGCTCTGCTGTGACTTCTGAAGGTCAACCAAGCCATGAAAACACATTATGGGGACCTTAGGGTATATGGAGAAATTTTGTTATTTTAATATGACAATGGGTAAGTAAGGCTGAGGCTCAAATCACCAAGACTTTCCCTCCAATTTCACTTCTTTTTCTACTCCCTGTGTGACATTTATGAAGCACAAATTTTTGTGTGTTTCTGTGCATTGATTCCATGTGCCACTCACCACCTCTAAAATTCACCTCGTGTTCTGTCTGAACACACCTTTACAAGTATACTCTCACAATTTGTTGAGATAAGAGGGATGAGTTGAAATAGAAACAGAGCCTCATTAAAGGGCAAAGCATTCGTGAAATCAGACTGGGATGTGAAGTTCGTTGATAGTAAGCACCTGGCTCTGACAGTGCGTCTTAAATCATAACCCTTAACCCGCGCTATTAAATTATTGGCTTATATTATTTTATGAATTTCTACAAATGCTTTAAAGAACTGAGCTCTGAAGACAGAAAAACTTTGAGAGCTGTAGGGAGGCGTTAATTAAAATTTTACTTCGGGTACTCCCAACAATTAATCATCTGAGTCGTTTCAGCATTTGTGTTTCTCTCTCAAAGCACATGTGCAAACACCCAAATGACATGCACACTCATGCATACACACACAAACACAGAACTTGCCATGTTGCCTCTACTCGGAACATATGGTGGATATTTAATATATTTTCCAAATGTCAGTGAAGCTTGTTCACAAGTGTCACCACCAAATCCCTTCTGGGATTTAAGGAAAATAAGCCGAATGAGCCAAATGAAACCAAGTGCAGAGCTCACTCAGATACTAAATGACTCTTGATCTCACCATCTGAAGGAGACTATTAAGGGAAACAAGTCTGCAAGAGGTGGAAAGAAAAAAAAACATATAAGGAAATACTGATATGAACAACAAATCTGAATCAAGTAGAACCTTTAAGGGTTTTTCCTTATTGCCAGGCACTTTACTGCGCACACTCACACACACACACCTGTGTCTCCTTACATGCATATAACATGAACATTCCATTCAGTAAGCCTCCAATTTCGCCGGCCACAAGAAACATTTCACATTTCAATAAAGTCTCTTAATTAACATGCACACCGATTAGAATGTCATGTTTCAGAATGAGCAGCAATCTGTCTTCCTGTCACTCCCTCACACACACACACATACACACGCACACACACGCCCCCCAGCCAGTGACTTAATGGCTTTTTTCACCTGCACTTAGCAATGGACTACAGCCTGTGAATAATAAGTGGGAAGAAAGAGTAAAAACAGGAGAGGGGGAGACAGAGTAAGAGTGAGAGTGAGAAAGATGTATTTCATGGTTTGACTGTCAATGTAAATGCCATATTCTATTGAGCATTTCATATTTCTGCCCCTATTTTCCCTAATTCTACTTTATTGATGCATACACTGGGAGTATTCTCTCTGCAAACAGCCAGGACTGATATTAATGGAGGCTGCCTATGTAGGCCTCCTTTATAATTGACTGTACAGTGGTGAAAAATGGAGGAAGACACTGAAAACTCCATCACAACCTTTCTGACTTAACAATAGAGGCAGAAACACAACCCAATTTCAATGTATCTTCTTTATACACGACACAGCCGGCTTCACTCTACTCCAATACAACATAATGCCTTTTTTCTGGCTACATTCATGGCTACTGAAGAAAGAAAGACTGTGTGCATCTGTGTATTTGTGAGTATGCACGTTTACACTCTTTGTATTAGCCAGACGCCAAGGCCACTCAGATACCTCTGATTGTACTCAGAGGAGTGGAGAAATAGGTGTCGATAAAAGTGCATCTTATGCCACTATGGAGACACGTTTGCTGCATTCCAATGGGGCTGCTTTGTTGAGCATCTGCGGCACAGTGCAGTCATACAGAGTCGAGAGACGCTCAGAACAATCGGTGGGCCCCCGGGTCTCACAAACATAATCTTTAGAAACAAAATAGGAAAACACACATCCACAGTTACAGCTAAGAAATGCAGTTTCATTGTCATTAATGCGAGGAAAACATTGCTGCGGCACATCCGAGCTTACGTGTGGGTTGAGTGACGGTATGTGAATTTCCATGTATGTGTCTCAAATACGTCTGTCTTACAGCTGCAAACATAGGAGAGTGTTTTCATACAAGAGCTATACTTTCCATCCCATAAACTGTGTTGAGACTGCAGATGGAGACAAATCAACTATGTCATAGCCTATAACCAAACAATAAACAGAAAAACACAGAGCTAATGTTTACCTGAGCTCTCCAGGGCATGTCTATTGGCATGAGGCAGGATCCCAATTGCCATTTCAGTGAGCTTATGGCTCTATAAGTCTGTGTATCGGTGTGGGTGTGTGTTTATGTAAAATCTCCCATGAGGTATAACGCAGGCTAATAAGAAGTAATAAAGGTAATGTTGACCTTGTAATAGCTGGTTTCCTGCCAACCCGAGGGTCTGAAAGACTGTCTTTGTGTGATACAGGGTGCAATTTAGGCAGATCACTTGAAGGGTTAACCAAACCAAGACCAAAGAAGACCTTTCTGTATCAAGTCAGTCAGTCAAGCACAAAATTACATGTTTTACTGACCCACATGTGAATCACACAGTCGGTGAGATATGCTATACTATAATCTGGTGTTTAGACGGTTGGGAAGCATTAACTTTGTAGGAAAGTTTTAACACTTTTTTCAGACCTACAGTTACCATTTTGTTTGGGTGTCATGTCATCACATCTGCACCGTATCACATAATTTTAGTATGAATAATTAATTTGAATACGTTACATCTTAAGACTGGCTGTACTGTAAAGCCATTCAATCACGGAGAAACAAAAAAAAAGATCTACAAATAAATTACAACAAACATGATTTCTCTTTTCATCGTTATTCGACAGTCAAGCTCTACTGTGATAGCTATAAATGATGTTAGAGGTTTAACTAATTTTGTCCCAAAAGACAAAATTCCGAACAAAAGACAATACGTTTATTGCTGCATTTCATTCCATTGTTAGAATCTATACAATTGCACTTACCACTGGTACTTTTACTAGTACTATTTACTACTCTGCTAAACTGCATACATGCTGCAGTGTTTTTGCTAATGAATTGTGTTTTGTAATTTACTGTTAAAGTATTGTCAACATTATGCCATATTTTGAATTATGCAGAAAAAGAGTTGCTATGAAGGTGACCAACTCATTACACACCATAAGAAATTTGGTTTTATAGCTCTTGTGAACTTTTAACAGAAAACAAGGAAGTAAAATGAGCAGTAAATGTGTATAATCTCAGGGGCAGTTGGTTTGTCTCCTCTTAACAACACTGACCATTTTTAATCACCATAGCTACCCACCAATGGTTATTTCAGGCAAAAGCAAGCAGATAATTTCTTAGTGCTGAATGGCAACAGCATGTTAGAGCTTTGGGGCTTGTGCAGCAGAAGCCTTGGAGGTGACTGTGTCAAGTTCAGACACAAGTAATCAACTCTCCATCAAGACAAAAAGTCACTGTAATTCACTAGATGCTGCATACTGCTAATTACGATAAGTAAGTGAATGGAGAGATGTTATAGGTCAACACAAAAGGCATTTCAATATTAGTAGCATCAAATAAAGCTTTGCTACTTAGACTGGAGTCTGCATGGTAACAAAGCAGAAAAGCAAGGTCAAATTGCACTGTGATTTTTCGCTAAAGGTTACACGCCTCTATGGGACAATACAGCAGATGAATATTCTATCTGCAGAGGTAGGCAGCCTTGAAGCAGTGAACTCCAGCAGCAGAAATGTTCAAACACAATTCATTGTTTGCTCTCCGGAGCACACCTTTTCATGCTTCATCTGATTCTACCCCGGCGTCTCTGTGGGCCCGATGCCACACAGAGCCACATGATAAGCTTTGAATGGCCTTGAAAACAGAACTGAAGAGGGTTGCATCTGCAGACCCCACAATGCTCTCCACATTACACTCCTGTTTAGGGTAAATGGTGTGGATGAAGGTTTTATAAGTACAATAAGTACCTGTAAGTTCCACTTACAAATACTTATTGTTATATCATTGTGTATTTTTAAGTTTTTTTTTTAAACAGGGCATTGCTGAACTAACTTACTTCAAACTTATCTTAAATGTGTCTTGTTTACTTATGCTTTCCAATTATCTCCCACATTTTCCAGAATGCTGGTGAACACCAATTAGAGAATGCTCTTGATCATGCTGTATTTCAAGTGCTAAATGTAGAGAAACAATAATTAAAAACGTTTACAGACATCTCTAAAAAGGTCCAAACTTGAAAGTATAAAATCAAGTCTTCAAAATGCTTTGTGCATTTCATTTAAGCTAATCACTTGCTCTTGGTCTTGTGTCTTGGTCTTTCAGAATGGACCCACACATGTACAGCTAGTTTGTTTTCTAAGAGTTTAAGGTTTTTGGTTGTCTTTGTTTTTTTTTATTCATTATTTGTCACACACAAGCACAGAGACAAGGATGACAAAGGCCAACCACCTGTTTATCTTAAAAATAAGGCAGATGCTTTCAGCTCTCTCGTAATCACTGATTCTTCCAATCCTAAAATTCTCACACCAGTAACACACACACATACTCACATACCATGATACAGAGTGCCAAAGAGACCTCCAAGCCTTCCTACAACTTAAGTTACAGTACTTTTAAACGTACGTACTCGCTCCCTCACTCACTCCTTATTCAGCTTGACCTGGTGCTCTACAACATGTTTTTCTCTATGCCTGACTTTGGTTCACTCCACACACTTTTTGCAGCAAACAGTAAGAATAAGCATATAAAGCCGTACAAACACAACCAAACACGTTAAAAAATGACGCTCAGAGATATGAGCAAAAAACACAAACAGGCCTCCTAAGTGTCTCTTTCCTCCGTCTGGGTGTCAGGCATATAATTGAGGGCTTACAATGCGCGCCCCTTCTGCTAAGCCTTGCTATCTATCGGGCCACACACTGCTCTCACAAACCGGCCTCCACTGGTACACATCTGATTAGGGCTGCTCTGCAAATGAAGCTTTACAGGACAGACTGATAACAGAAGGAGAGAGGATAGGAGGAGGAGAGGGAAAAGAAAGATTACAATATGTAAAGAGGTGGCAAAGTGTGGGCAGCCTTGAGTGCCAAAAAGGAACATCAAAGTAGGGACAAGTGTGGGAGGAATGTGATATAACAATAAAGGTAGAGGTAGAGTGAGGTCAGGACATACAGCTATGGGAGTATCACAGAAGAAGAGACATTTCTTCCTTAACATCCATTAAGTAACCATTCGTTAACTATGTGACCGGTGGAGATTTTTTGAGATTGACAGGACTGGCATCACTATCTTTAAGAATGGCTCCAAGCACTCATAACTGAACCAGTAATGTTTTACATTCATTTTCACTTCAGTTTAGAATGGCCTTGACCAGTCAGAAACTGGACAACTTGTTAATATAGATTCTTTCAAGTATAGTGGGCATATTGAAAGGAGGTATATTCTACATATTGAAGCAGTATTTCATCCTGATAGAGTATTTTTAAATTTCAATTAACTTTGAATGAATTCACATAGTTAATCATCTATATTATATGACCCGCAGGAATTTAATTTATCACTTTTCACCTTTTTTCACTCATTAACCTGAACTCATAAGCCAGTGCTACTCAAATGGTAGCCTTAAGTCATTTTAAAAAGTCCCTTTGATTTGTTTTGAGCAATTACTGTAACTGAAAACAATATTAATTTAATGTATGAGGCATGTGTATGTGCCTTGAGATATTTTTCACATAAAGGAGTTTGCTAACTTTTGTCCAATTTCACTTTTATAACTTGGTCCCCAAATCAGTAGCCTTTATGAGGGCCATACCATGTTAATCAAATGTGCAAATCCTAACACTGGGTCCATTTGTTCATAAGAGCTTCTGAAATTATTCAAGTAATGAGGAAGACATGCTAGGAAAACAAGTTCTATGTCTTTAACTAAGGAGAATTATGGCTTCAAGGTGGGGGCTAACAACATTACTGCCAATTTAATAATCCCATGCAGATCCCACATGTTACACAAAACACACACATGCTGAATGAAGCTCATAGGCCATGTTGCAGTAAATCACGAGTGTGCCAGGACTGCAACTCCCAGCTGCCTTTTACGTTTAAAGAGCAGCAATTTATACATGCCTTTTACCATATAATCATGTACATACACACAAAAGCACACGCAGCCAAGTGTAATGGCAGGGGTTTCCTCTGCGTTATCAGAGTCATTGATCAAATGATGAGGGGAAATAAAAAACACCTTGTGTGATGCTGTGGCTCTTGGCCATAGCTGTCACAAGCTATGACATATAAACATGGTTGACGCATCATGTATTATGGCCATTCCCTGTCAAGTGACTAATGCACAGTACTTCTGTCAAACAATGGCGTAACAGCAGGAAAGAGCATCACATGGTCAGACGGAGGAAAAAAGGAATGACACTGAGGAAGTCACAGAAACTGACTTGAAGAGCCAATGAAAAGTGAGGAGTGAGGAAAGAAGATAAAAGATGATATTAGGAATCCAAATGAAGAGTGACCTTTAAGTACAAATAGATTTTACATTTAGATACTCCAGTAACCTTCCTGTAAGCAGAGGAATCCTACAGAGATAAAGATGGGGATCTTCTCTTGGACAGCGGCCACCAAGGTGGAGTAAACCATGGCAACGATAGGAGGTAAATGACAGGTCAGAGGTCAGAGCCAGCAGGAGGAAATGACATCAGCAGGAAGTATGAATAAACAGTGGGAGATAATCATCCAATACAAGCACTGACCTTGCAAGGGATTAGCAGTGGTATTATCTCCCAAATATACAGATGTAGAAAAATGAGAGGGCGGGTGACCTTCCAACAGAAAAAGTTTGTAATTTCAAGTTTTATGTTTGACTACAAAGTAGATACATAATCTAAATGATAGCATGTCGCTATCATTAATTGCTCATTTTAATGTTAACTGTTTAAAGTGGAAATATAAATATTATAAATAATAAATAAATTCCTTTTTTTTTAGACTTTTTATTATTTATCTTACACTGAACTGAAATTCACATCATTCATGTAAACCCAAACAACACTCAGAGGTATTAATACAAATCTGGCCACATTTGTTTGGTCATAGTTTGTCATATTTTACATGTTTACAATGTCTTAGACTGTAAAGTTTAATTGTTTTGAGAGCAAATATCATAACATATTTTGTTGAGGAAAGAACCCATCCTGTTTTTGAGCCTGGATGTGAAGAAAGACCTGTAACTGTCTCCTAATCACCTGTTATGATAAAGTAGTAGTAGTAGTAACACCTAACTACTACTTTTAACATTGTTTTATACAGCTGTTTTGGTGTTATCCTTGGGTGTGTTGTTAATCTTAGCTTAGAAATCATTATCTTTCTTTAGCTAATACACTTGCAACCTTGGTACAAAGATAAAACACATAAAAAGCAGCACAGAAAAAATAACTGCTAAAGAAGCAGTTATTTTAAGTTCAAGTTGTTGTACAGTTCTTCAGAGATTATAAAAGAGGCAACTGAAGGCAAAGCTTAAAAAATAAAGCATTCTTGAAGCCTCATCAGTGAAGAAGAAATCTCAAATTAAGAGCATGCCCTATAGCAAAAAGAGCCCCTGGCATTCTAGTACTATTACATGCTGCTTCTTCTTTGTGTCTTTTTAAAAACTACAGCGTCGTACTAAACAGCTACACCACCGTGGTTTGGTGCTTTGCAAAACCTTTCATATTACAAATCACCAGGTCAGATACACTACCAGTCAAAAGTTTTAGAACACCCCCCCACCACAGTTTTCAACTCCAGTGAATAACCTTAAATTGTACAATGGTAAGCAGCAGTTTAGGTCACTGAAAACTGAAAGATCATATAAATATCTTAGAAAACAGGCCTTTTTCAGAGATCAAGAAACTGGTTAACTTACAGCTTTCTAGCAGCAATGGATCTTAATGAATGCCTAAAAGTTAATGTAAACAATTCCTACAGGTCCCCAACTGATGATGATTACTTACAAACCGTCTGTCTGTGCAAAGGCATTGTTGGAACAAACTGTTATACTACAACATCTGATGCATTATTAGGACAATATTGTACTGCAGGAAACATGTAAGTAACAAAGGAAGACAGACTGGTTGGTCAGGGGTTCATCCTACAGCAAGATAATGACCCAAAACATTAGAAGAAAAGAACTGGATGGTGACTTCAAATGATGGAAGACAGTCTCTAGACTTAAAGCCCATGGAGCTGGTTTGTGATGAAATGGACGCAAGTTGAAAGCAAAACAACCTACAAGCACAACACATTCCCCCCGAACTTCTGCAACAGTGCTCGGACAAACTTTCTGGGCAATATTTAAAATCTTCAGACCTCCAAAATCTTTAAAAATCTCCAACTGTTTATTTGTTCTATGCTTTAATTTCAGAAACAGAGACAATGAATTATGATAATGTTAATAACAGCTGAAAAAAATGGAGGTGTTCTAAAACTTTTCACTGGAAGTTTAAATGAAAGACCATCAGAAACATACCAGAGGCCATTTGAGATTACCAGCTGGATACTGACTTGAGGAGTATTTGCAGATCAAAAGAGTCTAATTATGTGTAACTTTTATATGTCGTGAATATGACATTAGTCACACGTGCTGTTGACATTTCGAGGAGTAATACTTTATTATCTAAACGGTCATGGCTCACTCATTTGAATATGATTTTTGAAGAGTCAGGAAAATATCATATCAATACAAAAATGTTAAGAAGAAACTATTGAAAGTACACCGGCAGCAGTGGTAAAACAACGTGACAAAAAAAGGGTGGAGAAGAAATGTAGAGTTCTTATAAAGAGTGAGCATCTCCCTAAAGGGCTCCACTAAACATTATCAGAGTGAGGCAGGGCTAACTATAAAACTCACAGCAGGGTGCTTTAACCATTAAACACTCCCAAATCTGGTCACCAACACACATCAACACCCACGTAACCTGCAGGACAGCTCCATTCACACCTGAGAGAGATGAGTAGGAGGAAGACGAGGAAAGAGGGACAAGACAGTGAGGGAGACAGAAGAAGGAGGATGGCAAAAAAATAAAATGAGATAACCACAGTGAGAAAGACAAGCCTCTAAGTATATAGCAGTACTGAGCATTTAACACCTGTCCACGGCCTGTATCAGTGATACTATGAGGCAAAGGCGCAGCGGATGTGATGCTGCCTCTAGAGAAATACTTGTCATATCCAGACACACACACTCACACACACACACACACACACACACACACACACACACACACACACACACACACACACACACAC
>JBBMJY010000024.1:8567282-8622014 GCA_037833715.1 Toxotes lorentzi | reverse complement strand
ACACACACACACACACACACACACACACACACACACACACACACACACACACACACACACACACACACACACACGAGAATGCAATGTGTCACTTCTATAAACAAAAACCTTATAGCCCACAATAACAGGGACATCACATTCTACACACTTACAGTGGCTTGCTGTTATTGAGTCCCTTGGGCACACTTAGAGCTGTTATTAGGAACTACAGAGCTGAGATGATGGTGAAAGAGAAAGAAAAAGAGGAAGAGAAGAGGAAGAGTGAGTGAGAGAGAGAGAGGAACAAATGGACCATTTATATCACAGCTTCATAAACACACATGGGGCCTATTGTTACTAAAGCTACCTTTATCTAGAACAGGACCGTTCCAGCGACTCAAAGATACATGATTACATCCTTTGGCACCATGTGTATACACACACGCATCCATACGCAGAGACACATACATCTGTGTACACAGAGACACACATTTACATATAAATCTGTATATAAACACATACAGCCAAGTCATTTTAGTCCTTCTCCTCTGTAGACTTAAGCCTAAAAAACCAGGGGCTTACTTTTTTTTTCCAAAAGTTATGTGCTGAAATTTGATAGTATGAGTGAAGGAAGACATTAGCATGAGCTCAAAAGTGCATCTATAATATGTGTGTACTGCCTGTGTGATTGTGTTTGCATCTGAGTGTGTAAATGCAAACGGGGCCTGCCTGCCTGTAATCCCCGAAGCAAGGGCGTGTGCGTGTCTTAGTGGGTGAGAGAGTTACTGTGTGAGTGTGTGACCAGTAAGATGGTAGACAGCGTAAGCCCCAGCCTTCACAGCTTAAGCCCCCCTCACTTTTCTCCCCCATAAGGCAAACAGTGGATAGACCACAGGGCTTAGCTGGAGAAAGACGAGGAGAGGACAATATATGGAAACTAATTCAATTTCTGCCTCTTTGCACTGCTCCCCAATCTGCAAATACCACCGAAGGCTGATGTAGGGAAATGGAAATCTCGACTTATATACTCTACACTATGAAGAATCTGTAGATTGGAACCCTATGGAAGTGTACTTATGCACTTGAGCAGCGGCCTTCCAGTTAAATGCCTTCCCTCGGTGGAGTTTCAAGTCCAGCCTCTCGAGCTGCTTCTGCTCCCTCTTTACCCGTCACCCTCTCAGTTTTCATGTCTATCATTTAATGAACTTTCCAAACGTGTAAATGGTGGGAGAACGGTCATCCTTCTTACTGTCTGCAGAAAGGCTATTCTGCAGAGTTTCCATGGCTGAAGCCAGGGGCAAACTTTTTTTTTCTGCTTGAAACATTCTTCACTTACTTTTAGGTTTTCACCTGTTGCATTTTTAAACATAGCAGTTTGAAGAAAAGAAGAATTCTAACATCCATTTTGCAAAAAAAAAGGAAATATGTGTGTTTTATGTACTGTATATCTCACAGTTACTTGCACAGTTTCAGCTCTTGAAAACACACAACAATTCTCAGTTCACTATGCTGCAGCATCCAGGTGGTCTGCCAGCAGTACTAAAGTCCAACTCTGAGATGGTGTAATTCTAGTTGTTTTCCCCACGGCTCAGAAACTCTCATTGATTTGCAGAGATAATAACCCACTTTATAAGTCTTTGCCCTCACTGTGTCCAGTAGCATTCTGCAACATATGTTACTCTCTCCCTCTTTCTGTTCTATCATCTCTCCTACCCCTCAAGGAGAAAACACACCGCACACACTCCTTTTATGAATTTTCCTAGTATGTGCTATTTCTGTGTACTACTGCTCCATTGCTTTTTAGGGTCACGACGTGATATGGAAAGGGGTCATGGGAGTTGGCCTATGGGCTTGGCTACCTCCGGTTCCATTGTTTTACACTTAATGGAACTGATGTCAGGAGGATCGCGCCTGGGTAGTTCTGCTGTCAAGTTGTGTTGTGATGGTTACACTTTTCAACATCTAAGTTGCCAGGTGAATAAAAAAAAAAAATTTTGTCTCCAAGACCAAGGAGCTCAAAGATTTAACCACTGATTTAACACTGATTTCTTCCTCAAAACAAAAATCCACAGTGATAAAATAAGTCAACTGACTCAATTGTGTCACTTTATATGAATATTATATATTTATAAATAAATAAAAACAGTTGCATTGTTCTATGACTTGCTTTCAACATACTTGTATCTTTTAGTTCCTAAATATCAGTACCCACATGACAACAGCAGTACAACAATTTACGGGTCGTCCCAAGTTAGATTCAGACAAATCCAATAGGCATTAGTAAAACAAAAAATGTCTTTGTTAGTCTGTAACACCAAGGTATGAAAAAATTAATCTTAAGTTTAAAAACACAATTGTATAGTAGTGGCTATGAACATTATCAGACCCATCCATACTAAATTGCAAACCAAGAGACAAAACCTACGTACTACATAAACACATGTATACACACACAACGAGTCACAGTGGAGATGCAGACGAACAAAGATTGTCTATCGACTTGCTCCCTTTAGCAGCCCACTTCTGCTGTACTGCTCTGTGCATTTTAATCGACTGCTTGTAGAGCTACATTATTTACCTACTGAATGCCAGACAGAGAGGAGCAAACAAGCTATTACACTATCTAAGTTTACATCCCATTATGTTTCACAGCACTTAGACTGTATGGTGGTGAATAACTGCTTAGTAAACAAACAAGATAGAGGGAAAACACACAAATGCTCAAAGAGAAATAGAGATGTGCAAAAGAGAGAAGACAAAGGGAGAGAATGTTACTGCCATTGTCACATATCACCATTAGGTTTGATCATGCCACATATAAGCACCATAAATGATCCCCTAATTTAAGTCTTCCTCACTGTTCTTTACTGCAATGACTCCAATATTGTGTGACATTTTAAAAATGGCACTATGCCGTACAACCATGGCTTGCAAGACGAGGATATCATGCTGAAGGGGGTTTGACGTGTACATCAATCCCACAAATAGTGCAGAATAATAAAAAAGTGAATGCTGGCTTATGGTTAAAAGCCAGCACAGTCACTCTTGAGCTTTGAGTATACCCTAATGGCCTCATCAGATTGTATACGGGAGCATAACAATCTCACGTCATTTTCATTGTCAATGAGGTAGTTACCATTCTGTTTCAGCTGCTTTTATGCTAAATAACCTCACCTAGTAAAAAGCACTATGATACTCTGGGGAGTAAGTGTGTGTCAAAATTTCCCCTGCAGCAAGTGAAACCTGTTAAAGTACACACAAGCCCACACAAAGCCATGTAAACAAGCACAGAGTCACACAAAACACACACACACACATCAGTGAAGACACACGCTAACAGCGAAACTTCATTCTTGAGGTTCTGCTCAAGGGGAGGGGCAGGGAAGCCCCATCTATCAACGTTCAGTGCGTTTAGAGTAAAGCACCTCAGATGAAAGCAAGAGCTGAAAGATGAATGGAAAGAGGGATGAGATCGGAAAAGAGAGGAGGAAGGGGTTTGGTCTTGGAACAGGGTCCACAGCAGGGAAAAAAAAAAAGAAAAATGTAGATGCATGTTAACTGTGTGAGAGCTGTGAAGAGGGTGAACAAATAAGAGAATAAGACAAATGAAAATTGAATGACAACAATAATCTCACAAGCTGACAGATGGGTAAATACAGATGGACATAATGAAATGCACAATCTGAGTAGCTCAGTCCCTCTTACACAACAACACAACACAATCACAACAGTCTGGAAGATGGGCTGTCATTGTCAAGATTTCCTATTAGGAGCAATATAGTTGCAAAGTAGAAGGAGACACTTCAGAAACTATTATTCCCACTTTTAATTCCCATTTCAAGGATTTTTAAATTATACTCTATCTATGTTCAACAGATGTCAACAGAGTTCAACAGATGATTCAACTTTACAGGATTATGTTAAATACTAAATACTAAATACCCTTTAGCCTCAGTTGCCATTGCTTTGGAGAAGCTACCAGTCCAAAGTGGAAATTAGAGCTGTAGCACAACACTTCATAGTCTCAACTGGGACCTATGCACACAAGGACTTATCCAAAACGGACCCAAGGACTTGACCGTAAACTTACTTAAACTGCTGAATGAAATCATGTTTCTACAAAGCTCAGCTTAGCTTGGTTTCCACTTACGGTCAGCAGCACAAACAACATAATTTGTTGTTTGAAAGTGCTCATCTTCTGTATTAATGATTCAACCAAGAGAATGTCACGAGCATCTAAGACTTAAAATGCCAGTCACCTAACACTGACTACGGAAAAAATTCACAGGGTCTTGACTTCCATCACTCTGGAAGCCTGAAAGAATTCCTCCCACTTCGCAACCGAGACCAAAGCTGCTCCTTTTCTTCCCTCTCACTCGTACAAGTCTCCCGCAGGTGTCTCACACAATCTTGTATTCGCACAGATGTACACAGCAGGCCATGACTGACAAAGTAAGGGATCATGGCGAGGAGTGTAGGTGAAAGAGTAGAATTACCATATGTAAAGAACGGAGGTGGCAAGGTCTCTATTTTTGTCCCCTGATAGGGTGGTGGAAGCGGGTAGTGCTACGAGGGACAAGATGAGCATAGGTAGATATACACACATACACAGCGCAGACACACAAATGGATGCATGTGAATGCAAAACACACCCACGTAAGAACAAAGGGTGCACACAGACAAGTGCGAGAGCAAGAGGAGACAAGAAGGTATCACTGCCTATCCAGGCGTGTGAAGATACAGCCTCTACCTGTGTATGGGTTGATCAATGAAGATGACACTGGTGGTGTAAAGATCTGATTAGCACTGGGAGAGAGGCAGAGAGGGTTTTCCCATCAGGATCAGGTTTCAAACCCTTATCTTATAGTAGTACTGGTACTTTTATTTCTGCAAGGGTAATGGAGACTGATTGAGACCCCATCGTCCATATGCCTATGGGAATAACTTAGGTGGCCCTCTTTTTTTTTTTTTTTTTTCAAAATGTGTAAATAGTTAAAAAAAAAAAAAAAAAAACAAGGGGTGGAGGTTGTCTCTCATGACTGTTAAGCAACTGCGTCACTCTATGGTGAATCACCTCATGATATCTTGCCAGTTTCAGGAAGAGAAGGGAAGGATGTGTTGTTTTAAATGTTATTTCCTTTATCAATACTTCCTTGACATTATCTCTACTTCTCTATTTCATAAACTTAGGAGAGGCCTGTTTTTCTTCATTGTGATTTTTTTTTTAATCAATAAGCTGTGACATGCTGAGGAGTTTTGATTTTTTTCAAAATCTACAACACAGGAAATCTGTTTCTAGGCCTCAACATCTCAACTATCGCCACATTTAAATATAAAATTACTAAATGTGCTGGAAAGTCTCTGCAGCCCTCGAAGACTGCAAGTGGCAGAGATAAGTGGGCACTCCCTAGATTAGGGGTTCTTAAACAAAGGGTCAGGACTTGAAATTGCTCAAAGGCCTGCAGCTGGAGGGTTGCTATGCGAAAATATGAGTTGTATTATCTAAATAAGCTGGGGTCCCAGAGTTACAGTAAATGCATTCCATTTGGTTTCCCTGTTTTTGGAGTCCAAGAACTAGAGAACTTCTGGTGTCTGATTAGATGTGGTTACCCTTCATACACTGTTTCTGGATATCCTCCACACTAAGATTTATTACTGGTGATAATTATAACACTCATCATTTTGAGCTGTATGCTGATATTGGGTGGCCCTCTCTCTCTGTGTTTTATTTATTTATAAGGCCGTTACTGTTTTTTACCCCTTATATTACTTCATTGTTGTCTTTTAATACAGACCCTTATCAAACACTCTCAAATGATGCAAATGATGGATTACGTTGCAGGGACGACTGTTTTTACTGAGCTCGGAAAATCCAGTTTTTCTCACTGTGCACCTGCAACCGGGAATAAGATGCAGAACAATATAAAGCTTATCTTATTTTTATCATTAGGGCAATTTGAATTTTCAATTCCATCTTATTTCACCTCTGGCTATTCTTGTTTTAGGTCATTCAATTGTTTTAGATTTTAATTGCTTTATTTATTCTTGAGGTTTTACTATTTCACTAATTTGGCTTTTTATTAATTGTGGTTTCTGTTACTGTTTTTATTTAAATTTCTTATTTGTGTTTCTTGGTGACTAAGATCTTTTATTTTTTACTCATGTATATTATAAACGAGGTCTCTTCCTCACTGTATTTCCGTGATAAAATAAAGGTTGAATGTCATGTTAAACGAAACTAATATTATAGTTTAAATCACTTTGTTTGCAAATCACTTTGTATTTTCTTATTTCTCTTTTCTTTCATGGTAGGAATTTACTGCTCTTTCTACACTTAAAATTTCCACCTCTTTAGGTGATCTTGTTTTATGGGTACATATTGCACAGCTCATACATATGTGTGCAGGTGAAGCTGCGCGTGTGGCAAGTGTTAATAGCTTTCGGAAATGTCAGTGAGACAAGCAAAAATGTTTGCAAAGTAGCAGAGTGGGCAAGAGTGGAATGAGACACAGGGAATCTGGACGGAAGGCTTATAGAGATTCATCAAAATTTTCAGTAGTGTGACCATTAATCATCATTAATTATAAGTTACAGGTGTGAAAAACCAACAGTTACTGAAATGCATAAATCTCATGAAATGTGTGAATCAAAGTAACCAGGTGTTTAACAAGTCTCGACACTTCCTTGATTACAACCTTAACACCAAAATGTTATTAACCTAATTAGTTTTCATGTTCTTTGATGAATGAGAGAGAAGTGTAGGAAGTTTTTTCTTCTTTTTTTCTCCACAGCACTAATAGGGCTTTCAGTAAGATCATTACACCAAAAAAGCTCTATCCTCGCTTTTTCCATTTGTTTCCTCTGCCTCACAAAATAATCTCTAAAACCATCTGCACTGGGAGTAAAATTACATGTTGCCTAGCTTTCTCTTTCTGTCATCTAAACCTGTCTTTATGTCTCTCTCTGTCCGTCCTCAAAGCTTCTATAAAATCACACAGGAAGCAA
Organism: Toxotes lorentzi; assembly: GCA_037833715.1. Lineage (NCBI taxonomy): Eukaryota > Metazoa > Chordata > Actinopteri > Toxotidae > Toxotes > Toxotes lorentzi. The sequence continues at coordinate 8,615,030 of JBBMJY010000024.1, read as the reverse complement.
AAGCTGGGAGGAAAAAACAGAACACTCAAATGTAAGAGGCTTGTGGACATCTCAAATGCACTCAGAGAGGCCATTAATAAAAATAATTAGCACAGGAGATGGGCGGAAAAAAAGGGGGAGGGCCGGCTTGGCAGATGTAAAATCTCATTTGTGTTATTTAATTTATCAGAGGCTGAAGCAGGAAATCCACCAATCATTTTGTTAGAGCACAGAGCTGCTACAACAGGCATCTCTATCCTGGAAGGACATACACGTACACACACACATATAAATACACACAGACCCCATCATCAGCCAAAAAGGGCTAGAGGGGTCATTAGTGAAGGAAGAAGATCAGATATCACCAATTCATCTTGGTCAAAATGATTAGAGAGACACACAGAAAGAGAAGGATATATAAGGGGGTGGTTGTGTGCATTCCAGGTTTAATGTACTATTGTGATCTTGGAGTCATTAATCAAACACCAGTAGACACACGCCCACATAATGTTTCTCTCACACACACACACACACACACACACACACACACACACACACACACACACACACACACACACACACAGTTAAGGTTCAGGTTCAGAGAGGTCAAGGTGATTATTGTCACTGTAACTCACAGAAGCTGGAGACTAACCATTCAAATCTCCACTCTGCTGCAACACATTTGGCACAATCACAGTTCCTTGGAGAAACCTTGCCCAATTGGTCAATTTGTATGAGAATAAGTCTTTTCGGGCCAGTGTGTTTCATTTGATCCTGCAATGGTGTGGCCACTACACTAAAAATCAACTTACAGCTCAGAGTTTCCTGAGTTTCCTGTGACTCTCCTCCTACGCTGCGCTGAATTCACTTCACACGCTACTACTAGTTTTGATGTACAGGTTTGTATTTTATAGATGATTCATTTTGCAGACATTTAACCACAACTACTACCAAACACAGCAAAAAGAAGCGAGAATGAAAGCAAGACTGACAAGTGAAACAACTGCAAGACGCTTCTATGAATGTAAATAAACGTGTTCGAGTATATGTGGGTTCAGAGTAAGTTCAGAGTGAGCATCATACATTGGTCCCTGTACAGAAAGGGTATAATACAGCATCATACAAGTCAACCTGTAAAGCCAAATATTGTACAATACCTCACTTTAGAGGCTTTAGAGGCCTTCAACAAAAACAGCTCCCGACCCAGCCTAAGCTTTCTAAGCTCTTGAGCAAATACCATGGGACTAACAAGCAGGAGGCTTGTTTGTCAGTGGTCCTTTTGTGCAATTTTCAATAGGCTAATCATGCACACAACAGCATGTTAAAACCCAAACAACTGAAGCAATATTATCTAACACAGAAAATGGGAATAAAACCCTAACTATTAAAAGCACAGGCTCCTTACCTTCTCTAGATCAAAAGCAAAATAAACTCACATTAAGTAGCGAACTTAAGAAAACTCCATGGGACAAACAAGCACAAGAACTGTGAAATCTCATTAGACCCTTTGTGCAATTCTGAAAAGGCAATTTGCTCAGACAATGATGAGTTAACATAATACAAAAGCAAGAAAAAAAGAGACACAAACCATTTCTATTGGAAGTAGATGGGACTTTTTAAAAACAAAAACCAAATTAAACTTGCTTTGAAATCGAAATCAATAAAACTCGATTCATCCCAGTTAGATCTTTGTTTTGACCACAATACAGATTGTTGAAAAGATGAGTGGAAAAAAAATATGTGACAAAAAAAGAACTTCAGATTGTGTCAAACTGAGTACTTCTTGAAAAAAGTAGGCACCCAAAAACATTGTTTGGCAACACAGCTGGTACCTCTCATTTGTGGAACTCCCAGGGTACACACACACACACACACACACACACACAATGGCACTGCAATATCTATACAGACAAATAATTCATGCAAGCAGTGTTTGTCAGCATTGCACTGCTGATGCTTCAGTACTGAAGCACTCCAACTGTGTATTGTACTGTAGCTGATAAAAGACTCAAATATTCTACAAAACATATGGGAGAATGGAATCAAGCAGAGGAGCAAAGTTGTGTAAACAAAATAAAAAAGGAGAGATGACGCCAGAGGGATTTAAAGGCTACCCGTCTGTGTGCTGGGAAGGAAAACACCTTGTATATCTCCCGTCAGACAATACAAATACCTCTAATCCACAAACACAAGCTAACGCATAGAAATCCTCGTGCCGTTTTAGCAGTACAGTATGAACGTCTATGAACTGCACCGAGGAGATCCAGCTAATATTACTTAATTCTGTGTAAAACTTTTCAATAATATTTTTACTGTTTGCAAGTCTCATGAGTGGTGAGTCGTAAAATCAAATGAGTCCTGAATCATAGTAGTGACTGTGGGTAATAATGGTTATGATAATAAAGTTGGAGGCTGACTCCAACAAAGGGACAGTGATTGAAAGTATCCTACCGTGGTCTGTGATTTTACAAGACACAAGATAGAGCTCCTTCAGACTTCTCCCCTCCTTGGCGATGATTTCCACACACCTACAGACAGACAAGGAGAGAGAACAATGTTTAAAGTGTCACCTGAGGCATCTGTCTCGTATATTGCGTTTCACTTTTGCTTGAAGGCGAGACCTGTCTGAAAAACACTACAATGCAAAGACACATATACGTCGGCTGTCTTTCTCTTTACCCCTCTCTCTCTCTCGTACACACTCACAAACACTCAAAGGAGTGGAATTATTCCACAGTAAAGGTTAAACAGTACAGCTGCAGGGTCATAACTGTTCACATATTCTGCCTCTGCTTCTCTTAACACACACATTAATAATTAAACACCTGATCTGATTAAAGACGCATGCACTAACACAGCAGGAGTGTATGTGTGTATTTGTGCGCGTGAGCGCGTGCACAGACTCACACATGTATAGTAAGCTTGCTCACTTCAAAGAGATATCTGCATTCAGCTCAGTGCCTGAGCCCAAAGGACCTACAGACCGTGCACGTATGTGTGAGGGAGAGAGTATACACTGGGGAAGGCTGAGGGGAAGATCAGAGTATCTGTATCAAATGATTCTCTGTAAATGCCTCTAATGAGAGGAGTGTGTGCAACAACTAGATTTTGATCAACGCATTTGACCTATTAACCTTCAGGAGAAAATGTTTTGATCTTTATGCTGGTGTTCTATCATGAATATTTATGAGACAAGAAAGCCAAGCTCATACACACCGACACATACCCCCACACACACACACATGCTGTATGGGTCTCATATTAAAAGTGATGTGGAGCTGTCTGCTGTCATTGAGCTTCAGTGAAACAGGGAACAATACTGAGGTATTTGTGCAGTCTAAGAATGTGCACTTTGCTCATACACTTTCACGCAATATGACTGACAGCTGAGGATATTCTGAAATGCATTACTCATATTCGCTGACTATCCACTGGCATATCTCACCATAGACCAAGCGTGATGCGTGAGGACTTGTTGGGAGAATCTGAGCGTCTTAATGTTCTGTTTTTTGTCTTTGTTTTTTGCCACACCCTCACTATGTCGCAAACAGGAGTGAAAATAGAACCCAGATCAACAGGGAATTCAGCGCAGCAAAATTTTGAGTCTCTCCAACACAGCATTATTTGTAAGCTAGTGTGTTTTTGCTTCAGGTTTCATTTATGGTGACACTATTCGTGGATGTCACTTGATGTGTGACATCTCGCACTGTGGGATGAAGGAGGAAAGAAAAGTTAAAATGTGTGTCATATTTCTAAAATCCTTATTTCTGAGTGGAGCCAAAGCTGTTAAAATGTGCACTGGCCTATCTGCTTTAGTTCACTGGGCTGCATCTTCATATTTCACCTTTTCTATTAAATTTCACTTGCAGTGGTCCTTCGAGCCTCTCCATGTTATTATGTTGTGCGTTTCCTACTTTTTCATTCTCCCTTCCCACCTCTCCTTGTTTATTTTTCTCTCTTTCCCCCTGAACCTTACTTCATCCTGCCCTTCTTCCCTTTTCTATCCACCACTCATTTTCCTCTCTCTGTGGCCCACTCTAAGATGTGGTTTAGAAAAACTCCACACTTCAAAAATAGAAAAAAACCTGTTACAACTGGTCATTCCTGACCCATCCTCATGCTGTGGCCAGTCTTAGATCAGATTCGGTTAAGCCAGTGGGATCACAATATCATGCTGCGTGTCTTGGGGCTACAGCATTAGTGCTGCTAATGAATGAATGCACTGGGAAGAGTCTGTGAGGAAACAGATGAAAAGAAAGTAGTGATTCAGGGATGCAGCAATGAAGGCAGAGGCAGAGTGTATCCACTGGGAGCTTGTTACACTGTGCCCGGGTCCCCAGGGTCAGAGCAAAAGCAATTAGATTACACATCAATGAATGAAGGGGGGAGTGAGAAGAGATGGAAAGCGACTACAGCAGGAAACACAGGAAGTAGGAATCTCTATACAATAGATAGTGGTTGACCAGACAGAGGGGGTGCATCATGGGAGACTGACAGAGCTAGGGAAAAGAAAGGGAGAGAAAGAAGAAAGAGTAAAAGGTCATTAATAAAACCGGAGTGAGGTGAAATGAGAAGGTGTGAAAGGAGACAGCAGAGGAGACGAGCGAGGACGGAGCAGAGGTGTGGGATGTGATGGCTAAGAAATGGTTCAAGCCACATGAAAGGCCTTCAAGAAGCAACAAGCTCCCACCCACCTCCACCCAAACCCCACAAGGCTCAGCTGACATGAATTAGTGATCTGCTCACTTTCAATAATGTACAGAGCCTGTGACAAAAGCCCCAGTTGGACATGGTGTGCATACTAAACATTTAGATAGAGGCAATGCTATAGGAGATAACACTGAAAGAAGAACATTAGGATGCAGAGTAGAGAGCAAGTCAACAGGGTGGCAGGGTGCTTGAGCTGGAGAAGCTGCTGATAGTGCTTAAAGAGAGAGGAAATGCCAGTAAAAGGTAGGTTGAAGAGGAGAAAGAGGTAAAATTACTTTTTAGAGACTTTGCTGAAAGAAAAACACATTTTAGGAGAATGGAGAAGAAGATAAGGAGAGCAGAAAATGGATGAAGGAGGATGAAGACAGGATGATGCAGCTGATGGAGGTATGTGGGATGGAGGATTAGGAAAAACAGGTGGGATAGGAGGAAGAACTGATGAAGTGAAAAAGAGAAAATGTGTAGGATTGCGATGATGAGGATACAGTATGAGCTGCAGGAATAAAAATAAGGTTAAGGAAGAAAAAAACTATGAGGAGAAACTGATTGTAGACTGGGAGATGATGAAAACGTGTCAGAAAATGGGGGAACAGTGAATCAGGAGAGAGGGAAATAAGAAGTTGTTGAACAGTGCATGGAATCAGTGAAGGGAGGATAAGTGGAGGAGAGGAAGTAGACAGCGCAAGATGACAAAATGATGGGTAAGTTGAGGGGGAGGTTAATGAGGATGATTTTGAACAATAACAGAAAAATGAGCAAGACGAAGGAGTGCAAGGAGACGAGGAGTAAAAGACGATGACAAGTGAATAAGGTGAGAAAGTCAAGCAAGTTGTCTCTGTTACCACAGGGGGCGAAAGATGCTCTTTGGAATATTACAGATATATATATTTTTTTAAAGTCCAGAGAAAGTCTTTTGTTATAGTTATGTAGCTAGCTAATATACAGCTCAAGGCCGCCTTTTCCAATAAAATGACAATAAAACGGTTTCCATGACAACAAAGGGACTGCATGTTTAAGCAATTAGTGTGACCGGCAGGCAGGAAGGAGAGAGAGAGGACCAAGGAAGTGAGCCTCATCAGGGGTCAGTGTGTGTTTGGCTCACTGTCACCACGCTGTCGGCACAAACAGCCAGAGGTAAACAATAAAACTGTCACTCCTCTTGCTATCTCATTCTTACAGTCGCACACAAACAAAATCAAGCGTTGGTTTGGTTCTTGGCATGCCCGGGATTTGAGGGAATTTCTCATCCTTAAACACAAAGTCATACACACATTTTCTATCTAAATTGAATTACTGGACCCACACAACTGGACCTCGAGGACTTTGCTTAACCCTGAAACATCTTTTATATTTAATTCTATTTTCTTGCCAGCCAGCTAATGCTGCCTGCCAAAGAATTTAGCCTTTGTTCAATTCCACACTGAAGCATAAGAGGCTGAATCATAGCAAAAAAGAGTTGGACGTAACTGATGTAACGCGTTTTCTAGGGAAAAGGTTTGTTACTCCATTACTGAGCTAGTATCCTGTAGACTACTCATAACAGTAAGTAACAATTTAATAATCTCTCCAAAACAACTTACAGAGCCAGATGCAACTATATTTTTCATATCATCGGGAGAAAAACATGCAGTAAATTGTGTTGCTGATACTTAATTGCTCTTCCCTTGGAGTTTTTAAGAAGAAAACTCAATTATGTTACGCTGAAACCATGGTAACTACATCACCGCTCATTTATCTTGTGATTAACGAAAGCATTTTCCTGGGTCTTTACATGTAAATGAGGCACAAAGGTATGATGAGCTAAAGCTGTATGAGCTTAAGTGTAGATTACGGTGGAAATGTCACTGACTGAGGAGCCTGGATGCTTTTTTAAACATCCATTTTTATTTGCAATTGCAATTGAAATTAAATTTGCTCTTAGACCATATTTGCCCAACTTCTGCTCACCACCACTGCAAAGCTACGTACTATATATTAGCGCACTGAAAATTGTTTTAGAAGCTACAGTGGTCTCATATACTCATTTCTAAAAAGCTGCAAATAAAATGAACATAGCCCATCATATTAAAATGTTATTTATATGCACTGAATAGCATCATTTTAAAGAGGCTTTTTTTTTGTATATAACTCTGAGAAGCTCTTGAATTATAAACGGGAAACGGTACACCAGCTTTATCAGAGGGATAAAATCGTATCTGTACTACACTGAAGGCTAGGGAAATGGACTTTCAAGTCAAGGCCAAGGCACTGAAGTGGGTTTGCCTTTGCCTTCATTCTTACAGCAAGGAGCTCTAGTGAGTCATTGATGCCTCAGAAAAAATAAGAAAGCTTCTTAAAAATCACTGTGTACATCTTCTGTAATATGGCCACTTATACATCCTTGACCAGAGTTTCAAACATGAAAGAAAAAAAAGAGGATTAGCACTTAGAAAATCATCGACCAACCGGCAGAGCACTGCTTTTCTCTGAGCTCTATACTGTGCTTAAAGCTGCCCTACAGGACAACTGGCCTTTGACTTTGACTGTGTGTGTGTGTGTGTGTGCGTGTGTGTGTGTGTGTGTGTGTCTATACACGTCTGTTTGCTCTGTTGTACAACCAGAGGTTAAAGCTTGACAAAGCCTACTGATCAGCCCTTAATCCTGGCTCACTGTTTGATCAAACTGCTCTGCTATAAGTCTGTTGCCATGGTCATACTGTAAATTAGGAAACTTTACTGGTTAATTAAGATTTATATTGTATTCTGTATGTTAATTATTGTTATCTTCAGTTGCTTGCTTAGGTTGCTATTTAGTGTTTTCAACTGGCATTATGTTAAAATGTTAAACATTTCCAAACAATCAAATCTAAATACAAATAATTAGTAGTCATATCCATTTTCCAACATTGATCAAGATATACTGTGTGTGCAATGTTTTAATTTCACACCTTACTACTTATCATAATGCATCAATGACATGTTTGACCAACACGTCATTGATGTCACTGGTTTAAAATTTGCTAATTACTACCATAAACGGCCTCTCTGTGGAATAAGCAGGCTTCCAAACATACAAGTCCAAGCACCTTGGTGAGCAATGTCTATACACAGAAACTGGAACAAGTCTACAGTAAGGCTCAACAAGGAGATGTGGAACAAGAAAGGGAGGACAAATGGAGCGAGGGACTTGGTGTTTGTGTGTGTGCATGTCATTACGCAGTGTGCTGTTTGCGCTTGTGTGCATGTGTCTCTCAGAGGTGAAGCTAATCTTCTTTTATGCAATATGGCCAGAGGTATCCAAGCAGACAGGCAGCAAGAGGAAGAATAGTAACAATACTTGAGAGAAACAGAGGACCATATTTATCACAAAGACTGCAGACAGTCTTGCAGCCAAACAACATGTGTAGCGCTTCTCTTTAGCTAGCCTATCACAATGGAGCAGGAACAAAGACACTGCTGGGAGAATGGCTGTAGGTAGGTACACTAGCACGGTGCCGACCAACACAAGGCCTCGTCTCATCCCACTCCTCACACGGCCCACAATTACACGGCTGTCTAGCCACACAAAAGGAGCAGGGAAACAGAAATGGATGATTTTCGAGAGAAGAGTGAGAAAAAGAAAGAAAGTAAGCATGAAATGTATAAAGAAAAGCAGTTGAAGGTCTAGGGAGAGGTTGAAAACATAAAAGGAGGAGGGGAGGAGGCAGCAGTGGTGACAGACGAGACTTCAGACTTCCACTGCTGTCTTTAGACTTAATGAAATGGAAGGGCGGAGCAGCAAAGAGGAGGACAGCAAGGCAAGACGGCGGTTTATACTTCTGTGGAGAACGCTCTTGCAAAATGATTCTTGCTGTAAATTTTCTTTATATCACCCATAAATCCATACACAAGTGTAAGGAAGCAGGATTCTGCTTCCTCAGATGATGTGCAACACTAAGTTTCTGGAATCCTCTGGACAAAAAAACTTTAAGGCTTTTTTCATTGGGCTAATATAAACGGATATAAAAATATCCAATACCTCAAAAGAGCCCTTCAGTAAGCAAATACTTCATACTGAGGAAAAGCAACAATCTTGAAATTAAGCAATACCGGTTTTATTGAATGAGAGGGAACATATTTATTGCTTTTCAAATTGCTGACCCTCTGATAATATGTGTAGACTTGGACTATTGTTCTGTTTGACTGTAAAATATGCAATAAAATGATGAAAAAATAGCAAATGCATTACAACTTACAAACATCTCAAAGAACATTCACACATCTAAAAAGTTCTCACTTATTATTGTAGCTTCTTAAAAGCAACCATGACAGAGAGTTCACATATGCTATATTTGTTTATTGTTATGATATAATTATAAATTCAGAAGCCAAGGCTGTAAGATACACTTTTTATCGCTGTCCGTTTGAGCACTTGTGTGTGTGTGCGCCTGTGTCGGTGTGTGTGTGTGTGTTCCAGCTGTCTGAATCGGGGTCTGCTTCAGCAATTAGGGGCTGGATGATTTCCCAGGCTAGCCTGCCATACCCACTGCTCAAATGAGAATCACATTCCTATTGTGTTCCACCACCGTTAATCATGTTTTCAAACGACTCTGCGAAACTGCAGGGCATTCCAGCAGCTTGTCAACGGCCTGCTCAAAAATGTGCCGATGGGGTCATAACTGGAGCCATAAATGCCCATCATCCTCAGATTTCCTGTCCAACCTGTGCTTTTTTGTTTGTCTGGGAATGGAGAAGCGAGCACCGAAAGAGCACACTTTGCTAACAGAAAGCAGGAACACCAAGGCCGGTCAATGTGCCGCTGTCTCCTCTCATCCTCAGTCAAGGTTTGGTTCCTTAAATACTTGAAGCATTTCTCCAGCTGTGATTGCAACATAAAACATTTCTATTACTCCCCTAAGTGGCAAAAGTTCAAATGTAGAGAAAGCAGGAGTCTTACTCTAAGCAAATGGTCATTTGGCAGCGCTAAAGGTATATACATTAAATAATACTGAATTCAAAAGTGCATCAGACTTCTGAAGATATTTTGATATAAAGTTATCTGTAAACTTATGGCTGTTATAACATACAATATCAGCCAGCACTTTCAACATCTCCAAAAAAAAAGTGTCACTCACACACCAGTCGATTTGTCCATCAAAAACCAGAGAGAAAAGCCAACTAAGCACTTTGTGAGGTTAAGTGGTAGTTATTCACTTGAAGCTCATCCAAATGGACAGCCTGTTGCCTTGCCAACGCTGACAGGCCTCTGTGATGCACATGCACAAACACCATTTTAAAGCAGCTTCTCGGTTGCCAGCGGAAACCAAACTGGCCTGACATCACTCACACAGCATGGATCTCTGATAGTTCTTCGCTCTGCCTCTGCGGCTCCTTCCTTGGTTGCACCTAAGCAGTTTCCCTGAGGACATGCAAGTGAGATATGCACCTGTAAATGAACAACTGGGTTCTGTAAAGCAATGCCATGCCCCTATCTGCCTCCACGGTCAGCCCACTGCAGCCATAACACAATAAATAACTCAGGAGAAGATGAGCCCTGCGCTGTGGCAGATGGAGATAACAGCCTCAGGTCTGAGTTGACACTGTGGTTTTTGTGCCTATGTTTGTGTGTGTGCGTGTGTGTGTGTGTGAGTGCAGAAGAGAAAGTTAGTGGAGCTCTGCCCATGTGAGACGAGCAGTTAGATTAGAGATGGTTGCCCATGATAGATGTCACTGTAGGGAATAAAAAGCAGTGCATGCATCTGTTTTGTCTTATTTCTGAAACAGTCAGGTAGAGCAGGAGCAAAACAGCTTAAATCTTCCAGCACTCTGCATATGTATGTGATTTTAGCATCCACAGATTAAATTAGGCGTGTGTTTTTTGATTTGGAAGAAAACTCAATGTACTGTGCACATCTTGTGCACATCAAGTAAATACAGCATTGTATACAGCATTCATATAAGGGAACCTCTGTTTTGGTTTCACTACAAAATAATCTCCTTATCAAGTCAACATTGATTGTTATTAAGTCATTAAAAATTTTTGAAAAAATGGGGGGGAAAGTTATGTATGTTAACAAAGAGGCCACCAGGATGCACCGACTCAGTACGTTCTACTTGCAGAATATTATTATTCTACTTGCAGATTTCTTACCTTGTTAGAAGGGGAAAAAAGTTTTACAGGACTCAATTATCAACAGATATGAATTGATGAGATTTTTTTTGCTTTTTGTTTTTTGTGTTTTATGACTGTACCAGGCCCCCATTTCTCCAAAGTCCTGTCATAAAATATATTATGGTATTTCACTATGATTAAATGTGATTTCTCCAGAGCAGATAATACAACCAATAACTACCAGCTAATAACAGAATCTTGTTTCAGGCACTAAAGAAAACAGCCAGTCTGACTGTGATAAATTGAGGTGAGCATACCCCTCCCGGCTGCATATCGTAACTCCTCTGCTCCATGTCCACATGCAGAGAGAGGTGAACTATCACAATGTTTACCAATAGGCCTGACACAGAGGCACACGGTAACACATAGTGTACACCCTCCGCCCATTCAGCCATAGCTAATTACTCTGCACTTTGATTACCGCCATCTATTTTAATGAGAGCTTACCAACACATTCTCTCCTGCCTGCTCCCTCCGTCAAACACACGTGCAAACACATTACACACATGCAGGAGTGTGTGCGTGCCACTTGGACAGATATACACGCAGAAATGAGAAGAGAACAATACTGCGTACCGTGTTTGCCCCGTTGGTAGGAAATTGGAGGGTGTTCATTAGGCTAATGGATATGAAGAGGAAGGGAGAAGGGGGATGAAGATAGAATGGGGGAGGAAAGGAGGGAGTGAGGATGGGAGGCCACTGAATTACGTACATTACGATGTACGATGGTCCAACAAGTCATACTGCAGCGTTTAATTTCCTTGCTGCTATGATAGAGAGAGGAATACTTCAATTACACAGACTGGCTTTAATTACGCTGAATTTGCCTCATAAGTCGGCTCCTGTTGGGAACGAATGACCTGTTACATTTTTGGTGCTACTGCTCACTGCTCCTGCAGCTTTGCTGGATGAACTCAGCTTCATTAGGATCACTGCTTTACCAGCACACACACCAAGATGACAAAGCCTAATCAATGGACTCACACTGTTCTAAAGACTTGGGGAGAGCGGAGACAGTAGATACTGAACTGGACAGGGTTGCTGATCGATGGTGAAAATGTGTGCTTTCCAGAGTGGCTTCTGGTGTCCTTTATTTTCCTTTGCACACATTTTAGCTTCTGTCACTAAGTTTGCGCAGTGTCTTTTCCTCAAAAGTTACAAATTTCATTTCTCTACAGAGAGTGAAACGACATAAATAGACTATGCAAGGACAGCCCTTGAAAAAAACCAGACAGGCAGAATGTACATAAAGAGCAAGAGAAGAAAGCAAGAGAGACCAGAACAGAAAGAACACAGAGACAAGGACGAGTGTGAAAGGAAAGAGTGCATTACGGGGATCGAGCGCGACAACCGCTTTACAACAACAGCTATGCCACATCATATCGTCACACTCTGTCTCATCATTTTACGAGACGTTAAGTCGTCCATGAAACTAGTTCAACATGTCTAGTATAGCAGTCATCGATACCACACACACACATGCATGCATGCATACAGTACACACAACTGCTAAGTTGGAAAATGTTGTTCCAGGAAAATAGAGCTCCAAATTTTGCCAAGATGAGGTCACAGCACTGCGCAGTAAGTCAAATAGAAAAGGTGAATATGTGTGCAACTTTAGGACAAAATTTGTGTGTATCCGAGGTTTCAAAATTTCATTTCAAATATAATAAACCCTCTAGTTTTTACTGCCTGAATGAACCTGGAGCTGGAGCTAGAGTTGCTCCTCACCCCGGCAACTATCACCCCTGACTCTTGACCTCTGACTGGATGTCTGGAGAGCCCACATTGACCTGACCATGACCCCTGACTGCCACCGTCTCCATAGCAACATGAGCAAGGGCAGCACTTCAACGCCACAACCTAAAATAGTAGCCCCGTCTTAGAAACTATTATTACACAAAACAGCAGGCTCCAAGGATTTGGAACCAAATTGCTTACAGTTTCTACGACGACTGGGTTTAATGTGAGCAGTGCTAGCATTCCTCTCACCTCATTTCTATACCCTAACACCTACTCCTACTGGATATTATCACTGAATTGTCCTGTTTGATTTACAGCATATAATGCCTTTCCATTCCTTTGGTGGTGTTATCATAATATTAAAGTATAACACCTTACCAATAAAACACACATGCCACACTACAAATAAAACCCCCACATAAAAATATAAATAATCTGTAGTATGGGGAGAGGGCTCTAGCATATACTGTATAAACCAGCTGCTAATTCAATTGTTCCCTCCATGGGGACAGCAGAGAGAAAGATCCAAATGAGAAACTGGTGGCTAAATAACCATGATGGTAATAACAGTGGGAGCATCTCTCAGAGCAGGCGTTTGACTCTGGTGACACACAGCCATTAGGTATTCATGAAAACAGATGTTGCTTGGCTCACCAGCTCATTGGCCCAAACACCCCTCGAAAAAGCCAGAATCCTAAATGAATTTCCCCAACGGAACGCACTGTTTGATCCAATGCCAAGAAAAAGTGAGGAGATTTCCAAAGAGGAGGGGGGTACTTTATCTCCCTTGAAGTTCCTGTCTTCTCATTTTCATATTACGCCTCTTCATCACCAAAACCTATCTCTTTCTCCTCATATCCTAAGATGTCATCTTTAGCATGGGCCGAGGAAACAAAATCCTATTAGCTACCAAAGTAAATTTGTTGAAGCAGTTTCAACCAGGCAACGCTCCAGTGGCTTATCACTGGCTAAGCAGACAGAGCTTAGGCAAGAGGAGGACAGAGGAGAATGGGATGGGTAAGGAGACAGGAGGGAGTTTAGGTACTTGTACGTATATATATATATATATATATATATACACTGTACTATACTGTACTTTATAAGTAACATATTTTTTTAGCATTGCACCCAAAATATCAGGAAATTCAGCAGTTCATTTTGACAAAAGATTTAAAAAAAGACGAGTCACAAAAAACTAGTCTCACACTTATTTTTTATTGTTTTTCCCCTGCTTAGATTCTGGTACATAATCAAGAGCACATGTGTACTTTCCCCCCATTTGTCTTTGTTTTCTCTCTCTCTCTCTTTCTCTCTCTATTACTGGAAACATTTTCTGAACTGTTAAAATCAAAAGAGAACCTGTTTCACTGGCAAAGGCACTGGCCACCATCCACTTGCATTACACTGTATTTTCTGGTAAAAACCCACGATGATAAAGATCATCTTTTATTTTTTATTTTTTCCTTTCTTGAGGTATCTTCTTAATTTTTTTTTTTGTTGTTACTGCATGTGCTGTGCCGTGTGTGAGTGTTTTAATAAGCTGCCTGATCGGCCATCAACTCTTTCACACTTTGGTGAACAATAAAGCTGTATTTGAACCCTCTATCCTTCTATACTGTATAGGTACATTACAAAACTTAATAAGTAAATAAATCTTCACTCTTTCCGTACCAAAGAGTGAATGTCAATGGGCGGTGCACTCACCTGAAAACATGAGAAAGAGGATATGGAACCAAATCTATAGCCTTTGTTCTCTTTCCTTTTCATAACTATTGATATTACAGTCTTCATTTTTACAAAGTTCTTCTATTTAGTGTGCTGGCAAATTGACCAGGGCTGGTGGTTTAGAGGGACAAAGGGAAGAAGACAGAGTAGAAGAAGAACAGACAGTGTTGTTGATGTATGTGATTATAGCCTCTTCATGCTGCCCATCCATTCTCTATAGATTCCAGATGATAACCGTCCTTGGACCCTCTCTTTCTTCATCTCCCTCCCTCCCGCTCAATGTTTTTCTCTTATCCTGGGCTTTTCAGCCCTTTATCTTAACATCCGTCTTCTTCTCCTGTCTTTCTGTTTCTGTGTATCCCTCTTTTTCTCTCTGTGGCATTGTTCTTTCTCTCTGTGCTTCCCTCTCTCTGCTCTCTAAACCCTGTGCAGTTTCTTTTGATTCCCTCACCCTCATAACACGATCTTCCTCTCACAATCACTTCCCCTCTACGCTCCTCATGTGCTACGCAGGGAGCCAACATATCTAAGACCCCCTTTCTCCCACAAAACAACCCCTCTTCAATCCCTACTATCTTTTTCTCTTTACCACTGCCTCTCATCCTTTCATGGCCATCATCTCAGCACCTCCTTACAGTTTAAGACAGTGTTCAAATAACCAAAGAAAAAATACCCCCCGATGGGTGGAACGCGTTTGCCTCGAAACACATTAGCAGTGTCGAGTAAAACGCTATGGTAAATGACAGGAGACTAACAGTGGGAATTCTGCTGGCCATTCAGCCAGCCAGAAGAAGCACTGGAGTGCACTCCGCAACAACACTGCGGCTCAAAGTGAAACCAATCCTCCAACACCATACAATATCTGCCTTAATCTTACTCTAGCTCCGCTCATTACACACTCAGCATGGGCCGGAGACAGGCGACACAGGGAGCTATGTGGCTGGGATTTGTACGCCAACTGTGCACGACTCTGCGTATGTGTATGTGAGTAGAGGCAATAATCGCTATAACTGCAAGACGAAGCCACAGCAAAAGGGTGTGTAATACGCCATGACACTATACTCAGATCAAGTAGATTTATAGTCCGTATCATCTCCTGCCATAAGAAACGAAACCATAGAGAATGTTAATTTCCATCGCCATAAACAACCATAATAAGCATCATACTGACATGCAAGCATGTTTGCATGCCTGCAGAAGAATCAGCATACTCTGACACATAGAATCTGCAGACATGACATGTATATGCGGGTGTAGATTTGTAAGTGCTTGTGTCTTTCACTACATGTGTGTGGACACAGGTATGTATGTGCATTACTAAGCGGTTGTGCACATGTCTCTTTTTACCTCATTACCACAGCAAAAATCCTGACCATGCTTCGTTCATCACCTCAGTCAGGCGAGGTGATGTCATCCACTGTAAATTCAGACAATCCTAATTGTGCAGGGTGATAATGCACCCACATAAAGACTAACATATTTCAAGCCACAATAATACTCTCTGTAATCCAGCAACCTTTCAGCGCCCTCCAGTATCCAGCTAACATTCAAGGACGGGCAGAGAAAGGGCTCTGCCAAAAGCTGGAAGACTGATCTTAAAAACAGAAGCAAAATCTGACTGAAAAAGAAGTTTTCCACACAGACACACACTACGCAAAAATCACGTCTGTGCATACATTGTTTTCTCACATGCTGAAACAACCATGTACACACACGCACGCACACATGCAGACAGACTCAGCCCAACAGACTGGAGGTTTGGAGTAGTACTGCTCCCAGTCTGCCAGTTCAGTTTTATGTCTCGGCTTTGATACAAAGCCACACAGCATGGGAGCTCACTGCACCACCTGAGGTGTGTGTGTGTTCATGTATATGTGCGTGTGTCTGTATATGTGCGGGTATAAATGTCCAATCCACCACCTGTTTGTTCGCATACAAAGCCAAACGTCATCCACTTCCAAAGAGTACAATTGGATACGTGTGTGTGTGCGCGCACACACGAGTATTTCCCGTGTATGTTTACGTGCACAAGACCTGCATGTGAGTGTGTATCTGTAGTGTGTAATCCATTCTGTTTTCCACATGAAGCTGTTCCTCATTAATCAATTTAGGGAGGGACAGCTATATGAGTCGAGGCTGTCCTCCACTCCTTCACAATAAAACCTTGCCGGGCTTCTTTCCTCCATCAGCTCACATAACCCACCTTCTGGCCAGATCAGGTCATAGACGGTAACAAAAAAACCACAATGACGATCACTGGCCTGGGCCAAACACATGCTATGATTATTCCATTTTTTAGCTGAACTCCTCTGTGTATATAAACTGTATACACTTTCAAGGTGTTGTTTTTACTGAAACGTTAAGATCATTTTTTTCCCTTGCCAAATATTCTTTTACAGCAAAGTTTGTATGAGTGACCTAATGTCTGCATTGAAAAAAGAAATAATCATATTTTGCTGCCAATTGTATAATTTATGAGACATTATTGCTCGGAAATTCTGAATTATTAGATTCTAATAACATTGTTAAATCCTGGCAGAATTGAGGTACAACTGCTGTAGAGTGTGTAACAAAGACAGATGGTCAAAAATGACAAAAGTCAAAAAGAAAACATATTTTTAAAATGATGTAGTGGGACACCTCTGACAGTCATGGGCCAATCTGTTTGACCACATGTCCTATAACCTAAACTTTTCTCATTTCTCATGAACCCTGCGGAGAGGACATGACAAATGCAGCAGAGCAATGTTTTATCTCATCTCACATCCCAACAACAAGGAAATAAACATAGGCTGACAGCCAATCAGATTGCCCATCTGCTGGTCTGCCTCACAGTGGTTGGACCGACCGACATGTGGTGAAGGAATCATTTCTGCGAGGGACGCACCCCAGAGATGGTAGGTGGGGGAGCTGAGGGGGTTGAGGTAAACAGAGAGAAAAGAAGCAAGAGGGAAAACGGGGAGAGTGAAGTGGGAGGCCACACGGCAACTCCAGGCTATTTGATTGGTAGAGGCATGTAGTCAGCCAGGCAGGGAAGACCAGGAAATGTAATTCAGGGAAGCTGTCTGGATATGACATCTCAGGGAGCTATTCAATCTGCGGCCAAACCCTCAAGTGGCGCCTCGCCTGGCATGGTGGCAGGGAGGTTACAACTGTGAGCTCACTGCCTGTCAACCCCACTACACCCTCTGTGGAGAAAAAGATATGACGGAAAGCGGAAGGACAGGAGAGGACAGGAGAGGAGAGGAGAGGAGAGGAGAGGAGAGGAGAGGAGAGGAGAGGAGAGGAGAGGAGAGGAGAGGAGAGGAGAGGAAAGGAGAGGAGAGGTGAGGAGAGGAAAGGAGAGGAAAGGAGAGGAAAGGAGAGGTGAGGAAGATAAATGGTAGCAGAAATACTAGAATGAGCTAAATATATTTATATACTGACAATGTAACTAAAACAGGTACAGCCAAGAATAAACAAGATTTAAATAGAGTGGGTGAACGTCTGAAAGGAAAGGCGGAGGGGATGCCAAGAGACAGAGGCACAATGGGACTCAGCTGAAGCTCCAGAGAATGAATGGGAGAAAGACTGAGGAAGGAAAGGTGGAGTGAGTGAGAAAGTGATCCAGGCGCCGGCTGTGATTCTTCTCTGTCAAGCATGGCTCATAGAGAACAGTGATAATTGACAACAGTGGCTGACATTCTTCCCCAGACCACTCTATTCATTACAAAACCAAAACAATCCACCCCCGCTTACTATGCCTTAAGAAGTGCATTAAGCAACAGTACTTCCTAGCTCTGTCTGGGACGTGTATCTAACACAGACCGTTTTGTATTAAACATTATGGTGTACAACTGGGAGCCACATGAAGGGACTAGGTCAGGCAATGTGTTGAATGTTCACATTGAAAATGCAATGCTACATTTCTGGGATATCTGATGAAAGCCACGTATTTTACTTTCATTTGTGAAAAGCATATGGAATCCAATTGTTTCAATCTGATACAATACGGATTGTGAGTAAAATCTGGTTTAAACAGTATTTTTGGGCATGAGGCTCAAGTGGAATGTCACAATTTCTGTTTTTTCACCTTGCATGATTTATATTTGGCATCCACAGACAAATGTTAAAAGCAAAAGCACACTAATTTAAAATGTATACTGTCTGTAATGGCCATTATGCAGCAAAAAACAACTAAAAAAAAAGCAAGCAAATGAGTATATAACTTAATTAAAAAAGGCTAGCCGGTATAATAGAATGGAAAAAATGAATATATAAAAATATATTTTTTCATTATTCTTCGTCCTGAGTGCATTGCATTGCATTGTGACAATTTCACTTAAAACTGAACATCATGAGCTTAATAAAGATATATGTTATTGCAGGGCTGTTGTATTGGACTGCATTAGATTATCAAGTGGCCACTGAGAGTATATCATCCAAATGTGTTCTCCAAATCTGGGTTTCTTACTCCAAACAAAGACAGTGACAGCAATTAACCCATCTCTAGGCTTCAAAACATCCCTTAATAAACATAAGGGTGACGTCACAGACTCAGGGTACAGGATACTGTTTCTAATTAAAGGTAATATATGGCAACATATTTTATGAAACAAAAATACTGCAACATTTCAACACAGCAAATGGAGAACATTTATAATTATGAACACATGTACAGTACGTCTTCCCAACATGGGGTCACATTCTCTTGTATTTCAACACAACGCAGCAGGACCATAGAGGAATGACATCATGGGAGGAAACGAGTGCACGTCTATGGGAGCTAATAGTTCAGATGCTGCCATTCAGCTCCACTGCCTGTCATTCACATCCATTTGGCTTCCCTGCTGTCTTTCCTGCTGGTTCTTTGGGTCTAATATCAGTTCCTGAAGAATCTTATCAGTCAAGTTATGACTTCACTGTCTAGCCCTTGCCAGTCAGCATTCAGCATCTCTCAGAGACAATGACAGCTCACTATTGGATACAGCTCCAAAAATCTTTTATCAAGCCCATTCATTCATACTTGCATGCATACAGATAGAGAAATTCAAAGACACACAAAGACACACAAACAGAATCACTCACCCTGTCGTCCCTACCTCCCTCCTGCACAGACACACTCATCTACCATTTCATCCCAAAGAGACTGTACACATTCAAACAAACAGAGGAGAAGGTTATTGTCCGAATGCAATTATCTTGTACTGTCCATCTCCTTGACTGCTGTGGGACAAAGGGCCCTCTGTTGATGAGGCTAGCAGTGTGTGAATAGGAGGTTAGACATCCTTGGCCTTTTCCATGGTTGTGGACATTCAATCTGCCATCTACACATCCCAGTGGATCTGATAACACTAAACAAACCCCAGAGAGAGAGGGGGAGAAAAAGCCAGACGCTAATGGCTTCAGTATTGTGTGTAAATCCTCTCTTATCTGCCTGCTCTCTGTGTTAAGAGACTAGTCAAGGGCAATGGGAAAGAATAAACTCCATAACTGCAATGTTGTCTGCCCGCGTTCACCTCAATGTAAACAGTTTAGATTAGAGCGTGACCATGCAAAGGCGAGCACACGCTGAGAAACACAGCATTAAATTCCATAAGCGAAACACAGAGGCGCACCTACACACATACAGTGTGTACGCAAAGCTTGGTATCCAGTCTGATGCCAGAAAAGGCTGACCTGGCATCAGAACGGAGCTAATTATTCTCAGCCATTCCCACTGGACCTGTCTCACATAAACGCACCCGCACTCACAGACACAGACACACACACACAGAGTTGTTGTCTGATTTTCTCTTTAGCACTGTCTTGTCTGCGAGTCGTGGCAACAGACCAGTAAGAGAGAGAAAATGAGGAGAAAGGTAAAAGGAGTGAGGATGGGAGGAAAAGAAAAAACATGGTGGATTATCCCCCTTAATCCCCCCGTCCCATTATGGTGGGAGGGGGGGCTCAGCTTCTAATACATTAAGAGTACAGTAGAAATCTGGTTCTTTTTTTTTCCACATCCTTCGCTTTGTCTGGGATGTTTCTTTCATCCATAATTTTTTAACTCCTGCTTTTATGTTCTGTGTTTTTGTGTGAGTCATCTAATCTACTTCAGGGATATCAGAAGATACTGTATACTAACATTATTACCTGACTGACAAATCAAATCCAACACGTCCTAAAGTTTTGTGGTATCTGATAATGTCATGTACATTTGTATTGCAGAGTATTTTTCATTTCAAGTATGATAGTCGACAGCAGAGAGAAGGCAGGAGCATAGGAGAAAAGAAGCTAGGGAATGACATACAGTAAAGGTTCCAGGCCGGGTGTGAACTGGGGACATTGCAGTTCATGGTGGGCTCCTTAATTGTTGGCCATAAGGGTGCCCTGCCAACACTTTTGATCCTTTATTTCCTTTTTAAAATTAACATCTTACTTGTATTTAACTTTCAAAAATCTAGATTTTTGAGACCTTTGTGGCACTGGTGTCTTTATTTGAAAACACACAGATGCAAGAGACCCAGTAAAAGCATAAATGGTTAAAATGCAAAACTAATTACAATAGTAATTTCCTCTGCAGTCACCTACCCCTCCGCTCAGATCACCTACCCCTCCGCAACTATATATTCATCCATCACAGCAATCACTGCCACATCGTATGTATGAATCAATTCTAAATGTCAGGCTGCAAATTACGCAGGCCAGAATGCAGTTACCACTAATTTGTGAATAACCTCCAACTATCACTGCACAGCAGTTACAAGAAAGGGAAGACTGTTTACGCATAATGTGTGCATCTAAGAACAATTTCCTCCATTACAGTGACACAGCTCTATGTCTGTGAGGTCCTTCTAAATGAGGACATCTCTACTCCAGTGTCTAACACACAAAGGCCGGAAAAAGGTCTGGAGCAACAACAATGGCCCGAGACTTGGTGGAGTTGGGTGTCACTTGTCAGGTTCCAAGGCTGTGGGCTGTCAAAGGCTGGCAGTCTTCTTCTTAAGCTGACAACAAATGCTGGAGTCTCGGCCCTCTTAGGTGCACTTCCCCTGGGGAAAAGACTAGCACTGATAGAGTTGCTACTCCAATAGTAAAAATGCAAAAAAAAAGGAAAGATGCTCCTCGCTCATTCTGCAAAGAGAGATGGTTCAAAGACCAACAAGCTTCTCTTGCACACACACGCAATAGCTGTTATCTGATGTCACGGCAACAAAACAAGACGACTGAAGGTAAATTACAGCAAATTCATACACTTGACTTGCATGCATGCTTCCCAGCGCATGCACACATACACACAATTACACACCCTCAGTCTACGTGACGGGAGCAGGTGTTGGATGTAATGAGTTTGTCTACAAGCTGTTATAAAATGACAACTGGGAGTGTGGACCCCATTATTGGCAGATACACCCCTTTTTTTTATGTAGAATACAGGCACACACACACTGCTGCTGCTGCTGCTGCTGCTGCTGCTGCTGCTGCTGCTGCTGCTGCTGCTACTTCCCTAACTGCATACTTCTGTCAATACCACTTGTCTTTCAGGGTGTGAGTCAACTGCTTGAGTAGAAAAAAGGAGTGTGATGGAGGGGGTTGACACCAGTGCTTGTGTGTGAGTGTGTGGGTTCATGGATGTATCTTTGCATACACTTCTACCTTACACTTAGCTGTGGTGGACAGATATCCTCCCATGTGTGATGCGAGATGTAATGTATGAATTAATGTCACACAGCCGCACCTCTCAGTGTGCGTCATGTAGCCTCCACTCAAGGACATGATCCCACTGCCAACTACTGCAGCTGTAATTCACTCCATCTCTTCCCTTCAATCACTTCCACAATCTGCTCATCAGTAATTCATCTCCAGGTACCATACTCTCCGCTCTCTCACCATCCTTATCAGACCTGTCATCAGACTCTGAGACACTTTAATTGGCAAGTGCAAGGAAAGAAAGAACTTTTCTTGTTGGCAACTGATGCAGAGATGTTGGTGACGACAACTAGAAAAGGTACTGGAAAGGTACACACTAACAGCAGAAAACACATATTGCCATATTAAATACATTCAACATGGTCTGAATTTGAGATACACTAAATAATTTCCTTTCCATTCAGCAGTGTCTCCATCTCTACATTATTCTGAATAATAATCAGATACAAATGTAGGACTAAAAGAGTGGAAAGATGAATGCATGGCCACCATAAGCTCTTTGTTATTCACCTGTGAGCACTGTGAGGGTTTATTAGAATGAGAAAGAGCAGAGAGACCAATAAGCATTCACTGAAGTGCAGACACGGTGTTCTTGCAGGGTGCTACATTGCCTTTCCTTCCTTTTAATTTTTCTACCTTTATCAAAGTCTTTCCTCACCTCACTTGTCTACCTCAAAATGCTTCAGAAACACATTCATTTGCATTCTTCCATCCTGCCATCCACCCATCCATCTATCCATCTGTCTGTCCACCTAAAAAGCAGCTCAGCCTCTCCCTCCATCTGTCCATCATTTCTCATTACTCTGCCTGATTTCTATTGCTTCCTCTGTCATATTTGTGAACATCGATCCATCTTCTTCAATAAACAAAACAGAAGCTGCAGGATGTAAGAATATATAAATTCTCTAGTGTTAAAATAAAAATGGTAGAACTTTTTTGACATATGTGTCATAGGTGTTCCTATGAACCCACTGGGAAAAGAACCAACAATCTGTTTGGTTCCACATGATGTTTCCTCAGTTTCTCTTGTTATTAAAAGTGGAATTTTTTAGGATGGGCTTGGCAAATTGGAAGTGATTAAAAGAGTGAAATCACAATAGATAACATTTTCATACAGGAGTCCAGGGAGAATCTCACTGATAAACTCCAACCACAGAAAACTACTGTACAAGTAAGTACTTTTTAACTTAGGTAATAGTTTCAGGGAAAAAAAATATAC
Organism: Toxotes lorentzi; assembly: GCA_037833715.1. Classification (NCBI taxonomy): domain Eukaryota; kingdom Metazoa; phylum Chordata; class Actinopteri; family Toxotidae; genus Toxotes; species Toxotes lorentzi. Next base: position 8,591,854 of record JBBMJY010000024.1, on the reverse strand, counting down.
ATTTTCTGCGACTCCAAAAGAATGCTGTTTTTGACCTCATATAGTAAATGCACTCGCTTCCACACATGCAATCTCAAGTTTCTATAGCACAGGGAATTAGTCTAAACAGATAAAGAGTGGTTTATTATCAGCTTTATCTGCAAACTAATCCAGACAAACAAAAAAGCATCTAGCATCCCACTACCTGTGGTGACTTGATCTGATAAAAGTCCCCGCCAAAAAGATTCCCCTTTGTGCAAAACCAACTCATCATCTCCAAATGTGAACAATGTATCTTTCCCTAAAAACTAATTTTCCTGTGAAAATGGGGTTTTAAGTCTTTTGAGGCTCCTTTTAGATTCTAATAAACTAATTCCAAGGCCGATGCCGAGAGAGGCTTATTTCAATTTCACAAGGCTTTGTTCGAATTTGTTTTACATTATGATGCTGGTGGGCAGGGAGGAAGGAGGGAGGCTGGGTGCTGGGGGATGTTTGGTTTTAATGCATTCAGGTACCTTGTTTTGTTGTTTGCTCTCCTCACACCATAAAAGAAAAAAGGAAAATGATATGTACAAACTTAGGCTAGTTCATCCTTTCTCTCGTCATCTTTCTGTCACTGCTGATCTGTAATACAGACAAATACCGGGATATTTCCTCTAGACAAAAATAAATAGTGTATATTAAAATACTAGAAATCATGCTTTCAGCAATGCCAATCCACACTGCTGGAGAGAAGCCTGTGACTTTACACACATGTACCACTGTAAGACTATCTTTCCATAAAATAATATTTTCACTGCACATTACAGCAAAGTAAATCTCCGTAAATCCAGTGATTATTCTCACTATTTTCCTGTCAGCCTGAGTAAGCCAGGCAGCCTCATACCAACTGTTGTGAGTCCCTTACAAACAAACAAACAAACACACACATGCACACAGTGAGTGAAAGTCTGAGAAGTTGATCCTTTTCTGTTTGTTGTGAGTTGACAATAACAGCTATAGAGATGGATTTCCTCACATGAAAACAATAAATATGGAATGTGAATAAGTAAAGTTGCAGGCACAACAACAAGCTCCCGGGGGAAAGAAGTGTGTGTAAAATTGTGGTTAAGATACAGGGTGCAGAGCAGTATAATAGTAATTGCAGCCACTAATGACTATAATAACATACCTTAACACTGGGCTGCTCAACTCTGGGCTGCCTCTGCTGATTGCAATCATTGTTAATTGCACGTGTTTGAGCCAATTAAGAACAGTAGCAATTTCAACTGTTGCTGCTCTGACTAGGTTGGTCTCATTGTAGAAAGTTTACAGAATATCTACATATAAATATTGTTCAGCATGAAACTTTTTGGGAAAATGTAATTATGAGAGCACATAAAGACAGTGTTTAGAGTATTCAATAAGAATCAATAACAAAATCAGCATCATCCGAGCAGCTAGTGCTTGACAGGCCTTCCGCAAACGTAAAGACTGTTTGCCGGTGTGTTCAGAATATCAGAGCTGCCTCCGGCTAAATAAGGCTGCTGCTGCTGCTGCTATTAGTTTCCTGTCATCTCTCCAGAGAATATCATGTCCACAAGGAGTATGTACAGCAAACACAATATAATTTCTAAGCAGTCTTTCACCTTACGTGGACAATCAGACACACAAACAGTACATACTAGAGGAGGACACATTGATAGACCCCCCACAGCATAATTACATTTGTGTAGGGGTGAGTTGGGTCAGAGAAAGCAATAAAAGAAATACAATAATATTTATTATAATATATACTGAAATATATATACATACACGTTGTTTTATGTGCAGCCACAGGGGTGCTCAATGTTTTCATCACTCACTCTGATCACTTTAACATGCCCTGAAACTATGCACAAAAGCATGCTTGCATTTATGCATCATTATAGTAGTATAGTATATCCCATTGACTGGATTTAAGTTACTTTAGCTGTGCCACGATACACCGAGCCGTAACAACATGGACCACAGTGCCTCCAAGTAGAGTGCTAAACTTGAATATTTTGGTCCTGCAGGTTATTAGAGATTTAATACCATTTTTAAAAGTTTTCATTAATTGTTTCATATGTTCCTACAACCATTTTGGAAATGTAACTGCAGTCTTAAGAAAGTGATAATGCAAACTAAACCTTCAGTGCTGCTTCACATTTAAAGCTTTCCACCACAGACGATTAGAAGTGTTTTATTGTGAAGAAGTTACAGGAAGTAAAGTGGTCTGGGGTCCATATTGTACAACAAGATATGGACATTTTTTATTTATTTTATTTTTTCTGTCAGAAAAAAAAAAATGTAAGCGAGGAATGATAGGACAGGAAGCAGCTGCAGTGAAGTAGTTACAAGAAAAGCTGCAGATGACAGGTAAATGTCAGAGTTTGGGTAAATCTCAACCCTCCAACGCATCATTACTGTGCCATCCTGCCACAGAGAAAACCACTTTGTCCCAACTTCAACCGACATCTAGCAACATCTTTCACACTTTCTCTTTAAGCAATCATAAGGAGGCATGCAAACAACCATAAAATCGTTCCAGGTGCTGGGTAACAATAATCTAGACAAAAAGATGAAAAAATACTTGCATGCCCGCTATCTTGTTCCCAGTTCTTCTTGTATTCTACATGGGCATGACAACATTTCAACAACAAATGGTCTGCCTCCCCTTTCCTTTAAGTAGCAGCAGTGGGCATGACGCACTTTAACAGGCCTATCCAGCATGTAGAACAGAGCCATGCCTATTAAATATCACCCCCTGCCAACTCTAGCATGATGGAACCAGCTGAGCTAGCTAGACGCTGAGGTAACAGGTCACTCTGCGGAAACTAAAGCTGTTGACGTGCTTCCAGCTTTATCCCTGCTGTGAAATACTACCCCTAAAGTTACACAGGCATATTTAACTCATGATACAATGGTTTGCCTTTACTTTTAGTACTTTCTTTTTTGTTACTTTAAGGATCTTAATGCCCCATTTAGTTTCCCCCTTGTCAGCCTTTAAGGTAACAGAAACTATTTAGCATGTACTGTATACCCCATCACTGCTGCCATTACTAAAATAGATGTTACGAACACCACATATACTTTCTACAAACAGAAAAAGTATCATTCGTTCTACCAAAATGACCTGAATTCATCATACAATTTCTCTAAAATATAAAGTATTCAGCACAAAAAGAGGCCACCTACTTCTTTACTAAGCATTAAAGTAAATATACAGTGGGGGCATTTCATTCAAAAGCTAGAAGTAAATTTTCCACTTTCACTAACACTCTAACTGTGGCATGTCTTTGATGATTGTCATTGTTCTATAGAAGCAAGCACCAATACATCACCATTAAAACTAGGGATGTGCACGTCGCCTTTATTATCCCCAGTTCCTCGTTGTTTCTGTTGGTAATATACCTGCTTTTACTTATGTTGTATTGTGCAAAAACAATAGATTTAAATTAAAGTAGGTGTAAGCTTGGTTATGCCAGCTGCAGGACAATCATGCAGTTTCAGATGATCCAAAAAAAAAAATAGGCCCGAGGTAGTAATTAGGGCCCTTTCAAGGTCCCTTTCGATGTCCACTACCAACCTAATTCATTATTCCTTTTGAGGGAAACCAGGCTTGGTCAACCACTGACACACGTCTATCTGTCTGTGTGTGTGTGTGTGTGTGTGTGTGTGTGTGTGCGTTCACTGATGGAGATTCTCATGGGACTAACTCCTAAGCCTCACCTGCTGCACACATGACGTTTGCACACGCAAACACACACACAAACGTGCACACTGCCAGCAGCTATTTCACCATGCTGCTGAATGCCATTAATTCCTGTGCCACATCTCCTTAGGTGAGAAACTGGTGACAGAAGCAACCTCAGTCAGAGAAACAATCTTTCTCTCTCTGCACCGTTGTGCCTCTCTCCTCTTCCCATCCCTCCACCTCCATCCATATTCAGCAGATCCGGACATGTGGAATGAGAAGACGGGAGGGAGGAGGAGGGCTGGGAGTGGAAGGTGGAGAGGAGGGGCAGGTTGGTGTGGGTGATTGTAAATTCAGCACCAGCTCTTCTTGTTGCGCAGGAATGACCCATCATTTCACAATAGGCCAAATGGCATGAATTCATAAATATAAATAACAGCAGCAAATTCGTCTTTTCAGGATGCTGTACAGAGGCACAGGCAGGCCACATTAGAATAAAGATGCCTTCTCTCTCACTATCTTTCTATCCTTTTATTATGACCCACCACGCACACCTTTTCGCCTTTTTTTTTTAAATCAACTTCCACATCTTTCCTGCTCTGTCTTCCTCATTTCCCTTTATCACTATCTGCTTTTCTTTTGCAACCTTCACATATCTACTCTCTATGATGATTCTGTCATACAGTATGTGGGAAGAGTAAGAGAGTACAGTATTTTGCTTCCTCTATCTATAATTTTATATACTTTGGCAGCTGATTTTTTTTTTTTTTTTACATTTTTGCCAGGTCTGTGTAGGTTTGTGGTGGAAAGGTGGTAGCTCAAAACAACCCCAGTGACTTGTCATGTTGAACTGCGAGGTAATGAGAAGCAGCAAAAAAGTGGGCAGAGACTGGCCTGGGCTGCTGACAGTTGGATTGATTAGCAGCTTGGCTCTCGCTCTACAAAACCAACACATCCCTTTCACCTTTCGCACAGTTCTTCAGTCCTTTTTGCTGCAAATGTCCATCTTTTTTACCCCGTTGATTGCTCAATTCTCTGCTTTTTTCCCTTTTGATAACAGTCACACAAATACACACACATACACAATCAACAGCGTTATGTGTTTGTACTCATGCACAGAGACACACAAAGCATTAGAGCAAGGGCAGATACAACTGATTAGTCAAACTGCCACCTCTCCACACCACCAACGCTAATGGTTGCCACGATAGTCAGAGATAAATATGTCCAATCAGAGAAAATCACCAGGCAGGCTGAAGAGGCAGGTGAACTAATGACGAGGATGGAACAGAGCGATGAAATTCTCTCACAGAGGCTGACAGTCATTTGGCAGGAGTGAAAACAAGTGTTTTTCTCACACATCAGGTGGGAGCAAATGACACCCACAGCCTCTCTCTCTTGTTCACCCCTCTATCAGGCTCGCCCCTTACTGTCTGTCATTCTCTCTCCAACTCCATTTACCACTTTTCTGTAACAGAATCTCAAAACGATAGAGAAAAGATCAAATAAATGTAAATACAAGTAAAGTAGAGAGAAGAATAGCCTACCACCACTTTGCTCTTTCAAATGAAATTTTATGTTAGGCTAAAGCAAAGGAGGATGCTACTGAGAAAGCACAACTATACCTAATATCTGTCTATTAATTCAGCGGACCTATTTTGAATGCCTATCTCTAACACCTTGTCTTTGTGATCAGCAATACAGCATATCCTGGCGAAAGTTTGGGGGCAATGCAAACACTTGAGATGAATAAAATTCTGATATATTACCCATTCTTCTTTTGTTTGTTCTCTACGAACACATAATATAAACATTTTGTGATAAAGATGAAGTATAAGATTCACAGTTACGTTATCATTGGATAACAATACATACAAAAAGATACAGAAATCTATCGAGTGAAAAAAACAAAACTTTGGCAGAACTCTGCCCTTAAAGTCAAATATATATCAACATGATATGAACAAAGTTTACTGTTCTACAATTTGTTTTTCCACATCTGCCAATAGGATTTACCAGCACATCATTGATAAGCACATATTAGCTAAGGTATCGGTCGGGTTTTAATTGACACAGCTCCCTGTGAAGGTGGCCCCTTTTAGCATAGCATATCATCCATCTATGAGGTCCTCTTAAGCCAGAGGACCAGCACATTACTCAGGCCAGCACATGCACCATAAACCCTCTGTTGAGTGAATTTGTAATGGAAAAACAGAGCACAAGTGAAGAAGAAAATGCACTTAAGGGCACTTAATCATAGATGTGGCTCCTTGGTCTAAATCAGAAATGAATGAGGACAAATATGAACTGTAAGTGACCACAAATGTTACCAGCACTTTGTGGAGAGCAAAAGTGCATGGAGGCATTAATGATGACCACCATACAGTTATTCTTCTTCTTCTTCTAGATTTAGCTTCCAGCAGTCCTTCAAATAGTAATGGTTCCAAAAAGCCCACGGAAAAAGGTCTTACCTGGGAGAACAGGGCTGACCTACTGTATAAGACGTCAGCCAAGGGCAGTGACAGAGATCTTAACTCTCTGAGCCACATGTGACCTTTCTTTTTTATGTTTTTTTTTTTCTCCGCCTCCTCTTTTCCCCTCTATTTTCCCTGAATTCATGTCTTCTCTTGTTCCACACTGCTGGTACAGGCTTTTATGGAAAATGAGCACAGTTACATATCAAACAAAGGTCAGTATGTGTTAGTGGAATATGTGTGTGCGCGCGTGTGTGTTCCTGCATGGAAATGGAGTTGTGTCAAATAAACGAGAAAGGTCAGCATGACGTGTGCTTGAGTGATCAGGTGTGACTTCCTGGGAGAGACTTGTGCCATCAGTGTGAAATAATACACATGACTGCATTAGAGCTTATTAAGAAGATCAATACTGCCAATCACTGAAGCACAAGAAATAATATTCTCTCAAACATGACAAAACTGCCCCGACAAGACTCTACTGAATAGCACTGTGTCCTAAATTTGACTGGTAATATTTTACATCTCTGCCTCTTATTGCACAGTGAACATAAACTGCTCCCTATTCAAGACAAGTCAAGTTTTATTTATATAGCCCAATATCACAAATCACAATTTTGCCTTTAGGGCTTTAACAAACTGTCAAGCCTCTGTCCTTAGATTCTCAAATCAGATAAAATCAGATAAAATATCAGATAAAATGAACTTGAGCAACGTCCAGGTGCTGACAACAGCTTCATTTCTAAGATAATGTAACTATATTTACTACTGTTACATTACTGCCGTCAGTGAACATTTATATATTTTGGCAAACCTGACGAAAAAAAAATAATTTCCTCAGTTCACAACTGTAATCTCCATCTTCATGCATTATTTTCTGGTTCGCAGTAGTCATTTTGTAGGTGTAACTACTTCTGAAGGCCGCTCTGCAAAATCACATTACAGCCAAGGAATATGAGGCCATTCTGCAGAATTAAGCACACCCAGTAGTGTAAAAGCAATTTCCTCATGATGTTTCCCAGACAGTTACACTCCCATACACTCCCATCCTGTACATACAGCTAAACAAATTTAAGAGTGTTAGTAATTAACACAAATCACTTGATTTAAACTTAACATGCATATAGAGGGATACACCAGATCCCACTGCTACCACTGACGGCATTCAAACAGTTTGGGTGGACGGCATGGGACATTTCTGCAGGCCAGAAACTGAACTGTTACCCGTGGGGCTAGTCCATACTACATTCCCATAGAGTTCTCACACACCATCTTGGTTGTTGTTGATCCTGATTCTGATAACTGAAGCTTTAAGGGAACCTCTGGAGTGCAATGTAGATTTACACCCTTACCTCCATCCCTAAAAGAAATAGAGGTTTCTGGCACCATAGAAATGCCCCTCTACACAAATGATACTGTGATTTAAAATGATAAGGAACTATTAGTAATATGAGTGTCAGCAAGTCAGCAGTGCAAAACAGCACACCCAAATACTTACTAAGAGATGTCATTTTTTCTATTAGGTGATTCATATATTTATTTATGAGTGTAACTGTTGGTTTCCATTTAGCTCAACAGGATTCCTCCATTTTTTACTGCTGCACAATGTTGAAGACATAATTTTTATGTGTGGAAGAACTTTACAACTTCAACATTAGGCCTCACACCAGAAACAGGTGGAAAGTCCCTCTTCAAAATGGAAGGCAACACACTGGCATCAAAGCAATAAGGTTACCTAAAAGAAAAAAAAGCCAAGGGTCCACTGCTGACACATTTTGATGGAGCCAAGACAAACTGCTTTTATTGAAACTTCAAAAAAAGATGAAAAGGAAATAATCTTGACATACTGAGCTGAACTAGCATTCAAGACCACTGGCCAGTGTCATTGTACTCAGGTGTATATTTCCTGAAGAAAAAAGAAAAAAAAACAAAAACTCAATTTATACCCTCAATGTGGACCTGTGGAAGGAAGTAGCTGAATCAAAGATAAAGGGGCCGAGAAGCTGCAAAAGGTCTTCAACCACATTGCGAACGAATCCTTCCCATACATACAAAAGTGTGCACCGCATACACTTCAAAAGGAGGATGACAAAGATATTTGTTCCTGGGTTGCAGACAAAGAGAAAGAGATAAACCGTGCGAGAGAAAGTGCTTTTAAGTATGAGAGACAGGATGGAGCACTATAACCCAGATTCACATGCACACACACACACACACACAAACTGAGGAAACTAAATGGACATCCCAAGGGCCTAGTTGCAACTCTACTCTTGTTATAACTAAAAAGCATGAAACTAGATTCATATTTTAATCTACACATAAAAGATCAGTTCTGTGTCCTGCATGCTCATCTACCACCTATTTGATTGCTGCAGCTCCTCTCAGGCTTGGGTGAAAATGTCATTTGGTTCCTAAGAATTATTCAATATAGGATATTCCTACACCTGTAGGCTCTTATTAGCCTTTATCACATACCCTGCCTCTACATGTTAGGAGAGAGAATAAAGGACTGTGAGAATCATAATTGAGTAGCAGCCTATTCCTTCAGTGTCAGGGAGATGTCAGACAGAGAGCAAGCGGTTGAACCTTCCTGTTTAATGGTAAAATGTGTGCACGCAGAATTGTTGTGGCTTGGCAATGAAGGACACTTCATTGCTTTAAACGCATTGATTTATTCATTTGTGATTGTTCATTCATTATTCGGTCTATATTGTGATATGTTTCAGTATGAACAATATCCCTGTTAATACTGTGATATTGATTTCAACCATATCACCCAGCCTTGTATCAAAGTTAAGCAAAGTCATCCTGCCTCGCCTACTTTGAAGTTCCTACTCTCCTGTCCCCCTGCATCGCACTTTCTCTCCTCCCGCTCCGTTTTCTTTTACAATTTCCCTCTATGGCAGTATGATGGAGTGGGGATGTCTATGGAGAGGTATGACAGTTGGATCGTTGGCTGTCACATAGACTGATGTCCATCTCTACCCACTCAGACAATTCTGACAGCTTAACAATGAACGTCACAATGTCCAAACATCAGGCACGCCTGTGTGTAGACATGCACACTACACACTCACAGTGATCGAGAGCGATAAGATAGGCAAACAGGCAGTCATGCATGGGAAAACACAAACATAAACACTCTGCTACACAGACAGATTGGTTCTTTTGAATCTATTCTGGTGGTTAATGCAATGAAAGCAGACATTAGACTGCTACACGATACGAAAGGTAACCCTGCTCGGAACGAAGCATGCCAGACTTTTCAAGGTCCTTGCTAAAGCAAACACTGCTTTCAACACTTAGACATTTGGTTTAAGTATTGTTTTTAAGAACAGCCAAACAAAACACCCCAGCTTGAAAACAATCTCTTAACTAAAGTTGAGTTAAAAATTCAGAGTCAAAGCCAAAAAAAAAAATCCCCCCACTATCTTAGTCTGACTTTGTTGTGAAGCCCAGTTTTCACAACTGAGAACCTACCTTCTCGAAGAGCTCCGGTGTTTCCACTCAGAGAACTCAATTTGTACTTGAGAATGCTAGAGCCCAGGATGCTTTTACATCCCTATGCACAGACCCGACAGTTTGAGCTTACTGTGCTGCCATCAGCCATTTCATTGCTCTCTGCAACTATGGTTTTTGCTTGCTTTCAGTAAACACCAAAACGGTTATTTTACTTAACTTGGGCAAACGTTACAAGAATTACTCTACCCAGTTGAGAAAACAGAAGTTGACAAAACAATTTGACAAGGTCAACTTGTTATCTGTTCAGGAGCCTTCAACTGTTATTGTATAGTTTTCTTCAGCAGATGGAGTAAGCCTAGTTGTCAAAGAATAGACTGTAAATTTCCATTTTTTTAAGCACTAAGCTAAACAAACACCATCTGCTGAGGAAGATCATGTGATAGATCTAAAGCTCCAGAACGGCTACTAATGGACCTTGTGTTGAGATTGGTTTGTCTGAGACTTACCCAAATTGGCTATTGGAGACTTTTGCATTGCTAACACCTGACTGTGTATTTTGTGAGATTTTACTTTTTTTTTTTAAACTAGGCTACAGAAATTAGTAAAACATGCTATTGACTACCCATAACACTCATAAAAATAATATTTTAAATAAAATGGTTATGAGACAAATGACCACTGTAAATGTTTGGTTTAATTTTTAACAGGACAGGTATCTGCCGAGGGTTTTTTTTGTTGTTGTTCTGTTTTGGGTTTTTTTTTTTTTTTTTCATTGCCAGTGTTTACAGTTGGACAGGGGTTTGGTAGCCTTCCTACAAGCTCAGCTTCTTCAATAATAGATGCCTGTAACACATTACTGTTCTATCTCCAGCTAGGGGGTTGTGAGCCAGTGGCTGAGATGGCTTGTGGAGGGTTATTCATAGACTGCGTGCACACACGCACACACATATGCATGCATGCACGCACTTCCCATTTCACCCATGCAATCCTGTTCTCTCTTCTCCCAGCTGCCCTATTAAACTGAAGAATCTCGGGAAGTGAAATGAAACTAGTAAATCTCAACTGCTTTTATGATTGACTTGATATGATTTGTATTATAATTTGGACCCAGTGCTCCTTCTCTCTCTCCCGCTGCCTCCCACCAACGCACTCCCTATCCCCTTCTCACATCCTTTCATTACTTAGAAAATCCTTGTCCCTTGCTAGACAGTTCTACAAGCAAGCTGAAGGCAATAGAAGGTGGACAGACCTTAACCACTTAGAGAGTGTCCAACTTTCACCTCGGTTTGAGGACCAGGGGAGAAAGCACAAGTCAAACGTGGAGATGAGCAGTTACAGAGGAAAACTGAGATCTGACAATCCAATCAGACCCCGCCCCGGAAAGAGCAGGCTGAGCTCATAAATGAATGTATGAGAAAGCCTGGGGAGATAACCAACGGGCATGAGGACCTCAGAGACACGAAGAGAATCATTATATTGACTAAGTGATGGACCAACTGACAGACTGACTGACAGACTGATGGAGTGACTGTGTGAATGGAGCCTTTGAAATGCAGGCAGTTTGAAGTTTGAAGTCTCAGGATCTTGAACAGACAAAAGGTGAGAGAGGGCAGCTTATTCGACTACACAACCTTTAGCCTTCTGTGGCTTCATCAAAAGAAATGATAACCACATCTCCAACTTCCTCTCTGCTAGGCTGATGTGCCCCTGGGCGATGCTTTCCTCACTGCTCTCCCTCTGCTTGTGAGCGCATCTGTTGAAAATGAAGGCCGAGTTGTAAGAGTTGGTCAGGCCTTTCTACTTCACGCTCAGATCAGGGTCTAAACACCTGCAGTATCTTCTCTCTGAAATTACTTTTTTTCTTGTGACACCTTGCCAATGAGAACTCAAAAAGCTGGCCTTATCTGTTGAACAGCAGAGCCTTTCCAGCCTCTCCTCAGTAGCCTTTTTAAACTTGCTTTGAAGATAGGATTTATGTACAACAGTGACAGTTCACACAAACGGTGCTGTAAGTGACACTACATGTTCTGAGATTGTGCGAGACTGAGACAGAGTATTCTATCCTTTCTCTGTTACGGTCATCGTGAGTTAGAATCCAGGTCTCTCAGCCATCCTCGTCCTCTCTTTCTGCCATCTTTCCAACCTCTAACCACTATGTTCCCCAGTACAGCAAAAAAAAAAAAAAAAAAATCTTAAAAAAGGAATCCAGTCTCTCAGGTCCTTCTCTGCAGCAAGAACCAACTCTGGCTGAGCTTCTGACACAGCCACAGAAGGGCCTGCAGCCACAAATCTGTCTCCAAAGCCAAATGACTCACAGAAGCATGGGCCCAGTTACCTGCTGGGGCTGTGGTCTGTCCCAGTTGCTGACCACAGGAACACACATGTACATACTTTTACACAAGGACACAAGCAGAGTGACAAATACACACCTGCTACCCTGCACACTGACACACACTCCCTCTCTCTGCTTTTCCAGTCTCCTGTGGATGGAACGCGTTCATTCAACATCCTTTCCTGCCAATATCAGCTCTTTTTAACAGAGTCGGAGCAAATCATTCAGTCTATATTCTGTGGTGAGAGGCCAAGGCAAACTGGGCCTGTGGGCGCAATGGAATAGGAGCTCCTGGCACTATGAAACGAGAGAGGAGAGGAGTGTAGAGTAGAGGAGAGGAGAGAAGAGGAGAGGAAAAGAAAGGAGAGGAGAAGAGAGGAGTAGGGGGTGTGGCACAGGAAGCACATTAACTCTATCTGTATGGTAATGCTATTACCTCCCATCTGATCAGCACGGTCCCCTCCACACTCCCTGGCTTTCATTAGCACCATGAATTATGGATCTGCCCTTGCATCTAAATGCTAAGCATTATGCCATTTGTCATGCAGTTTTCCACATTCTTCTCTCTCTTTCTTTCCTGTCTCTCCTATCTTCCTCCACTTCAATCTACCAGTCTTTTCCAGAGCTGCCACAGACTAGGATCACTGCAGGACTATTAGGGCCTGTGCTGAACAAATTTCCATACCATCATATGCCCCCTTGAGATACTGATGGAGAGGAATTTGCTGATTTCTTATCTGCCCAGACATACACACATCATACAAAACTAAGATTTTTAGCTGCAAGCTGCGACAGTACCAAAAACTGTCAGGGTGCAGCTGGAAAAGAGGAATGGGTGAACAAAATAAGGAAATTTTATAGAAAGAAATAATGAAAATAGAGTGAGGAAATGTGACGAGACAAGAAAAAAGAGATATGCACTAAAAGAAAAAAAAAGAGCCAGTGGAGGAGGACAAGAGGGAGGAAAGACTGAGCTTGCCTGTTTCATGCTGCTAGGAGTGAAGCCACATCAATAAGCCCAGTGCGGTACAGGTTTTTAGAGGATACATCCGTGGAGCGACTGAAACTGGACACTGTGTAATAACAGCTCACTAAAAACATTACAGCCACTCATAAAGAGCCCAAACCCGCTTTAATAGCTGCCGAGATGTTTCCTTTGGCCTAACTCAGGGGAAAGGGGACACACAGGGAAAGAGGCAGGTTTGTGAGTGCACTAATACAGGTCAGAGGATCTGTCTTCAGCTAGATGATCCGTACGACTTTTCTGTAAAACCGAAAACCGAGTTCATCGGTCCGCCCAGGCGTTCTTACGTTGATGGAGTCACAAATAGCCCAGCTGTGGTTGGGTGAATGACATCAACCTCTCATTCACTGTTTTACGAGCTCCTCTGACCAGCGTGAGAAACCATGGTACTCAAACCTCAGGGAGGTATGGCCCAAAGACCTGGGTGGATGTACACACACAGAAAGACACACTCACACGTCAACAGGGAGGATATACACTGAATGTAAATGTGCACACAAATACTATGGAACAGCACTAGCTCTAGACCGCACATACTTTCCCATGCTGATGGTGGAGTTACTGAGTTTTACTCTTCTACTCCGCGCCACATTTCTGGGTAAAACGCAAGGTCTTTTTTGGAAACACACACCAAAGCAGCCTTTTAACTGATGATTTAGATTGTTATGGTTGGAATGTGAACTGAGAGCAAACACACATCACAGAGAACATTAGCTCTCGCCCACTGTGTCTTTTTTCCCCTCAAACTCAAAAAACATCATCAGATTACAACAGCAGGAGAAGGTCAATCAAAAGGCAAAAAATATACAGACGCAAGAGCATGCCATGTGAGAGACAAAAGGTGCGTTCAGGCTGAATGTGAAGAAAACTTTAGAAGCAGTGAATCACTTCAGGCGAATTACAGAAAATATGCAGCCACGTGAGCTGAACATTCTTCAGCTTTGGCAAAAATTTATCTGCGCTCAACCTGTTTGTCTGAGTCACGAACACAGAGAGAAGAGGAGATAATCTGGAGGAAAAAAACAGAAAGATAAGTTCTGAAATCAGACTCTTTGACTCTGAGCTGTGAAAACTGGATGATCATTAATGCATAGGACCATAGCACAATCACACTATCTAATCATCTGCCTTTTTATGTCATTTTGAAAATTACAGATTACTTTCATTTTTAAACTTTAAAAACAAACAAAAAAATAAATAGTCACAAAAATTTGTGGAGGCTGTGAAGATACTGAATTATGCATTCTGTGGAAATCTGTTGTTTAGAAATTAATTTGGTGTTTCACTCTGATTTTTTTTATTTGTCAGTTTAATACATGGAGGAGATTTTGCCTCCGTGACCATAACCTTTTTTCCAGAATTACAGTCACCATCTCTGTAATGGGGAATGAGATTCTTGTCTTCCTTCCAGTTGCAGTCTAATTCATTAGATTATATTTGAACCATCAGTGCTCAGCTGGATCAATTCAACTCCTGATGCCCTTTTAGCCACTCTAAGGTCACTTTGAGTTTGCAACAACGCAGTGACTTGAGGTAGCCTGAGGTGTTCCCGCAAGGCTGTCTGTAATAGTTACACAGCACTTCCTGCCCATCAAATGGAGCCAAAAAGTGGTACATCATGTTTCTTTTTGTTTTAATGATGACTCTGCCATTTTGCCACTTTGCACATACAAATAAGAAATGGCAAAACAAGGGAGATTCCCTTTGCGTTGCATTGCATTTTGGGTGATATTTGGGCTTCACTCTGAGTAGTAAACTTAGTAAAATTCTGCTTAATTTATAGACTGGGATGACCCTTTATGATGTGGGATCACATCCAGTTTAGCCTCCGAATCATCGTCCCCTCCCCCCCTTTACTCCCAGAGGAGCTGGCTAAAAGACAGACAGGTACTCTTTTTTCCTCTTTCATCTTTTGATAATCCCATCTTTTTTGTGTTTGATGTTCCTCTCTATGCTCTTTGAACAAATCCCCTGTCCCTGCCCCCCTAATCGCATTACCTTCTAAGGTGTAGTGCACTCTGGGTAACTGGACCTCATCAGTGTCAGTGTACTACTCCACCACGAAACAGTACTGACTGCCAGCTAAATGTATACATGCACATACTTAACTTCCTAGTCACATACTTAACTCCCTCTAAGACACACGCACTTCAACAAGACTAGGTCAAAAACTAGCATATGGCTGAACCCAGTATGGTCCGGTCATATTCTAGGTGTGTGAAACTGAGGATGTAGTTGAAAACCGTTGTGGAACTGCTTTAAACAACTACCTTCAATGGAAAGTAGCTAAAGCCTGCTGAAAAAGGCCGCTAAATGTCTCTAGATGATATATTTGGCTAATTAGCATATTCATGACATCACTGCCTTGTATTTGCATTTTTCCAAGTGTCAGCCGGTTTCAGTCCTTTATCTGTTCGCTTCTCTCCTTCTCTCTGTGTTCACATACACAGTAATTTAATACAGCCGAATTCCCCATGAAGCTGTTCTCATTTACATGTTGTTCTGTTTCTTTTGTCAGACGACGGAAGAAAAGTATGAAACAGTGACAGAAATGCTGCCCATTAAAACAACCGGTTAACCTGCAGTCACTTCCAAACCAAGCTGCTGCTCTGCATTGCTAAAGTCCTGATTTTATTAAAGCAATGTTGTTTGACAAAATCACCATACACATAAGTTAAAGACGACAGCTGTGCTGTGATTTTGGGTATATTGTAAAATGATCACTCAGACCGAATGTCAGAAGCTCATTCATGCCTATGTCAGACTGCCATGCAGTCAACTGAATGAAACGCAAAGAGGGGTGTGCCTGCAGAGGGAAAGCACGACCTCGCATTTGCGGGGCAAAACTGGCAACTGTCTTCTATGGACAGGTTTGTCCACAAAGGAAAGTGTTTCTAGATTTGTCACTAGGTGCTTTATAAAAAAGAAAAAAAAGTCGCTAAAGGAGTCTAAAAAGTCAGTAAATCTGCCTGTAAATGCCCCCATGATGATGTAACTGAATATGTTCGCACCAGTTCATTTTGAAAATGCAATGGCCAATGAGGAAACTCCAACACTCAGTCACATGGCATTCGACTGCCCAATGGTATGACTTTGTCACTTGTGTTTGCCTCACTGTTGCAGTGCAGCCAAAAAAAAAAAACAGTAAAAGAAGCCCACTTACTCTTTCCAGAGCAACTGACTGATACTGAGATGGAAAAGGGCAGCCACAGTTGGTTCAGGCTAAAACCTGGCAACAGGAGAAGCATCACACCTGACCACAGCAGTGTATGACCTCACTACCTTTGACTAAGCTAACAAAGTACAGGTCTGGGAAAGGAAACATTGATTTCTCTGTCTTTCTTGCTGTGTCTCCGCACAACAGCCATAAAAAAAAGTAAAAAGTAAGACGAGGATGAAAGTACAGACAGAAGAGAAAAGAGGCGGAGGGAGAGAAATAAAAGAGGAGATATTAAGCCAAAGCTGGGAGAGAAGAGGGGATGGCGTCCAAAAGCTATTAAAAAAGTCTTCTTCATGTGGAGCCAACAAACATAAGTGAGGTATTAAATATGAGCCCTATCAGACCAGGGCCAGAGGGAAAGGAGCAAGTGAAAAGAGAAGAAAGGAAGAAACAGATGAAAAGAGGAAGAAAAGTAAAAGAGAAAGTGGGTTCTTCTTTCCATAGCAACGCTAAAATATTTCTCAAATATCTCTCAGCACAAATTTTCCCACTCTCATGTTTGCTGTGCATGATTGTAGTCAAATTTAAACCTCTTGTTGTGCAGAGCACCCAAAAAAAACATGCAAGATCAAAGCTGAAATAAGCACAGGTTTGAGGGAAAGAATCTACATAAAGGTGGAAACATGGGGGAAATAATGAGTCTAGAGTCTGAAAGAGGAATGAACAGTTTTCTTACCTGGATTTGATGCAGCAACATCAGCAGCGACATGGAAAAGACAGAGAGAGAAGAAGAGTGAGAGATGTTGATTAAATGTGTATATTACACAATACATGCTGTGTCCATGGATGTACAAAAACGGAGCAATATCCACACTTATTGTGTAGAATTTCTCTAACAACTGAATTAACTGAATTTTCAAGTAATCAGTGCATCACACAATGTGTGGGTGTTTGTTGTGCACAGTGCCTGACACTGCAAGAAGAATTACAATGGGGCTTAATAGTGAACAGAAAAAACTGATTAAAGCCATATTGAATACAAAAATATGCATAATAACGAAACACTGACTACAAATAGGTCAAGTCTGTTTCCATTCAAATAGCGTTTAAGGTAAATGTAATATTATATCAAAATACATCTCTGACAAGCTGCCAACAAAAGCTCCTACCCTCTAAAACTGCATTTGATATGTACATTTTCTTTGTATTTAAATTTTTTGATGGTTGATTGATTCCAGGAGGGAAATTGGGTCATCGTAGCAGCAAAGACTTAGAGCTGGGGAAAATAATAAGAAAGGTAACTAAAACTCAGTAATAATTAACTGACACAGCATGACACAAACATTTTTAACACTGAGTCAATCAAAAAGCAATTGCAAACATGTACACAATGTTATTTTTCTCCGCAAAGTAATTTGAATGTGTCATCATGACCACTTTTATAAGAAAATATTAATGAGAAATTTGTCCAGGTACAGCACACTGAAAGGTTTGGAGATAAACAACTAATTAGCGGAGGTTCAGAGTGTCACCCTAATTGCTGTTTGGTTAAGATGAAGCTACCACCTCTTTACTTTTCAAAAAATCTTAAAACCAAAACATGTTAACAACCAGTGTGACCTGTGCTGCCTGGCTGCAACGGAGACAGAAAATAGACGAGACAGAGCCATGAATAAGACCAGACTAAATCAAAAACTCCTCACAAGCACAGAAAGAGGTTGATGAACAACGGGGACAAGGTGCAAGATGTCAAAACTATAAACAACAATCATGCTGGTGACAGCTAGGAGTGTATGAGGCATGGAAACTAGTGATGCACACAAACAGGCGAAAACACACTCCCATCACCACACGGAGGCAGGCACATGCTTACTGACACACAGAGGCAAACACACACACATACGCAAACGCACAACAACTCTCTGTTGGCTTTCAAAACAAAGGTATTAATCATCATTACACACGTACACACAAACACAGAACACGGGTGGGCCGGGGTTGGTGTGCCTGCGGGACTCGTCAAAGAGACACACTGACACCTCAGCCCCAGTCTTTACTGCTGCTGTCATAGCAACCAAGGTCAAGTGGTCTAAAGCTGTGTGTGTGTGCGTGCACGCACATGAGAAGGAAGTGTAACACACTCCCCGAAGAAATGGTGTGAAATAATGAGCTAGTCGCTGTCAGGATGGAGTAGGGAGACAACACAAATCCCTCAGCTGTGCAGCATCGCACTACCTGTCCAGACCTACAAGCAGCCACACACTGACACACCAAAATATTTCACCAGAGCAACGAATAAAAAAGAGACACCTCCAGATAATGCTTAACAAACTGGTCTAGTCTTCAGTTTGAGAGTTAGTAGTAATACACTGACTGAGGAGATTACAACAGATTTCCAACACACAGTTGAAATAAATTTGAGGACTATGACACCTGTGGACCAAACACAAAAAATAATGCGTATAAACCAGGGTCTTCTTGAGAAAACTGTTTAGCTGAAAGCATCTCGTCTCATGATCAATATACCTCATAGACTAAGGCCTAAAAAAAACACTCGCTCATTAAATATATAAGGACATGCTGTGTGAAATAGCACCTCAGCACTTTTTCCCCTGATGGTTAAGGTTTTATTTCACTTTATTTATTGTAAGTGTAATAATTTTTATGATGTTTGCGGGGGTGGTCTTTGTTTCAGGCGAGCTGGCCTGCCTTCGCTATAAAACACTGTGAGAAATTGTACAGAGTAATAATTCAGTTTAGTTTACCCTGTTGTGCATTGATACAGCAGGTGATGCAAGGTTTGTTTGATGTTTTCACTGTGACTTTTTAATCTTTAATTACCTCACCTCAGCCCACCAAAGCAATCAAAATGTATCTGAAAATATGTTCTGATGATTAAAATTTGCAAATTCATTTTATTGCCGCAAACACTGTTTCATATCGTATTTCATGCAACAAGAGCCAGACTCGAAGTACAGACTTTGTAGTTACGGTACACAATCAGCACCTTAAACCCCTAGGCCACACCCATTCTATCATGCATTTGAATCCTAAACCATCTGATCTCCTTCTGTCCTAAACCACTTGGCTTTGCTAGCCTGTATGTTTTTTTTTTTAGTTTTCAGCTTTCATAAGTTGTACTACACAGCAGACAGGCCAAAAGCACAAACCTCATAAAATCCATATCAAAAGCCACACTAACCTTCCAGTTAAGAACAATCCTTGACAAAGAGAAACCAATTCGGACATTCTTCATGCACAGACTAAACACAATGTCAATGATGACTTTGTGCAGAGGATTTGAAGAGGTAGCTTTTGAAGTGCAACTCAGTGGTTTGAAGTTCAGCACTCTCTTCCATCTAGTTCAATTTATTCTTGTTTCAGTCACTGAGGCATCAGTATCTCGACACTAAACACAGCACCTGTCAGAACTGTTGTAATCTTCAGTGGAGTGGTGTCACTCCTAACACAATCTGTCACAATCCACTGAAGAGGCTCAAAAATACAAAATAGCACTTCTCTATTCTCATACATGATTAAAAACACAAGCCACAGGCCGTCATTAGAAGCTCAGCCTGTCTAAAATTCATACAGGCTGGGATCCTGGATACAAATAAGTGCTGTTTGAATGAAAAATGACTTCAAGAACACTTTGGAAAACTCACAAAACATGTGCACACAAGTCACATTCTTGTGTGCTCTGACACAGATACCCAGCACTCACACTGACACAAGGAAAGATAGAAAACACCATTAACATCTATGCAGATTCACTGCACTAATGCAAATGTATAACAGGACATACAGTGTGGTCCAAAGACTCCACCTTTGGACCACACTGTATACACAGGAGTACTTACCAATACATGATCACAAATGCACTCACAATCAAACAAACACTGTCTGTGCCTGAAAACTAACTTACACAGTAGATCCAGACCAATGGCTTTGATCCCACTGGCTGCAGATCAGCATCTTTTTGTGGTTCAACAACTCTCCAAGGCCTTCCAAAACAATATCAAATGTTTCAACAGATACCCCCCCCCCCAACAAAAACTTGGACTCACACTGAGATTTTAGCTTGAACATAATATGGACTAAGAAATAATTGCCAGCTTTAACTTCACCAGGCTCATCCTTCTCATCCTCTCACCTTCTTTTCCTTTCCATCTTCCCCTTTCTGTGTTTTCATTACTTAACCAGTGTCTCTTTCTCTCTTCCTTTGCTGTATTAATTAGGAACTGGAGACAAATCTGACCTTTTCAGTGTAATCATCCCTTTGGCTCCATTAGATCGACACCCTGGACCCAATCACCACACACACTCACACACACACATGCTCGAGAAAACCCTAATAACACACCCCACAAACCACCAGAGGTTAATCACAGAGTGAAAGCAGCTATATCCAGGGACGTGATAATCACTCCATTCCCTCTAGATACTCTCACCGTGTCCTCAGTGCCCTGCACGGGCCTTCAGTCCGACCAGAGCAGCTGAGGAGCAACCGGAGCAATATCCTATCAGTGCTCATACTGTACATACTTTTTGCCACTTCACAGCGGTTTGGCATTGCACACGGGTCATAAAGCAAATTCAACACATGGAGAGGAATGCCTGCTATGAATTACAATGACAGGGTTTTGTGACTGGTGGTGTTCATTTCCAGATGATACAATCAGTTAGAAGGGATTACATCTGCACTCTTATTGCGTGTGTTGGCAGGTATTTGTATGTGCTTAAAAGCGACACTGTGAAGCAGAGGTGGGAAAAGCTGATACAGGCTTTCACAGAGCCACAATGAAATCTTTCAAATGAAATATCTGCTAAAAGAAGATGAACTCTTTGTTGCCATGATTTCCGACTGTCTGTCAAAATTTGTTTGGTTGAAGAAGAACAGATGCTTGGCCTGTAGAAAGAGCACGAACAGAGGGGACGGATAGAGAAGAGGACAAGGACACGTCGTCTCCTGACATGCCCGGGGAAAGACTGGTGACATGGACAATATTAGCACTTCCACTCACATTACCTCAGACTAACAGTGATTAGATTTACAGCTAACACACATGTGTCGCTGATGAACACATGCACACGCTCACTAGAAGGCAAACATTCACATTCCTGCATCGCCACAAACACACAAGCGTCACACTCACACATACACACATCCCATCAATTAGGAAAGAGCCATCCAGTGATCAGTAAAAGCTGACTTCCAGCTATTAGTCGAGACAGCATGTTACAGATTGTGGCTGCTCTCCTCCCTTAACTCAAACTTTCTTTTTTTATTCTGTCTTTTTTAAGAGGGGGCAGAATAATTAATAACTGGTATCATTCCAATAAAGCCATTAGCAGTCACTACATTTGTTCATTCTCTCAGTCTTCTCTCTCTCTCACACAATTTCTTTCTCTTAGCTTCCCTCCATCTCTCTCCCTTTCTGTGATAGATGAACATGCTTGAAAGCAGCTATAATACAGAATAGCTTTTAGGCAAAAAAAAAAAAAACAAAAAACCTGTAAAGCACTCAAAACTGGAAAAAAAATAAATAGAAAAATAACTAAACCATGGTTATAAAAAACAACAACAGCACATCACCGATGGAGTCCTTCTGTGCCCTCGATCTCTGGATGTGGCCATAATCAACCATCTCTATATTGAATTTCCTGTTTCCTCTCTGTAGCCATGTTGGGCCATTACATTGGCAGAGCAACTTGAAAAAATGTTATAGAATAATAATGAATGAAAAAAGCTTCATCCCTGTTTCCTACCACAACACAAGACAGAAATTCACGATATTTAAAATACATTTTTCTAATCATGAACACATTACAGTTTTTAAGGATTTAACCGTGACTAGAACAAAAAACAAAGGCATTTACGAAGAAATAGGCGTCAGCATAACCAAAGCCACTGCATCTTAATCAACAGCTTTAATGTAATCATTAGAAGAAAATACAGGTCTGGGGAGTTCTGGTTGCCTCAGGGTTAAGATGAAAACCATATAAAAGCAACGTCCTTAGACTCTGGCCAGGCACCATTACTGCATTTTGAAACCCTCTCTCTCTTTCTCCCATGTTTCCTGGCTGAATCTCAACCGTTGCAATCCAATAAAATGCAAAGAGTGCAAAAAAAAAAATCATAATGAAAAAAACTGTTCTTGTTTTCCCATTCATAATAATTTAAGTATATATTTGTTCAATTATTTCACAACCCTAAAATGGATACTGATCTGTTTTGCTCCAGTTGCAGTAACAGTTTAAATTTTCCTAAAATATCAAGATTTAAAAAAAAAAAAAAAAAAGTCAAATCAATACAGTGAAAACAGTTTCTCTTTCTGTTGGTTTCTCATAGTTGAACATATTGATTTTGTTGACTCAAAGTATTAATATCAAGGGCGCAGCTATACAATCTGTCCAGGGCAGAGGCCTGATCAATTAAGTCCTCATTTATTATTCACATCCTGTTAATTTCCCCAGCTATGGAGGGCAGGCCTGTTATGAAGTTACATTATGAAAAGTATATAAAGAAAAAGGCAGAAGAAGAAGAAAAATGACAGAAGAGACGAGTATAGACAGAGCTCCTATCCTTTGGAGCATAAAAAACATATTACTATAATATATTCTAAATTTCTCTTGCTGCACATAATTACAAAACCACTGCACCTGTGAGCTGTAAAACAGGGGAAAAACAAAGCTACATCTATATGCTGATTCTTCATTTTCTCCCTGTTCACTCTTTCCCTGAGGACGTGGTGTGATAGCATACGCTCTGTAATGGCTCCATGTGGTACAGCTTTTAGGGGTAAATTGATGTCAGTGACATCGTTGTAAGTTTGCATAAAACCGTGGGAAGAAGAGCAGAAGGAAAAGTTTTGCTGGCGGGTTTGAAAGCAAATTGACAGCAGCCTGCGCTATCTAACACTTTTCAGATCCTCAAACCCATGCTAACCTTTCTGCAATCACAGTCCAGCATGCTGGATATAGCTTTGAAGCAGCCCACACTGCCAGCTCCAGGCTGTGAGCACACCACGCCATCAGCACATACCTCTGCAAAGTAAAGTTTCTGAAACAGGAAGGGAAATCTGACATCTATCAATTTCTCTATCAGATTCATGAATATTCATTTATACATATATATTCCTGAAACAATTTACATTCATTTAAACAATGAAAATTTGATATATTATTTTCATATGTTACTGACGATTAGTTAAACACATAAAATTATGCAAATCAACAGCAGCTCTACATGGATGAAATGAGATGGATTAGAGTTTTCTCTGTTTTTTATCTTATGGGATGAAAAACAGAAAGAAAAAGAAAAATGCCATTCAGCCAACAAAATTAATGAAGCACCTTGACTCAATGTAGAAATGCATGGTTTCCTAACTTCAGGGTTAGCTAAACCACTTGCAGCACAATGGGGTGCGACATCAAACTGTGTAGCAACATCTGTGAAATTTTAGATCCTGGTGCAGATGGGAGGTTGACTATAGTCTTGGGAACCTGTTCAGCTGTGTAGGAACAACACATTCTTAAAAAAAAAAAAATACAGTGAATCAAAATAGAGAAACACCTGAGCTCAGAATTTACAATTTGTGGGCAACTGTGGAAAATGAAAAAGAAGTTGAATTCATGCTCAGAGCCAAGATGAATCTCTTAGGCCTCAGTCCTGTTCTGAAGCTGATTTAATGTTGGATTAAGTGATTTAATTGTGGATAAACTGAACAAGTTTTGTGTCCATGTTTTCTGAGGTTACAGACTGAGGTTAATTCACCACCCAACGTTTCGCCAGTGACCACACAAGACACTAAGACGGCAGTGACAACAGATGATGCAGCAGGGTCTAATGTGAAACTGATCAACGCGAGAGTTGCACAAGAGGAGGCAACAGCTTGAGTTTGTTAGCACTCATCCAAAGTGTTGGAACTGAGAGACAACTCTCCAGTTTTCAGCTCGAACCAGAAACATTTGTCAAAGTTTGGACACAGGCTGATCTTTTCATTAAGAGAAGATCTGTGCCCTGACATTTACAACACCCGTTAAAATGAAGATGTATTACATATTTCACAAGGTGGCAAAAAAGGCATCCATCTCTCTGCTTCACCATCTCTCTCTCTCTCTCTCTCTCTCTCTCTCATGAAATGTTGTACAGTTAGTGGCTTATTAATTTAAAGTGTACTGCCTCAACCTATCCTAGGTGAATATGCTAATCAACAATTTTGAGGCCTGATGAAGTATTTTTTACGAGAGGCTGTAAAAGTATTTTTGGGAAATTCACTGTCAGGTTCAATTGCTCAAAGTGACTATCCAAGGAGAGCCACCTCTCACTCAGTATAGAAGTAAAGAAGAAGTGGACTGATGCAAAAACTGAGTAAGATTTAAGTGGCAGATCTGAGGCTCCACACTGTTTATTAAATTAGTGGTGATAGGTTTATTTATATATA
>JBBMJY010000024.1:8555085-8567182 GCA_037833715.1 Toxotes lorentzi | reverse complement strand
TATATATTTAAATAAACAAGGCATATCAAATCAGTTCTTCATTTTACATTTTATAACTGACATAAAACATAAAAAGGTTGTGGTATATGTTTTCCTTGGCGCCAGAAGTTTTAACATTCACCATAAAACCCAGACTGAAGTGAGCAAACCAAAACTAGTGCTACTTATCACTGAACTTCCCTAAGTTACTTAACATGACACTTCTATGATGATGCCATTCAATTCTAAGCATAACAAAAGGCTCTTCTTCTCTTAGAGTGATTTGATGAGTCTTCAGTGGGGTTATCAAACACTAGACTGATTTTTAATATATAATATGCACTGCTCCCTTTGCTATGACAAATGCCAAAACTAATTTATGGTAATGTGGCTGAAAACTTAAGATGAGAAGCACAGAGAGACAGGGCACTTAGGGCACTTAACAAGCTCCACTGTCATGTCTCTCTCCTGATGCCATGACATGTCACCTATAACCCATGACATCTCTGAAGTAAACAGACAACGCTCTGATCAGCGAGTGGGAGCAAAGACAGATATGAGTGGAAAGAGGAGGAGAAGCAGAAAATAGTGTACCTCACACTGTCTCTCTGTATGTAAGAATGATCCTCTGCCCACTTCATTCTTTATACTCCCTCCCCTCAACGCCGTCAGCATTTATTCCTCTATGAAAAGCTCTGATCGAAGAGTGATTTGCATGATTGCATTTTCCATACCTTGCATTAATCGTGCAGTAGGGATGAATAGCTAATGGCCTATCACATTTAAGTAGCCATCTCAACCAGGCACCACATTACAGCTCCCTCAATCTGCTAATGAAACAGGTCTCTCTCTCTCTCTCTCTCTCAATCCCTCTCTCTAAATACAGCCCCGGTCCAGTCGGGTCATGAAGACACTGTAAAGTTTAAAATCAAACATAATACGTGAATGAGAAATTAAATTCCAACTCATCAGAGCTAAATCATATTAATGAGCTTGATGTGAGAGATACACAGCCACACTACACTGGCACGTGGGCTCAAACAACAGAGAAAATACTGGGGTGGTGTTGAGCTAGTATACTGTATGAGACAGATTAACACTCAAAAGTCAAAAACTATTTGATGGTTCCATCTTGTTCAGTGTGAGAATTGATGTTTGAATTGATGAGAATTTGAGTTTTTGGTTTTTTTTTGGACTGTTGAAGAGACAAAACTAGAACTTAAAAGAAACCACCTTGGGCTCTAGAAAACATTTTTCTGTCAGTTTATAAGATTGCCTTATGTTTTATAGATTAATTGAGAAAAAGATTTCGTTAAGTCACATTAATTATTTTAAGTCTTCTTTAAGAAGACAAGAGTAGACAAAGTTTTAATGTCAAGTGTTTTGTATCACAACTAATATTCTGGAAAGGAAAGTTGAGCAGGCTGTTTGATGGTGTGTGTATTTATTATGAATTTTACTGTGTGTGTGCGAGTGTCATACAGAGAGCACAGTTCCTTCTACTTTTGGGAGTACTGTACATGGATATTTTTGTGTGTGTGCAAACTGTTTTTTCCATTTGTCTAAACAGAGCGAGCCAGGGAACGAAAACCTCATACCACAAGGTCATCGACGCCACAGTATTCATATCTCTACTCTGGGTTATGGGTTATGGCAAGCTCTTCCAACCCCTCTCAGCCCCCACAACAACAACCTTTTTACTGCCTCCCGCTAGGAAGGCGAATTTCCGTAATCTTCTGAATCTGCTGCCAATAGATTTCCCACCAGAGTTCACACTCTTATTGAGGATTCTGAGGATCAAAAAGGGAGATTCCCTCTACACCAGTGTGGATACATACACAAATTACCAGAGAGTTGTGCCTTAGAAATTTGCGTGCAAATTTTGCACTGTACATATACATGCACACACCCCCATACACACACTCACTAAGCTTTAGAGACCTCTTTTAATAGTGTTTGGCTTCTAGGGGATCTGACAGGACCTTGGAGCAGAGGAGAGTTTAAATAGCGATTGCTTTGACGAAAGAAAAGGTGACGGCAGAGAAGAAGAGAAGGATGGAACGAGGGAGGAAAGAAAATATGGATCCAGTAAACAGAGGAGGATGAACAGAGCAAGAGAAGAAAACAGAAAAAAAAATGTAAGTCGGGGGTGAGAATGTATAAGCCTGAGCAAATAGTTATTACCAGTCTCTGAAGGGTGGCGGCGTGAGCTGAATAGACTGGGACTTGGAAACCACCGTTACCGGTGGTGATAGGGGACCGCTTCACAGCCCTGCAATCTGACAAAGGCTTAGTAGGTAATGGAAGCAGACCTCAGACAGCCAAAAAAAAAAAAAACAACAAAAAAACCCAGCAGCTTTAGCACACTATAAGAGCCGAGCATCAGATAAGACCAAACCCTCTTCAGGTTCAACAAAGTAAACGTTTAAACGTCAAAGATGTTTATCACTCATGATTTGTCTAATGTGAACTTTAACACGAACACCTGAAACTACAGCCAGAACCAGTGACTGTAGAATATTAATTTAAGCACAGAACAGAATACAAAGTAAATGTCCTACTGAGGAGTCCTTAGAGAAGACACTCAATCTCTCCCAGCTGCTGAGATGCTCTCTGCTCACTGACCTCCTGCTTTGACCTCACCATGAGGAGGCACAATTGAAAAGACAAATTTCTCCTGAAGTTCGCGGGTCAGCTCCGGTTAACCTAAACAAGGACCATGAATGTTTCATTTAAAAGCAAACTAAACATGCTAAATGTAATGTCCACCTTCAGGGCGATCAGAAAGCAGAGGAACTGGTTGCAAGAAAACCTCAGAGACTGTATGACAGGTATTCAAGACAACAAGAAATTAAAACAAATGCATAAATTAACACACATTCTCAAAAGAATGAATGTAGGCATCACAGGCACCACATACATTGTAGACAGATTTTCTTTTTTGACTTTGGGTTTTGTTCATGCGCTCCGTGACAAAAGAGAGGATTTCTGTTGCGACTGAAACAAAATTAGAAAGTTAAAGTTTCCAGGAGGAAGACAGACTTTCCAGAGTTCCTGAGGGTGTCTAGGGAGTGTTTATGCATCGTTCTGCACCAGCTGAACATTAAATTTGAAGTTCAGAATTTTAAGGTCTGATCAAAACAGACAGGCCATATGTCATGGATTGGGCAGGTTAGTTGTAACTGAAAGAGGGGGGAGATGAGTTTGTGTGGGTGAATGTGTGAGCCTGAGAGTTTACAGAGGATTTGGCTGGTGAGGTCACGTGTTGAGTATTAACAATAAAATACATGCACATTTTCCTACATTTTACACAGATATAGAACGCTTTGGCACGAGTCTATCAGATCACAGGAACATAGGAAGGACTTACTAGTAGGAAGGACCTACTAATGGATTTACAGAAAGCTGGTTCACAGCAACCCAGGTCCCTCAGTCTGCACTTCTGTTCCTAACCAGAGTTGCAAGCGAGCAGCTGGCACGTGCAGGCTTTCCAGAGGCTACACACACATAAGCACATGCATACCAAAACAAAGAAGAGGAATAACAATCAGCACAGTATTTGTCCCCAGGAGCTTCTAATACAAACCAGGTGAGCAACAATAGCAGTTAATATCTCCAATTTACTTTGTTATTCAAGTCCCATCACAGAGCACTGTTTAAAATACCAATCTGAAATGGTAAATCAGCCACGCAGCAAAAACGTTTATCTCTGGAGACTAACACACACAAATATCCCACCAAACAAATATGAGCAGAAACGCAGTCCCCTCCACTCCATCCATTTAGCATGCTGCAATACACACAATTTCCTTTCTTCTTCTTTGGTATAAAATGGCCTTCCTCTATTTCTGCTGCGCTCAAAACCCTTGGTAATTTTCTTAATCTAGGCCTGATTCTGAACATTTGCATAAAAATGTTCACTTTTGAGGCTCCCCTAACATGGCTCTAATACGCAATTACTCTCCTCAATAGTGGTGGCTAATTACAGAGGTGTCAGACAAACAGGTAGCAGAACAGAGGGGGGGGGCCTCCGACACAATGGCTGAGGTGCTAGTCCGCCACATGGGACAGAGCGGCTCAATGGAAAGCAGTAAATTCATTTAGGCTGGCTTCATTAAACCCTGCTCCTTGGGCCCTGCATCATACGCTCCCCTTTGCTCTGCCGCTCTCCCTGCTCTCATTTGCAGGGCAGCGGATGTGCTGTGGGTAAGAAGAAGGCGATCACACAAATGAGCGCAAAACAGAGGGAACGGGAAAACGCTGTAGGGAGTAAAACAGGGACGAGAGGGAGAGATGGAGGGAGATATACAGAGTGCCGCAGTGAGAAGAAGGGAAGGAAGAACGGAAGAGAGGGAAGGAAGGAAAGAAGGGAAAAGGATGGCATCAATAAAGCAGCACAGCAATGCAAAAAAAAGAACAGCAATATTACAGAAAGTGCTGGTGGGATGGAACAAGGGCATGAGGACATGTGTTCATTTGATGATAAAGAAATAAGGCATAAAAGGATGAGCATATAAAAGAATAATTTTGAATATGGCTTTTGTTTTATTCATCTGACCCAGTCTTCCAAAAGCCACAGAGAACAGAGGAAGACAGAGAAAATTACAGCTTTGGTCCTCAAACAGAGGCCAAATGCCAGGTCTCCAACATGGTGAAACAAGGGCAGCTGAGCCCCGTGGTCTCTTTACCATTTAGATTATACCGGCAACTTTCTGACCCCACAGTATGGATAACCATCATAAGCCTCAGCTCCTGCTGCGTACCACCTGTAAGCCAAACATATTCACAAACAAAAACCTCAACTTGTCCACAGAAATCCTGACCATAAACGTATCCACAAGCACAAAACCTACTCTACTTGCACAAAGAGAGAACTACTCATACAGAGTGAACTTTCCACTTCTGCATAACTCTGCCGACTCACTTCAACACCGCTGCCTTTCATTTGCACCATTTTAGGCCCAATTTAACAGAGCGCTCGCTGGGAGGACAATTAATGTCTGTTGTAAAATGGACATCGAGATTGGTATGCCATCTCATGAAAGGAAAGAATTCACAGTTCTGAAAGTAATTTGAAGCCTTGGAGGGTGAGGTGAAAGGCTTCTGCTCCCTCCAGTGAGGGAACATAAAGCGCCGATGGCCACGCATTTCCACAGAGGCAGTGTCACCAACCTCAGTCTACTGCTTTGGTTCAAACGGAGCACTTTATGAGAACATTTCTGCGTGATTACATTACCCACTTGCTCAGCTGACACACTGATTCTGAGTGACTCAAATCACTTTTACACATGACCCACACATCCAGCTGCTAAATGAACACATTCGGGGGAAAAACCAGTGAATCTTCATGGGTGAAGGTCAGAGTAAGAGCTTTAAGGCCATATGTGCTTATCACACATTCATGGGCAAGGATTTACAAATATGCACCCAGACGTGTCCACTACAGTTTGGCCAAAGACCAAAGTATCCATGCATATGCACTGAAATATGAACAGACAGACGTGCTGGTGTTTTTGGAGAAGCAGAAACTGTATTAAAGACTGAACAATAATCACATTAAAAGAAATAAGTAATAATTGTTTTGGTGAGAGCAAAATGAATTCATAAAAAAACTATGTTGTAAAATGTTTCACCTGTAGAGTGGAATTGATATTACACAATGTCAACCCACAAGAACTATGGGATTGGATAAAATCATAAAAATCTGATCAACTCTCAAAATAAAGATAAGCATAATAACATACAATAGGAATAGAAAATATCAGGGGGAAAATCAAATGAAGTAAGATCAGTCTATGCACTGACCGTCCGTTAGAAGATACACAATCTACGTACATTTTGCATGACTGCGCTAAATCAAATGGCCTGTGTTCTACTGGCTTTTTCTCTTATCTCCTGGTCTGGTAATAGGCTAAAGTAATAATAATTTTCCCAGAGTGACAGAACAGAGGGTAAACCTATACGCTGAAAAAAAATTAAATTAAATTACAGAAAAAAATGTATTTGGTCAAAATGGAACCAATAATTTTGCTGTCATGGGTCAACAATTTGGTTAGCATGGATTTTAGCTAAATTTCAGTGTCAGGCTCATGAGTCATTTTGTGAGATAATAGCGCCTCAAAGCCTGTGTCTAACACGGTTCCACAGCTGTGAGATGCAGGGTTTCCCATATTATGATTACATTTGGATGGTCCGCAAGGTAATTTATACACTTTTCCTTAGGCTTTGGTGTGATACTGTCATCTGGCATTCAGAAATGGTACTTCACATCTATGCAGCTTAGAAAACCCAAAGAATGAATGCTATCGGACCCTAACAAGTTGTTTGATAGCCACAATGTCAGATTAGCACAGCTTAGGCTTTTAACCAAGAATAAAATCCCAGTATTTCATTCTGCTAAATACTGCCTCCACACTAGCTATTTCTGTTGATTCCTGAGCTTATTAGCTACCTTAAATGTGATTTTTTTTTTTTTGGTAACACATTACACACCATTGTGAGCTGCCCCAAAGGTTCATGCTGTTGCAATTCCTTAGTCACCAAAAGAGGGTCATATGAGTCAAAGATTACATAAAGGACCTTTAAATTCAGCAGCCACTCAGCTGTCACTGACAGTGTATCACAAATCAAATCTTATGACTTCCAGAAATGAGAGCACTCCAATCACTGTAAAGACCCTGGAGCAGCAGGACAACTTGGCATCATCTAAAGAGGTCAGACTCACGCCCCTCTCTACTGTAAGGCAACAGCAAATAAATCAGATTATTAGTTATATATATGACTTACTGTGTATTACATATTTCAGTCAGTCAAGGATTTGACTTTTCAGAGCATATGCAGAGAGGTGCAGGAAGCTGCTGGCCTTGGATCTGTGCCTGAATACAACAGCAGCTCTCACGCTGCTGTAGCCTATAAGCTCCAGCTGCTTGCCTTCATTGTGTCTCTGCGCCGCGCCACAAATGTTCCTCCATCTCCGATACTTATCAAGGCACTGGAGTTTGACACTGCCATTACTCAAAATTAATAACCACGGCAGCATGTTTATTATAGCACACTTTCACACCCAACCTGCCAGAAATAATCACCTCAGTGTTTGTGTGCGTGACAGAGAAAAAGACAGCAAGCAAGAGGGAGAGATGGAGGAAGGAAAACAGAAAGACAACTGGAGAGAGAGATGAAGTGCGAAAAAGAGACAGAACAAAGAGAGTGAGAGCCAGAGATGAAAGACATAACTGAGACAGAGATGAAGAGAAAATCTGCTTCATGCGTACATGTGCATCTGCCGTACCTAATCACTCTGCCTCCATTACACCTCGTTGGTTTTTCCCGCACCTTTTCTTCCCATCATGTCTGACAACAGGGCAACACCAGCTCTCCTCGTGTATTCATTCTGCTAAGCAGGACTCTAATCTCCTCTGACAGCCAATCTGCTCCAACAAAGCAGGCCTGAGTAAATAAAAAAAAAAGGGGGCTTCGGTTTTTAATTTACAAGTCACACAAGTACAGTGCAGGGTCTGGCCATGACTTCCCCAGTGGAAGAAGAGAAAAGAACCATGAAATTCTTAGCAGTGGTAGGGCTGTTCAAATTCTAGATCCTTGTGCTGTATGTGTGAAAATACAAGAGCAGAAAAAGAAGTGACAAGGACAGGGGAAGGCCCCTCAGCACCTCTACTCAAATCTTGAGAGACAGGTGGTGGAGAAACAAGACAAGGACAAATGTCTGTCGGTCGCTGTTTCGGGCTCCACTGACATTTTCCATGGCATTTAGAAAACATCCAACAAAACCAAAAGAAAAGGGAGGAACCTAAAAATAGCTGGCTGGAGGAAACCTATGCACGGTGGGAAGCTGAGGTTATACAATAGCTACAGACTCTTCAAATGACCTCTTATCTTAGGGATTTGCTCACTTTCCCACAGTCGTCTGCTTCCCTGCACGGAGATGAACCGTTATGGCTGAATTCAGCAGCTAGTGAGGTTGCTCAAAGAATTTCTACACACAGCAACCACAAGTTTGTCATTTCACTTTTATGGTAGTAACACTCAGCTGACAGCAGTGTGAGTAGGTTGAAAGAAGAAAACAAAAAGAAGCTGCTTTCATAAACACAGGCTACATTCCCAGGCCTAAATTTATCGAACTGTGATGGTGACATGTAAAATTTCCGAGCATACTTGTAATCACATGACATTAAAGGGTATCTCCTTAACACTGTAGGAGCAAATCACTTGGTTAATGTAACTTTTCCTATTCCTGAGTTGGCTCATTAAAATGCTCTTAAGTGTGACTCACAGAACTTTGACAAATACAGGTCCTGGTCACCTTCACTGTGACCAAGCAGGGAGAGCTACCAACTGTCATTTGACACGTCATTGATCGCACTGATGTATTATATACTCATTTGATTCTGGGGTTTAACACTTCTCCAGGCAACATGAGATCTGCCAGCTGGCTGCAGCAGAGGCTATTTGGAATGAGCTTCCATTGCAAACGCCTCCAAATCCACACGCCTTACAGTTTTAAAGAAGGTGTGTTTCTGGGAGAATGCTTCTCCAATTATTTCCTGCTTTATAAGCTCCTGAAAGTCAGAGAGGGGCCCCCGGTCATCCCTCATATAGTCCAATTTTTGTGAGAGGGGACAAAAATGTAGAACAGCCATTTTGGGCTGTGATTTGTGAGGCTCATAAGTGATGGAGATATGCAGACAATTTTGGGCTGGAGAAAAAGGCAAATAAGGAGAAAGGGACGATTATTGATTCGCCTGCTTAAATGAAGCTGTCGGAAAGACTGAGAGATGAAGAAAGAGAGAGAAAGAGGGGGAGAGAACAGCAGGGCTTTTGGGAAATACCCAACAATGCAGATCTCATAAAAGAAATGACTCACTTACTCCATGCGTCTGCTTTCAGCAAAGACTACAGGCCAACTGACCAGAGCTTACTCACAAACACACACACAAGCATAGATGAACACAGAGGAGGACACACATAAATCTTCATGTCAACACAGGCTTTGTGTCCAGCAGCATGGTTAAAGCAACATTATGTAACTATTTTTCTTTAAACAACAGCTTCAAAATTATTTTGATGGTACACTGACTTGTAATTGGGAGAATGGCTCTTTCACTCCAACTCTGCACCAAAAATACATGCTCTTGCACTATGTCACTTGGGTTGAGCAAGTCAACTAGCTTTAAAAACAAGCTCCTTACTCTCAATACGGACATCATGGCAGTGGTGAAGAGACTAGCTCCTAACATCTATATTTTAGCACCCAACTGCTGTGGGGGTCAGATGTTTCCAGCGAATCAGATTAGCCGAATGCTGACTCGTCATGAGTGGACAGTATAACTGCTAGTTTGTACTCAGTATGATGATTTTGGGTTTGTCACCTGAGCGACTGATTTTGGTTTTGTTATCCGTACACGACCCGCTTTCAGTGCCTTTAACCGCTTGGTCTCGGACCCCAACAGATATCAATGCGCTAGCGTCCTGTAAATTACCACTTGTGGCTGCAGAGGATGCTGCTCAGCAAAAGTCACACAGTCTTGCTTTAATGTTCACAGAACAGTGACTGTCTCTTTGTTTTGAGGAGGCTTCACAGTAAAGTTTTTTGCAACACACTCACACTTGCACAAACAGAGAGTTGTGTGTCCAAAAGTACGAAATTCACATGAAGATCATGTTTCATTTTCTTACTTCTGGCAGAAATGTACAAAATTATAAAAGCTAATTATACAAAATGGCAAATGATACTATAAAATAAACACAAAAGAATTTGCACACAGAGACACAACAAAAATCCAACACACAATGGTAACAACAATCAGAAATACCATGTAACCTAAACAAAAGCGAAAAACACACACACACACATGGAAAAACAGACACCAAGCATCAAAAAAATAGAAAGAAAACCATTTAACTTCGGCACTGTGTTCTCAACTTTGTTCTAAAAAGTGAGCACTGCCATTTGCTCTGCCGTTCCACTTTGATCATAACTCGCTCCCCATTTTCAAACGCTGTGACATTTGAAAAACACAATCCCACTTTGGTCTCCCATCATCGCTGGGAGAGGATACAGTGAGATAACAGGGACCAACACTGCCCACCTGCAGCACATCACATCCCCTCTCCCCAAGAAATGACGATGACCAAAAATTAGGCGTCCCACTGTCACAATCTGCCCGTTGGACTGTGCTGATGGGAAGTCCATATTTGGTCATCATTTCTCCCTTTCTTACACTGGGATGCTGGTTTTGACTATTACTGAGGAAGATGGAGGGATCCAGGGGACACAGTGTTTATTTTATTTTTATTTCTTTTAAAATGAGAAAGAGCGAAAAGAAGGAAAAGAAAAAGGAGAAGAACTCAAGGAAAAATGACCAAAATGCTTTACCTCCCACAGAGCTCTATCTCTCCAATGGCCCCTTGTCGGGGGACAAATTGATCCTGGAAATAAGGGGTCATTTCCTCTGCCTGTTTACCTGTTCACAGCACACTGTCATCAGTCTGAAACACACACACACACAAGCTGACCCAGCTTTACCCTTAGAGAGCTAATGTGAGGGAGGGTTGAGTCATCCTGGTCTTCACTGTGACATCAAGCAAGCAACCTGTATGTATGTATGTGGGTGTCTCTGTGTGTGTGTGGCTTCCCTGACAGCAGTGACCCTGATGACCTTTGACTCTTTGAACTTGAAGCCAAATAAACCATTTCAGCCTCTTTCTCTCTTTCTTTGTTTAGACACACACCAACAGTCTGTCCATGGGAAAGAACTCTCACCGATAAAATCTCACACACAGAAGTGAGTGTGTGCCTGTGTCTGTGAATGTTCATACTGGTGTTTGTTTATGTAAGTTACTAACTATTCTTTAGATGTTATTCATTCTGATTCAGGTTCTTATCCCATCTTATCCTAATTGTTGTCATATTAATTAGAGTTAAAAAAAAAAAAGTATTGTCTGCGGATCTTTGGCATTTTCTTCATTGATTTTTAATAAAGGTAGTTTGTGAATTTTTAGTAAAAGGTAAAATAATTCTCTATCTTGACATGCAAAAGAAAAGGCTTTTTTGTAGGTTTGTGTATTACTATCAAGATTCATGTACAAAATAGTTTTAATGGCTCAACTTCTGCTTTAACCATTTCCCCCTCATCCTCCATTACCTGATCTAACAACACAGGTGATGGTGTTAGCAGAGGCTGCATTGCTAAGTATTTGCTAATCCGTGCCCACTTCTGTGACTATAAATCTACATAACCTGATTTAAAGTGGAAACAGGTAGTTTTTCCAACACAAACACAGATGCCTGTGTTGAAATTTACAAGCAAAAGCCTTGTCTATTGCCACTTTAAATCCCTATTCTGAATTTTCTACGTTAGTGTAAAATATATCACATTGCTGAAGATAAACAGGCTCTAACTGTTGTGACTTGCAGAATTTAGGTTCTAGACACTCGGCATGAAAATGATACACACTCTCGGGGCTCATACTTCAACCATCACCTGCCTCTGTCACCTGATCTCTCTGTCTTAAAATATGTCTTTAAATTTTACCTCCTCAAACCACGCTCCCTGTGCTTCGCTCTCTCACATACAAACACTCACACCTCCACATTCTTCACACTGTGACGACCACCCAGCCAGTTTCTCCCTTTAAGAAAACCCCCTTCCCTCCTCTCTACTCTGAGCTCTGTGACTGTAAAGTGTAACCATAAAGCAGCTTATGACTTGAGGCTTTTATTTGCTCTGAGTCCTTGAGCAGCAGTCAGCATGTACACAACACACACAAACACACACACACAAACATACACACACAGGTCTGCAGGGCAAATAGCCTGCATTATTTCTGTAGGATGTTTAAACTCCTCCTCTGGTGGGGGTTGGAGCAGTGCAGCATCAGAGCAGCAAGCATGTAAGACTCCTCAGCTGTGACTGTCCACCTCACTCTTTCACCCCCCGTACTGTCTCTGCTTCATTCACTGGCCAGCAACACACCTACTGTATGTTGCCACACACACACAACTTCCTAGCTTTAACTCCCACACAGACTGCCACACACACACACACACACACACACACACACACACACACACACACACACACACACACACACACACACACAC
>JBBMJY010000024.1:8543250-8554985 GCA_037833715.1 Toxotes lorentzi | reverse complement strand
CACACACACACACACACACACACACACACACACACACACACACACACACACACACACACACACACACAAATACACACCATTTTAAATTCCAATATTCCCACAGGTGATTCAGAACAATCCAGTCAGACACACATACACCTTCAGCCCCTGAGCCAATGCAGTAAATATCATTATGGAATCAATGCAGCCTTGAATCAATCGAGGCTGTGCCTGCATGTGTGAGTGTGATAAAGGGAAGAAGTTGATAACACCATGTGCTCCTGTGAGGATTTCACCAAACTCCATGTTTTTTGATGGAAGGAGGCGGGTAAGGTATTACCATAACCTTCCCACCACGTCTGCTATAAACTCAATAATGCAAGAATGATTTCACACATGCACGCACACACACAGCTTGCATGCACCCATTGTTGCTATGCACCATGGTAAATTCAATATTGCGTTCACACTCCTAAGCCAGAGAGGGAGTAGAGTCGGCAGAGAAGCCACAGCCTTAGCTGTAAATCAATAGATTAAATAGAAACATATGAATAAAACACAAGATAATAAATAAAAGAGGAGATGGTTTACTCTTCCCATCACATACTGTACAGCCTCTCTCCCATCTGAGAAAAAGGAAAAAAAAAAAAAAAAGTGGGAGCAGCAAGAAAGATGACCAGAGGGACAGACAGAGGAAGACAAAGAAAGGAGCTCATTGTGCTTTTAACTTGTGTTTTACATTTTTATGCTTTTTTTTCCCCTGTGCCATAACGAGTATCTATGTTTTAGTACAGTACGTTTGTTGTCATTTAAGGTATCTGAATGTGTGTGAATTATACCAACATACTGTATGTCATACTGTAAATATCTTGAAGTCAGATGTGTCAAACACGTTTTTCATCTTTGCCATTTGTGAAGTTTGTACATTATTATCTCAAATATGGTTCAAATGTGTGCAAATGTGTCTGTGACATACAGAAACCTGATGCCGCTCAGCTCGGATTATCACGTCCAGAGAACTAAAGGGACAATTTCAAACACTTGAAAAAGAATTCTGTAACTCGAATGCTCCTCCTCAACACCCGGATGTGTGTCTCAGTAAACTGAACTTGATTTACAAGAACTGAATTTGAGTTATGAGAACTGAATGTGGAAGAATGGAGAAAGTTGAATTTTCAGTGAGAAAATACAGTTTCAGAGCAAATGAATTCAATTTCATAAAATTACATTCAGTTTCAAGTTTATTAGAATTCAGTTTCAGACTAAATAAAAAAATGTCATTTCAAACTCAGTTCAATGCAATTATTTCATAAATTCAAAAATAAATTCAAGTTATGTGATTCAAATTCAGCTTTTAATGTAATTATTCAAGTTGACTAATTCAAATACAAAATATAAATGATTCAAATTCAGTTTCCAGAGACACATATTTCTGCCCATACATGATTATTACTTTGCATATATGTCTAACAGCTGGCTCCCCATGAAAAGATCACAAAAAATTACTAATCAATGATTCTTTGTCAACACCATAATGAGCCATTATTAGTCAAATCATTTAATGAATGGGGGGACAGCCCCCAGACCCATTGATCTACTTCTGTTGGATTCATTAAAGAATTACTGGCACACATTAGCAGTGGATTTACTCTAATACCACTGTTAGATTATAAAACTCTTTTTGAACATAAATTAACTTACAATTTTTCTGTCCTTGTATTTTTCCCACCTAAGGCTCCTCTTGTCCAACGGAGGGGGGTTTCTATTTGAACTGCCTGTGCTAACGTTTCTTTCTTTTTTTTCCCTTTATAAGATCAGAGTTCTTCTTGTCTACTTAGATGGCCTATGTTAAGTCGGCGTCTGTGATGTTGTGGGCCAAAGAAACCCATTGACACACACTGCACTTTATATGTGGCTTTACAAAAAAAACTTTCCGTGACAAACCTGTCATTGATGCTCCAGTTGAGGCAGAGGTTGAGGGAGCTGAGGCTGCGACATTTCCTCACCACCTCCATCACCGTCTCGTTGTTGAGCTCGGAGATGTGCCGCAGGTCCAGGACGCTCAGGTTACGCAGCTACAAGAGGAAACACACACAAACACTTGAATGATTTAATCACGTCAAATTCACACAAATAGCTGGCTGTGCAGCACAGACAACCTAATAACAATGCTCTACTCTGACAAAATAAAATCCAGCACTTATATTTGATCTCTCTCCCACAAACAGGTATACAGACATACAATTTCCTGTCTGTTCACAGGGAGACCGGCAGTTGATTTGTTCCTGTAAGTAGTGCAAAAACTACTTGCAGTGAAACTGCGGAAGAGAAATAGTCTCTGAAAGAATGTACGATATATAGGCCCGCTGAATTACATGGATGGCTTTAATGTATCCCCAAGGAACGTGAAAAATATCTTTGTATGAACTTGTATTCTACCGCATGTACTGAAAAAACAGCATGAATGCAAAATAAAACCTAACGAGGCAGACAAATGCTACAAAATTGCTTGCTGTTACTGTTTACCATTCTGAGCCTGCACGCCTGGTGTGAGGGGTTATGAGCCAATATGAGCATTCACTTTCCTCCTTCCTTTCATCTCTTCCGACTTTTGAAAATCCCTCTTTCCTATCTGAATACGTTATAAGAGGGGGTTTAGATTAATCCTCCAGTCAAAATCTCTACTTCCTGACACACTCTTCGAAACCCACACTGACACAATGTTCAACAAGCGTTCCCGCTCGCTGAAATTACCAGAGGCTTTTCAAGTCACAGCACAGGTGTATTTTCTCTGATACATGCTCAAAACTATTTAAGGCACAGGTGTGCATGTGCGCACACACACACACTTACTCATACACACACCAGAGATGCAAGATAATAGAGGTATGATATTCCAGCCAGCCGCCAGGGAGGCAGGGAGGTAAATGTCAAGGCCGAGGCTAAAGAGAAAACAAGCTTACAGTTGATGTTAAGATCACTGAGCACTATTGTCAGCTCCATAGGTATGACATATACCTACCAGCATGAAGACACATGGGGGGAATGGATAAGGACCACAGCTCACTGTGTGAACTAAGCACACATGTAAACACTCTCCCCTTTCCCCACATACTGGCAATCAAAACACAGAGGCGCACACACCGACTGCAAACAAACACTGTGAGTGTGTGATGCTGCACTGCGCTGAAGGTAATAAAGAAAGGCTTTCAAAACCTGTACTTCTGTCCAGGTGCTCCGTTTGTCTCTCTTTTGTTATGTGGCCTGTGGCTAGTTTTTGTCACTCCACAAGAGAAAATTGGATCCACACCTCTTGTGATAAAAGGTGGTCTTAGGCATGAAATAAACATTGAGCAGATTTTGTCAGCGGCAGCACCTACACTGTGAAGAGATGCTTTAGATATACTAATGAAATAAACATTAAACAGCTTGTGCGTTCAAAGACGGGTCAGTGTGTGTGTGTATGTGCGCATTGTTTGCAAAACAAAGGCAATGCAAAAATCAAACCAGGACGTAGGCAAAGTGGCCACTGCCAATAAAATGTACTCACACTATCAAAAAAAAAAAGCCATGAACAGGACACACATCCTCACACTCACACACAGTTATTTGCACTAAGTATTCATGGTTGTTAGGCCCAGAGTAAATATTAAAAACCCTTACATCAAAAATAGTATTTGTACTCCCAATCTTCAAAACTGCTTATGTCTGCTAAATAGAATTTCCACTACAACCAATAGTAACTGTTTCATTGATGTGGACAACCAATGAGAAATCAGGCCAACCAGTGTGAGTTTTGATTGGACGCGAGTGTAGCTAGGTTGAAGAAAATTTGAGAGTTTAGCAGATGTCTGCATGAAAGGAAGGAGGCAGAGTCACAGCTGAGACTGTAACTTTGTTAATCCATCTGTGAAAACCACCGCAGGAAAATAATTCCACAGTTTAGCAGATATCTCCTAAAGGAAAAATATCCTCCAAATCCCTGAAAACCAAAGTCACAAAAAAAAACAACTCCTCAGTAATTACTCACACCTCCAGAATGTGACAGCCCATAGTGCCAGTGTTTGTTTTCTCATAGCTGACACATTATCATAATAATCATAGGTAAAAGGTTTTGATGCTTCCAATCTTATTTAATCACTTCCACCCATAATATAGTTTAATTTCTGCACATGTATTTCTGTGATCCAAGAATAAACAGGCACGAAAAGAAAGAAAAATAAATGGAGAGAAATGGTGAGGAGACAGAGAGGAAGGCAAGGCGAGAGTTTCACACAGCACAGGCAGGGAGAAAAGGGGATGGAAAAAGGGGGGGGAGTGAAAGAGTGAGGAAAGCAAGTGAGGGAGAAGCAGAGCAACAGAAAAGAAAGCAGGGGATTTGGTGAGGAGTTCGGCAGGTTGTTCTTCTCGTTGGCTGAAGTCTGTAACCAGGCAGAGTTTGTCTCGTCTCCTCTGAGTTGGCAGCTACACCTGGATAATTATTCATGCTGTTCATAAAAACAGCGAAACCTGCAAAAACCAGCTGCTCTGAGGCCAGTGTGTCATCCCAGCCCCGTGTAACACACATGCACGGCACAGAAATTAATGCACACGCTGATCATTTGAATATTTCAATAACTAGGTGCCCACATGTTCACATGCATGAAAAACAGAGGTGGAAAGTGATTAAGTACAATAACTTAAGAAATATACTACAATTGTCAAGAATTTGTAATTATTTGCATTTTATGATACTATTTTATGACACTTCTACTCAAATTCATGTCAACACATAAATTACTTTTTACTCCCTACAATTATTTAATAATACCTATAATTACTAGTTAATTTTCAGATTATACATACACAACATATGATCACTAGCAAACAGTATAAAAGTAGTAAAAAATAAATTCCTGTACATTGACCAACTATAATATTATGTACTGCTCGCTTGCTAATGCATTAAAAATAATGATCCAACAATTTACTACTTTAAACCTCTCTGGCTAATCTGCATTATACATACTTTTACTTCGATCTAAATACTATTAATATCAATAATGATTATAACTATAGGAGTAGTGGCTGAATAAATCTGTTTTTCGTGTTTTTTAGTAAAATTAATAATCAGAAAGTACAAGTAATGAATTTTAAAATCTTTTTATCATCAGTAAATTACTTTTTATACAAAATTTAGAAAAAAACTTTTTTTTTGACTGTTTCAGTTATTT
Organism: Toxotes lorentzi; assembly: GCA_037833715.1. Classification (NCBI taxonomy): domain Eukaryota; kingdom Metazoa; phylum Chordata; class Actinopteri; family Toxotidae; genus Toxotes; species Toxotes lorentzi. Next base: position 8,549,793 of record JBBMJY010000024.1, on the reverse strand, counting down.
GTTAATTTATATTGAGAAATATTTGTTTGACAAAATTAGGTGTGAACGTTGATAGACCACCTCCAAATTAGTCCAGTTATATAACGTATATCGATGCAAAGATAAGGCAAAAGCAATCACTTCACTTTTCACAAGAGATGGATGAGGAGGGAAAAGCACCACATTTCTATATGAAAGAGGTTGTTTAATTCAGTCCACATGACCAGAGGAGATCTCTGAGCTCCAAGCAGCTTGGCTCTCACCTGCTTCAATTAGAAGCCTCTCTCAAGCAGGAAAAATGAGAGCCCGAGTCAGGGGTCAAACAAAAAACACCACTTTAAATGAAAGAAAAATAACTGGTTGTTTCAAAGGTACGTTATCCTTCAGCCAAGCATAGGCTGGAGCTCAATATCTGGAGAGGTTGATTTGACACTTTATTACATTAGTGTATGTCACAGTCTGGTGCACAGTAGATGTGTGTGTGTACCTGTGTATACTCTTCCAGACTGCGGCCTAACTACCTGTGCTATTACTACATTTATTTACACAACGTCAAGCATCATGATGCCAAGCAGGAAGCTGAGGCCTGGTGGACACCATGCAGAGGATATGATGTCATGGTTTGAACGCTGGCACAAAGCAGCATGAGTTCATGGCTGTTGCTGTCCATCAACCTCAGTGTCCCAGCTGACAAGCAGCTAGATGACATTTAAAAAGCACGGACAGAGCAAGCATTGTTTTAGTAAATAGCGAGCATGCTGGATTTGGAAAATATGAGCTGCGATTTCACTGCTGTGGTAAATTTATAACCATTTCAAGATTTAGTATGTGAGTCTAGTCAATAAAATGTAGGTCTTACTATGAGAAATGCATGTAGATCCACAAAAAAAAAAAAACACGCATGCAGGCACTGTCTGTGAAAAAGGAAGAAAAGTGGCTTTTCAGTAAAACTGAACAGCCGTAATGATGGAAACACTGCATTGGCAGAAAAGCAAAGATGAGAAGAAACAAGTTTATATCGTCTAAACAGGCAGGTGGAAGTTTAGACAGTCACTTTGAAATAATATTCAAAGTCCTGAGCACGAAGTCAAAGTCACAGGATGTTGTTGATGTGGCATTGTGGCCCTGACACATTTTGCTCAGCTGTCCGCATGTGTTGGAGCTGTTGTGCGACCGGATGAGGCGGGGGCGTAAAGGTGAGACGAATGGCAGCGGTGTCAGTAGGTGAATATTAGTGCGCACTCATGCATACACTCATGCATACACGCTCTGGGATGCTCCATATTGGAGCATCCCAGACAGTTCAGTCAGACAGGAGAAAGCTGTGTCGAGACAATCCCTCTGCGGCAGCCTAAATCACATGTACCCCCCCCCCCCACACACACACACACACACACACAAAACCCACACCTCCACAAACATTCTCAGAAAAACACACACATATATAAATACGATACATGGAGGCCTGTGCAGACAGAGTGATATGAATATTTGAAAAAGGACTGAGGCAAATACTGGAAAGGCCATGGGTCTGGTATCACAAATACATTGTCATGGACCAGTGAACTGATGAGTGAGTGAGTGTATGTGTGTGGTTAACTTCTCTCTTAATCTGTCTTGTGCCCATCTACTGTCTATCACACATTTTCCTACTCCTACCCCCCTTTTGCTCTCTCTCTCTTTATCCCTTTCAGTCGCTAATCCTGCATGTGTTGGTGTTGATAACAAACTCAGTGGCGAGGAAAGGCTCAAGGAGATAGAGAGCGTTGGTTTCTCTTCGGCGCACTAAGCCAAATGACCATATAGGCACACACGCACGCATGCACGCACAAACCGATGTGACAGCACTGGATGACAGTCACAGCACAGTGACACTAGTTGGGCCAATAATGAGACATGATATCCCTCCCTCCAGAGGTCAAAAACCTCTCTATCTCTGACTGTCTCTGGGTTAAAAGTCTTACAGCCAAATGAATTATTCTTCAATTACTCTTGCAAGAGACACACATCATCCGCAGGCTCTTCTCTGCTCATTATATTCATAAATCCCCCAATCTCCTCCATACAGCAGTGAAGAAAATTATTACAATTTCGACTCATTTTGCGACCCCCACAACCCCATTACCTTTCTTCCCCCAAATCCCCTCTGTTCCTTCATTTCCCCTTTATCCTCTCTACCACCCCAGAGACACAATACACATGTACAAGTACACAGTCACACACACTGTGTACACGAGAAAATAGGTACACATATACGTGATCACACACACACACACATACATACATAAACACATACACACTCTCCTCTAGTTTGTGTTGGGGGTTATCAGTTTGACACAGGGCACTGTGATTATGTATTTTCTGTGCTCCAGTCAGGGGGAGGAGATAAGGGGCCAGCAGACTACAGCAAAGCCAGACACCACTCATCCTACATGGGGAGGGAGTGGTGGAGCGGTGGGTGTGAGGGTGACAGTAGGTGAAGACCTGTATCTTAACCTTTTGTGTTTCACCACTTTAAAACCCCTGTTCTAACCTGTGGTCATGGCAATTTGTTAAAATAAAAAAAAAAAAGCAATACATAATATTACTTTCTTTTTCTTGTTTTTCAGAGGTTGAGAGACAAATCTGAAATCAGGATCTTGTGAGAACATACAGCTCCGCTAAGCCACCAGGATGGATAGAACATATGATTCTGGTTATGAAATTAAATAGCTTCCCTGTCGTAAACCAGACTGTTTTATTTGCTCATAAACACACAGAAAGAATGAGGTACTGCCCACAGTCCCATTCTGTCAAATTTAGAGAGCATTTATCAAAGGTTCAAACTTTTCTGGAGAAGAACAACAAAACCACTGGAGCGGCACGGCTGAATTAATCTACAAGGCCCCAAATTAAGACCAGAAACATCCAAGTTCAGAACATCAGAGAGACAACACATAGCTATTATAGTCTCCAAATATACCTCTTTTCATCTCTGACACATTTTTCAACAGTCTCTCCATTTGTTATGTCTTTGGCCTCCTCTCTTTCTCCCGAGGGTGGGAACTTTCACACACACAAAAAAGGCATTTTGAGGCCCACAGTGTCTTAGGGCAGTGATAGGCTGATGTATAAGGAGGGGCATTGTGGGCAGGCATGACAAGCAAAGGGAAGCCATCAGTGGGACATCTAAGGCTGGGGGAATGAAGACTCTCTGGCACCCAGAGCTGCTCTCAAACACTGGCTCTCTGAGAGAGCCGACCTTGGACTTAATCACTACCAGAAGAAAAGAGGACCACTTGACAGGAAGATGGAGAGACAGAGGGAGAACGCATGTGTGAGAGAGAGAGAGAGAGAGAGAGAGAGAGAGAGAGAGAAAGACTGACAGACAAAAACACAGGAACCACAAGAGTAAAAGAGAGAGAAAAAAAAATAAAAATAAAGGATGACAACGACCAAAATCAGAAAGAGAAAGACACACAACAGGTAACAGGTCTCAAAACTGCTCAGAGAGTTGGATAATGGCTCTATTGGTGCTGCACATTTTTTCCAATCCAGCCAACAGCAAAGGGTGACCGAGGCTGCCGGAGAAGCAGAGGGACTGCACAGAAAATACTGTCTCTTATCCACTTCTGAACTACAAACAAATCAATTTCCTCAAAGACACAAATACACACACTCACATCTGATGAATGGGGGGCTACACTATACATGCAACCAAACACATACACACAAGCTAAAATGTATTGCGCTTCCACCTCTGTGGCTTGTCATGGGCTTTACTAAACCCTCTGAAACTGAATTAGGAGAATGATTAATCTCATACAGACCCCCACACACACAAACACACAAAAGTTCTCAAATTAGCTGCTGAGGGAGAGCGCCAAATCATTGAAAGCTCTGGGACACCCACAAAGCCTCCATCCCAAGGCATTTTGTATCCATTACACAGCCTTGCGATGTGACAAGCCTCATCAATAAAAATATTATTAATGTCAGAAGCTTAGAGCCAGCTTCAATCCAAAAACCAACCCTAAATAAAAATTCACATTATAGCCCTGGCGTAACAATGCAAAAGACCACATCAGACATGCATGTGGCGCTTAAAATCATCACAGTTTTTGTTCTGACATTTGAAGCTATATACAATGCTTGATTCTCGACCAGCAAGGAACATGTTAGGAAGCTTGTTTTCGATTAGCAGGCTTTACACCCTCAGCCAGCAGAAATCTTGATTTTGCCTTTCAGCTGCTAACAAGACGATGATTTATCAAACGGTGCCCGGATGCAAATATTGAGTTGCGTCGCACATCGCATAGGAACCGCACGGCTCCCGTAGGACTGAAACACTGCAAAGCCATTAGAGGAGCATTAATGCCACAGCTTTACAGTAACTCTACAGACCATCTGCACTGAACTCATCACCATGGGTGGCCTATTTCAACCATCAGCTCACTTGATTAAGAAAATACGATTTCAATTGATTTCCTCATACCCTAATTTGTGAGAAGTCGGTATAAAAAAGAATATCAATCTGAAATGAGTGTGTCATATGAGAGAAGTTAATAAAAGTAATGGATTTTCCCTTTTTTTTTTTCTGACGGTAGCCGGATTGCAATTGAGGGGGTTGGGAAGATTATCAGAGAGACAGAGAGAGAGGGAGAGAAAAATTGAGGAAGAAAGGAAGTGGGAGGGAGAGTGTGATAATCGAAGAAGAGAGGAGCGCTGCAGTCCTGGAATCGCATGCGGGTCCACGGAGTCATCAGAAATGCAACGATTTTAAACGCGAGAATATGATTTTCAGTTGACGCTGGATGGGACCAAGTGGGAACGAATGAGAGGAGGAATCAACTGCTAAACGAGATAATTACTGTGAGAGATTACAGAGACACAGGGAGGCAGGACAGAGGGAGGACAGAAAGAGATGAATCACAGAAATGATGGCTAAAATGACAGGAACAAAGACAGAGATGGTCTGATTCTAAATCTGAACAGACAGACTGTGGTCACAATGTTATCCTTGAAACATTTCCATCTCATCAGGATTCATAGATTACGATCAAACCAGTGCCAGAAACTTCAAATACCTTCAAAAAAGTATTTTAAGAGGTTATTTTGATTGGAGCTTGTTATCACCCCTTCACTGTACTTTAGCAGTCGATGTGAACGATGTAAAAAAATAATCTTAATGCAAATCTGATTTGGACAGCAAGAAAGACCATCATTAAATTTTAGATTTCAAAAGATATTCCATCAGTGAAAGATGACTACAGGATTTAAGAGACCAATAGCAGTAGATAATTGAGAAGTTAGAAAATCCAATAACAATATATCAGATGACATTTTTATGTAAACACAAACATTTCTGATCCTTTGAAGAGTAAATTAACGCCCCCTGATAATGCTGTTTTTGCTGACCTCCAAGAATGTGACCGAGATGTTTACTGAATTGGACACTTTGCAGTTGGAAAATGAACTTATATCTAATGTTAACTTTGTTTGTCAACAACCCCATATATAGTTTTTGTCATTTCTGTACTTCAAGCTTATTGTTGCTTATCTGAAGACACAAAAACTGATATCAACTGATCAGTTATGAACTAATCTTGCAAATTATCTTCTCAGCCGATTTACCAGTTTAGCCCTTTGAGAAGGTAAGAAATTGATCTTATCAAGGGACTCCTAAAGATTTGACAACCAGTCAAAGATGCAGGGGACCCCTCTTGACTGGGCTTCCTTTTGGGGTTAATTATATAATTAATTATAATGTAAGTGTGTGTAGGGAAGTCCTCTCTGCTGTGTTTGTGTTCTGTTAAGTTGGTTGGAAGTTAATTTTGACCTTAGAAACAATCAGAGTTGTCTGCTTCTGTTTCCAAGGTCAGCTGATATTCAATCTAAATGAAGGAAATGTTTTTTTAAGAAATGAAGAAATTTTGTCTAATGAAAACTGTGATTCTCTGTGTATCTCTGGTATCAGTCTTTTGAAGCTTGCAACCTCAATCAAAACATGGGGGAAAAAAAAAAGTTCAGTTGAAACAAAACTGCATCTTTAAAAACAAAAACAAATATTATCAGAATTATGAACTTGCTCGTCTGAACTTCTAAAACTTCACCTTGGTTAATGCTGTAATAAATAATAATGAGGTGTGCTAGACTATGTGTGTGGGCAGATGAGTGTGCGTCCACCTCCAGGTATGCTAATGCTGTTATGACTGGCTGGCTTCATTACTGTCTGTCTACAACACCATGGCCAAGGTCAGTGGAGGCTGCAGAGATGATAGGGGGCCAAAACCATGAGCACAAATTAATCTGCTGTTCAATCTAATAATGCGGCATGGCATTGGGTGTCTAAGTCCTATTAACACAACTGTAATTGCATTTGAGGCGAAATAGGCGCATGCAGGTCCACAAGGGTACATTCACACTCACATGTACACCCAAGCACATCAAACTCAAATCGAACTGTATTACACAAGCACACTTGGGTGTGGACCTACCACACATGCACGCATGCATGCACACACACACACACACACACACACACACACACACACACACACACACACACACACACACACACACACA
>JBBMJY010000024.1:8531178-8543150 GCA_037833715.1 Toxotes lorentzi | reverse complement strand
CACACACACACACACACACACACACACACACACACACACACACACACACACACACACACACACACACACACACTCTAGATGGATGTTGTGTTGGGAAAAGGAAATAAATGAGAAGGAAAAACAAGGTGCAGTTTGTCCTGGCGAATTCAGCTCATGCAATCACTGTGTGAGTGCATGTGTGTCCATGTTTATATGGCATGGAACATCTTTAACCACGGAGCCCTGCTCATTAGCATGGTAATATCCAAACAGCAGGGTGTAGTCAGAACAGCAGCGTATTATTAGGATTCAACTCATTAGGCTTTCATGAGATTTAAAAGTTAGCACAAAATAACTTCAGAACTAAGTCTGAGATAAAACACACAGTGAGGTCCTGAGTTTACTCTCCGAAAGTTAAATTTCCCCTCTGGAGACAATGCATGGCCTGCAGCAACTCAGAGAGCTGGCCTACAGTAACAGGATTAGACAAAAAAAAAACTTTGTCACGCTAAAACTTCTGTTGACATTTCCTGATGCAAGTAATTACTTCAAAAAGGTTAAGCTGTTGACTGAAATTAACCTTCTTTCAACTGTGCTGCAGGAAGTACGGTATCTGCAGTTTTACTGTAAGTTAACACACAACATGAGTTCCTACAATAGGTCACGACAGAGGATTCAAGGCAAACTGTGATGATGCAAATCAAAGATGTATGCGATACTTACCGCAGTAAGATGGATGACTCCCTGAGAGGTCACAGGGCACCCCATGAAACCAACAAACTGCAGCTCAGGACAATGCTCTGCAACAGCCTGCACAGACCGATCAGTGACCTGGACAATAGAACAGAATAGAATAGAATAGAATAGAATAGAATAGAATAGAATAGAATAGAATAGAATAGAATAGAATAGAATAGAACAGCAGGAGGAAGAGAAGAAGAGAAAAGAGAGTTTACATTAGTATCCCAGGTAAGAAACCACTTTATCTTGACAGTTAAAATAATTGCAGAAATTATTTCTGGTACATGTTTTCTCTTCAAAGAAACAGTTGTATTTAATTCCTTCACTCCATACACGTTGATTATGTTTCGTTCATTCACATTTCCAGGATCAACATATGATATTCATGGTGAAAAGACATCTGGAGGACTTTTTTTTTTCTTTACTTTGCACTGGGGAACGCTGAGCTTGCCAGTGATTTTAGCAAATAATTCTAGTAAGAGTATTTTTCAAAGCTAGTGTGTGGAGACAGGTGCTGTGAGATTCAAGCCTAAATGTCTGCTCCATCTGTGCAGAGGGTCGGGTGTGTTTTGTGTTTGCGGAACAGCAGAGAAAGGGAGCGAGAGAAGGAGGATCACAGAAGGAGAGGAGGAGGAGGAGGATAACCGACAAAACAGCTAAAAGTGTGTGCCTGCCAAGCGGCGTGGGCGTCGTCTTATGATGGATGGACCGTTCCCCATCATTCACCCATCCGTCTACTAACAGCTCATAATGGATCAGAGATCAATAGGGAAGCAGAACATTTCCACCAGCTTCCACTGTCGTCATCAATAGGGGTATCGATAGCTACTTCACCTCCCTCACCACACTCAACACTGCAACAATATGTGGGAGATTGTTTGTCCTCTCTGTAGGCTTACTCAGTGCTTCCTCAAACTCTTCATCAATCACAAAGGAAAAACAAGATGAGAAGAGGAGGGAGAGGACAGAGAATTGACTCTACACTGTAATTAACTGGGAAAACAAAGAAAAACAAACATCAAAGAACATTAGGGAACAAAAATCTTTTTTTTTTTTTTTTTTTTTTGGTATCCCTGTCCAGATTTTCGAAGTTGTTTTGTGAAACTCCCAAAAAGCAAGTCAGGCAAAAATACATTTAAATTTATGCAAGAGCATGTCAGCTAGTGATGGATACGTACAAACACACAAACGTTCCCTTATCAACTTCAACATATTTGAAAAAAAGTCTGTCAAAGAGCACTTAGACTGAAATCTAAGTCAGACACGTTTTGAAAAGGAAATGAAAAGTACGCCTGAATTTTAATGTGTAATATGAAATACTGAGTGGAGCAACATTTGCAACAACAAGAAACACTTAAAAAGACCGGAGCTTAAGAAGGCAGCATAATACACTGGCATAGTCAGTTGTTTCCTTAGGACAGATTTACTGTACGAAAGACATTTGAAATAAATTTTCAGTTATTTTAGTGGTAAAAAAAGGACAAGAAACTCAGCATCTTGAATTTGAAATTACATACAATACCTGCATCAACTTCTCCAAATGCATTTTAACGGCTCCTCAGATGAATAAACACTGAGCCAAAGGAACAGCAGGGAAAAGCTCTGCCATCTCCTTATTCATTCTAATGCAAACTGATGATTCTGGACAATCTTAGTCATAATGCAGGAAGGTTTCCAAGTAGTATATCAACCACTGCTTCTCCTGAGGGACGGTCTTTACTGCACGATTGACAAGATAGTTAATTGGCCAGTTAGACTGCAAAGAGTGGTGACTTGCCGATGGAGATGTAGTATTGAGCTGAACAGCAACAGAGCATGGTTACAGATAGGAGGTGATCGCAGTAAGACACATCCTTAAAACTGTAATAGCTGCTTCACCATTGTTTTATAATCTATGATCTTAGCTTTTTGGTTTCCTACACAGAGTGTTGTAAAGAAAACTGTAAGTCTTGCTTTTTACTTTTCACTGTACTTGCCAATATACCCTTCATTCTCCTAATGTCATCATACATGCACACCCTTAGACTTGATCACACCTCTGTCACTCTGAGTTTGCCTCTCACTGTCTCTCTTCCTCCCTATCTCACTGCCTCCCCTCCCCTTTCCAGGCCTACCTTAAAGGTTACTCAGTCAAGGCAGAGGAAGATGGAAAACCCAGAGAGACAGCAAGGGGAAAGAGAAGTCACAAAAAGAGAGAACAAGGTGTCCATTTATCTTTCCTCAAGTCACATACAGTATGGCTTATCTGGGTAAAACACCTCCTATAACTCCAGTGAAGTTCAAAGGTACATCTCACCATATCAGTGAGAAGCCAAAGTGCTTGTAAAGTCCAAAATGGTTCATAAAGGACTGTGACTGCAGAAGATTTCTCGTCACAGGTGAGTTGTGGAAATAAGTTCTGAGGTTATAATTCAACAATGAACACGATGATTCAGAAGGTTCCTTCTGACCTAGCTACTGTATGAAATACTTTTGGTTAGTGCTATTAGCCTGCCTTAGTTGCCAGAGTTTTCACTTGTTCTTTGAAATATCTCAATGTCTAATGGATGAGTTGGCAAAAACTTTCATTGAGACATTGACAGTGATTTTTGTAATCACTTTTCCTTTATAAATGCTTCAACAAAAACTGGAGAGATTGCGATGAAATTTGGTAAACGCTTTTATGTTCCCCTCAGGATGAATTTTAATCACTTTGGTCGTCCTCTTACTTCTCATCCAGTGCCCCCATCAAGTCAAATTTTTAATTAGTTTTATAGTTTGGTTTATGACCACATGCAGGCCAACAAACAAAACTAAGATGGATAAACATGGTAAACATACCTGCTAAACATTAGAATGTCACTGACAGCATGGCAGGATTTAGCTCAATACACTGCTGTGCCAAAGTACAGATGCTAGTGTGGCTGTAGACTGACAATCATCTTGCAGATAGGTGAAGCTCATAAATGTTTTGGGGGGGTTTTCTAGACAGTATAACTTTTTTTTTCAGTTTGATGACAACGGTTTTTTTATGTCTGAGATAGAGTGCTCCATTCCAAAATCCCTTTTTAAAGGACAAAAGAAAAGAATTACACCCAACTAACCAAAACAGAACTTTAACTTTAATAGTTATATGTAAAAGTTGTAGGACTTTACTATGCTCAATAGCTCTGGATAGAACTTAGTTTTTCAGAGCGATCAATAACAAGATGCACCTTAAAATTCTATGCCTCAGGTTTGGACCCACCACACTACCCATCACCACTCGCTGCAGTCAGAAAAGATTAACTGAACGAGAGTCAACGCTCCCACTCGGAGACACTGATGCATATGGAACCTGCAGCGCCAGGTGGAGATAGGGGGAGAGCAGAGCAGAGTTGTCTTTTTGAGTATAAAACGTGAAGAAAAAAAAAAGGCTCCAGAAGGACCAGTCTGGGCTGAGCAGCTGGCAGGTGAAGTGAGCTGGCCAGAGGTCCCCCAACATGGCTTCTGCCAAAAAACCATCAAGGAAGACATTTTCAGGTTGACTACCAGCAAAATCAAAAAGCTACACACTGCCGTGATCCTTAAATCACAATCATCTGCGAGAGAAGCAAACGAATCACAGCAGAGGCCACCTCCAGACTGTCTTTCATACCAGTGTTTGTGCTGAAAGAGTGTGCAGTTGAGTGCGTGTGTGCACTTGTGTGTGAAAGCAGAAGAGACAAAACGAAAGAGAGCAGGTTACACATCTACGGCAACTCTCAGCAGGTGAGAAGGGAGACAGAGGAGAAAAAAGTAAAATCCCAGCAGAGCAGAACAGGCCAGGAGGGCATGTACCGTATCAGATTAAGCCTGTGTATATGTCTGTGTATGAGTAAGACCATATGGGTTTGTAGCTAAGATTTGTCTCCAACCCGCAAACACAAAAACCCATCCCAAATTTCTCTTCCTTCCCCCCCCCCCACCCCTTCAACCTTTCATGGACTTTGATTTAAAAACATAAAAAGAGCCATGGCAGAGCTTTGGAGAAGAAGTGGCTAGCCAAGAGAGGCCTTAAAGCCTTTTAGAAGGGATCTGGTTTAATGGTCTCTGGGTGAAGGAGGTAAGGAAAGCAGAAAAAAATAGTGGGCTGGAATGGTGGAAATGCTGCAGTCATAAAGATAGCCTTTGTGTGTTTGTGTGTGTGCTTTAAAGAGCTGGAAGGTAACTGTTGAGAGTGCTGTGGTAGCGAAAAGGGGTAGTGCTATATGTGAGTGTGTGGTTTTTGTCTGGCGGTCTGTTCTTTTAAAACGCTGGGGCAGCACCCAGGGGCCACTTCTCATCCAATAAGGCCATTTAAGCTTGTCAATATCGTCTATCATACGACTCTTTTGACTCCATCAAACGCACAAGCAAAAGAGATGGAAACAGAGAAAGACCAGAGCAGATTGCTGTTCATCCCTCTCATCCCTTACTCCGAAGTTTTCTCCCTGCCTCCCACTAAAGTCTGCTTTACTCCATCATTTGAAATTAGCCGATTCTCACCAAGTAAAACTACACAGCAAGAATACTCCATCCTGTTCTTCCTTTCCTTTATTTTTTCCTTTGTGCATATTTCAGAAACACACACACAAGTTAAGTTTAGGGAGTGTGTGGAGGGCAGGCACACTGTCATTTGTCTATGTTAGAAACTCTGGTAATGATACACAACCACACATAGCCGCTCACACAAAAACTGATTCATCCCACGAACGCACATAGTAAAAAATATACTTAGTTGCCTAAAAAGTAAAAGGTAGCAGAAGTTTAAACTCGGTCTCTCATTGCCAGCTAGTGCTAGACCTCTAATCCAGCTGTGCCTGGAAGGTGACCGACCAGAAACCTCAGACAGAGTGGAGAAATGTTACATTTCGCTGTTTGCCAGAAACTGTGCTATTGTCACTCAAACAAGAGCTGGCAGCATCACTAGAAATTTACCAAATGTTCAACAACATGGAGAATTCTGACATCTGGACCAAGGAAAGGATGCAGCCATGGGCACGCAGCAAGCAGACAGACCAAAAACAGCCCTGCTTTAAAACAGCATAATGTGTAGCTTTGGCAGGGGCCTGTTGCTTCAGGTACCAGTGGGACAATGAAATACTGTCCAGACAGACTAATTTTAGCAACAGGTCCATAAGTTTTAGGTAGAGGTGTTCACCTTCAGAAAACCTGATGTGCAAAAATAAATTTTTTGACAGAACCAGTGCAATGGGGCACACGAGAACAGCCGGACCCAACCCGAAGAGATCCCATGGAAAATGGGGTTGACCCAAACAGTCCTTAATAGACAGAACACAAATTAATTTGAACAATTAATCAGCCACAGTGAAAAAGAGCAGCAATTTAATAACAATAACAATAATAATGATGACGTTGTCCTAATAATTTGTTTACATGCTTCAAAGACAAATTTGAAGTATATAAATTTCCATCCCTTGCATATACTCAGGTCCACTCAGGTCAGGTCCCACTAGGGTCCCCTGGACCCCATGAAGATGGGAGTCTGAAGACCTATGAGGCACCAAAGCACTGTAAAGCAGTTTGAAATACTATGAGACAGGAGTTAACTCTAGAAAGTTATCACAGTGGCAATCGTGCTTGAATGTTTGGATGATTTTGCATTGGAATTTTGCGTTTCTTTGCCGGAGCTCTCTGCCAAAGCTGTGGTCTCATTTAAATGAATGAGGGGGCTGTGTCTTTTCACGCCATACTGTTGTCTTGTCTGAACACGGACAAGTTTCTGATAACAGAAAGGCTGCTAATTGGTGTCTAATTGTAAGACAAGTGGAACTAACAGTGACGGTGGTTGGAGTTCTGAGCCAGCCATGGCATTCAGAGGAAACTGCCTATCAAGCCAGTTGGGCAAGCCAAAGCAGATATAAGGCCTGATTAAGCCACAGAGTTTCTGCTTTTTGCTGAAGTGAGAGTAGGATTCAAGTCTCAAAAGGTCTAAAAAGCCTGTATGGACCAGTTTGAAATGAAGTTCTATAGACTACTATTACCAAGAGACGAAGATGCCAAAACATGTCAAAAAGCCTCAATAAAAGGCCGATGAATATCTGAATAATGTCTTTGTGAAAGCTCTCTGTTACTGACACACTCTGTATTTTAATTTTACAGATTTCCAATATTACCCATAAAAAGGATGTCAACTACAGGCCTGTGAGGTACAAATTGAAGTGGGACAATTTTCATCAAATTTCTGTTCTTTCCAAGGTAATCATTTCCTCCATAAACACTCTCTTAGGGGTGATACTGCAGTGGGTTCATCACACCCTCAGAACACACACGTATGCAAATAAACAAAAAAACATGCACACACAAACACTAAGCTAGGTGCATACACACAAACTCATGCGCATGCGCGCACACACACACACCCCAAACTTTGTCTGTTTTTAAAGAGCTCAGATGAGCTGTATTGACACGAAGGACTGGTGATCTGGCAAAAATCTAATGAATACTTATCATCCTCTGTAATATCCGATGCCTGGAGACAAAAGCAACATGGAAAGTCATAAAGTTTTACTACAGCGAGGGAGAGTCTCTTTACTGTGTTGATGAGCAGGCACTGTGGGCTAAGTGCAGGGCGGTTCGCTCTGAGCTAGTGTATTGATCTGCAACTAAAGCTTTAGCAAAACTGGTTCACATTTAAGTCTGCAGAGAAACAAAGATATGTACATGCTTTTCCACATACAGACACGAAAACATTTGCACACGCATGCAAAAAGACGCATGCAGAACACACCCAGGCCAAGCACACAGTGAAGTCTAGACAGACGTGAGGTCTCCAGCTATCCAGTGTGATGTTTTCCTTGGCTAAACAGAGGGACTAGTCATATTTATGAGATGTGATGAGACAGGAACACAGGATGGATCACAGTGAGAGACTTGGGAAAACTAGAGGGGGAGGAGGAAGGCGAGAAAAAGTAGGGGATGAAGGGGAATGAGAGATTTGCAATCTTTTTATGTTAACATAATGTACCTTCTAGTCCTCAGTGTCTGGCTTTGGCAAGCTTGACTGCTTCTTTCATGCCTGTAAATCCTGTCTGAATATGGATGTGACAGACAGGCAGTGAGAAAGATGGAGAGGTGGTATGACAGGCCAAACAAGTCGTGTGTGTGCGTGTGTGTGCATGTGTGTGCGTGCACGGGAGTACGTGAATATGAGAGCAATCTGATCTTATTAGAGGCCTGACGGGACGGGGAGTTGTGATGAGAGCCCTGAATCACTACCGTCTAATCAATCAGTCTAATTAACCAAGCTTTATGAACACTGGGCCAAGCCGAGAAAGAATCTGCCGACACACAGATTAATAATGATTACTGAATACACTACAACACATTCTATTAACAATCCATCTTCACGCTTATCCAGAGGCTTTGCAGGAAATCCTCTGAAACACATTAGAGGTTCTTCTGTCTCCATCAAGTTTTTTGAAAGTAAATGAAATAATATTCTGAAGAATTCATTTTTATTTAGTGAAGCGTGAAGTTTTGAAAGCGACATAGTGTGTTGATTTTATTATATAGTGGTGCTACATTCATGTGTAAAGGGTCTTTAAGCATTATAATTTCACATGAAGACATGGCAGACATGATAAAACCCCTCAGTGGTAAAGGTAAAGTTTAGATAACAGTCTGAAATCATTTTTTTTTTATGCTCAAACTTGAAGGTGAAGACAGGGCAGGCTTCTCTTAGACACCCACTCACACCCTCACAGAAGAGCCCAAGTGTGGAAGTCAAAACAGGTCACAACAGGATACGCAGCAGTGCATGCTTGTGTGTGTGTGTGTGCTGTCAAGACCTCACATCAAGCAGACCTTTAACTACCACCAGGGGTCTTCGTGTTTGTGTGGTGTTACCGTGACCTGCTGCTGGGCAACACCGGGCAACAACTGTCAGCAATGACATAACCACTCCCTGACCACTTGACTACCCACGATGCCACTCTGTGGACAGTCTGCATTTTGTTTGCGTAAACGCAAAGCATCTGTGACTCCCTCTCTCTTTCTCTCTCTGACGGTTTAGTGTAAGCCGCCAAAACATTTGCCACACTCTCACCATCTTCTTGCCTTTCTAAACCTTTGACCCATTTGTTATTTTAAGCTGGAAATTGTAAGAGAAAGCAGAGCACGGTCAGAAGGCCACGTTCTCACACTATTAACACAAAGAAACAACACTCACTAGGGGAAAGCAGAAGCAAATCGAATACTGTATTTAGTGAGAAACATGATTCAAGTGGTGTCTTTGTAAAAGCAGTTCTCTCAGGCAAGAACCTTCCTGTAAAGGAACTGGGTCATAATTTTAGCTTTGTGTTAAGTCAGATTTTTGGAGAATTGTCACTAAAACTGAAACAACCTATTGTTCAACAGAAAATTAACTATTTGATAATCAATAAATTGTTTGAGTCAATAGTTTTAAAGCAAAAACAACCAACATTTGCAGTTTCTGCCATGTTGGTCACACAAAACAACCACTTTTGATATGTAACCTATTTTTTTAAAAATATTTTTCTAACAGTTTATGCACAAAATTATTAATTGGTAATATAAATAACTATTAGTCACATCCCTAGTTGTAATGTCTTACAGATGGTTGACATTTAAAATGAAGCAACAGACACTGCATTTCTTTTCATCTGATTAAAGTCACCATCTGGAGACATTGTGGCAGAGTCAAATACGGTTTCAAGTAGTGCTGAAACATTTTTCATTTCTTACACAACTCATCAAAACATAAATCAGCACATGTATTTTATCAGTGATAAAATACTAATAATTGTTACTTGCAACCCTTGTTTAAACATGTACTAAAGCAAAGTAATGACTTCCAGTCTGCCTGAGTAGGAGTATGCTCATCCACTTTCAACAGCTACCGCCTAGCCTGAGATTCTTCACATCTCTCCACTGTACACTGTGACAAAAAGGGCCATAAAATTATCTGAAAAGCACACTGTATATTTTTCAAAAATCGAAGCTGGCTCTGAAAGATGACTATGTTTGAAAAATGAAACTCCCTGGATCAATAGGTCCACTTTTCTCCAGCTGTGGCCATCTCAGACACACTTGGAGAAAAAAAAAATAAAAATCCATGAGAAACTTGCCCCGTGCTTTTCACATATATCACGAAAAAAGTAAATGCTACCTTCTTAGCAGCAATAATTCCAAAGCCTGAACAAAGAAAGCATTTTATGCATTTTTATCGGAAATCAATTTATGTGCTATCTCCACATATGCACAGCACACACCTCTCTCCCTCACACACTTGTCAAGCCATCTTGTCTTGCTCTATCGATGTCAGCAGCCTTGATGATGCCAGGGAGGACTGAAATCTGCATGGGTGATCGCCAAAGTGATTGATCGCCACACTCGTCTGCACGCTCCACTCTCAACTGAAAATTACCTGTCATTTATTCAGTGGCTTAAGCCCTCAGTTCCCTCAAGAGTTTCACACACTGTCTTTTATCATGAAGTGGCTGTGTGCGTGTGTAATTGTACATATGTATGTTTGTGTGGGCAGGGGGTGAGTGCTGACTTCTGGAGACCCACACATAGCAGCTTCCATGAGATGAGGAAGAGGTTTTGTTCCCGGCCTCTTTCCCTAAGGATCAATAGTGCTTTGTTGCGTGTCAGATGGAAATCAGAAGCTACTGTGGAGGAAGCCAAAAGACATACTTTGCTCCTTTAAATGCACAGTCATTACGCCACATTGTCAAAACCCTCCAACGGTTCTCTTGAGGTTTCAAATCCCAGTGTGATCTTTTCCCAAGCAACATATCAATAGCTCTTTGTTGCATGTCGGACGGAAATCAGAAGCTACAGCGGAGGAAGCCAAAAGACACATTTTACTCCTTTAAATGCAAAGTGGTAGCTGTCATTACGCCACACTGTCAAAGCCCTCGAACACCTCTCTTAAGTTTTCAAATCCCAGTGTGTTCTTTTTTTTTTTTTTTTTTTTTTTGCAAAGCACATATTCACTGAATGGCTCATCCTCAATGTCAACTTGTCATATTAGTCCTACGGCTCTGTGCTTTACAGTGAGAGGCCTTGATGAAAGTGTGCGAGGAAAGTGCAGGCTACTTTCGCTGCTGTGATGGTCCTTGTTACAATCAAACATCTCTGAAAAGCAAAAAAGTTCAGCAGTAAGCACGGTACAGTAAGAGTTTGTCCTTTAAGAGAGGCACAAACAGGTTGAACTCAATAACCATGTTGTGAAACAACTGCAAAATACACCATTTCATAACAAAAACAAACAGGTCCCTTTTCTTTTCACTCTCTTTCAGGGAAGCCAGAGAAAATGTATTATTGGAAATGCTACTTCTAAACCCATTTACTAGAGCAAGCCATCAATTTTCAAACTTGCCCTTCAGCTTGTGTTGCTTGACAACACAACATGCAGGCAGATACACACACACACATACCCACACACAACCACCCACCCACCCACACACACACACACAAAGCATTTACTTACACTCATCAACTGTTAAAAGCTAGGCTGACTTTTGAAGATGATGAATTGGCGTTCTTAGCAAATTTCAGTGGACATTTTTTCTAATTTTTTATTTGGAAGGAGGAAATCTATAAATGGATGCACGGTGTGAAAAAGCTATAATAATCCATCTGCAATTTAACTTTGGGGCAGGTTACCCTTTAATTACACATTAGTATCCTGGTTTTAATTATATTTGAAATACAACATTTGTATAAACCATAGAGGAACCTTGTTGTTCATATTCCTGCTTCCATGATTTTATCCAGATTTCAGATGATTTTAGCATAATCAGGATTTGAATTCTTGAGTTATGGACAAAAACATGTTTTGCGAGGTCACAGTGACCTAGACCTTTGACCTCTGACCACCAAATTCAAAGCAGTCATCTTTGAGTCCAAGTGGACTTTTGTGCCAAATGTAATGAATCTCCCTCCAGGCGTTCCTCCACGTCTATTTCACAAAGCCAGCAGCCAGATATGAAGCCGCTTCATGGCTTACAGGTGGTCTGTCTCTTTCACAAAGAACTGGAAGCCACCAAGAGAGGCTTGGTCTGCACAGCTCTGAACCTCCCCTAGTAACTGCCCAGGGCAATCTATCAGGATGGACCTTAAATTGATAAGATAAGATTTTATTGATCCCCAAAGGGAAATTAAGTTGCTACAGCAGCATAACAAAAAACACGACATTGCACAAATGTACTACTATAGTAGCACAAGACACTAGAAAAAATATAAAGTAAGTAACAAATAAGCTAAAAGTTAAATATAGAATA
>JBBMJY010000024.1:8456498-8528478 GCA_037833715.1 Toxotes lorentzi | reverse complement strand
CCCCCCCCCCCCCCTCCCCCCCCCCCCCCCCCCCCCCCCCCCCCCCCCCCCCCCCCCCCCCCACCCCGACCACTTGCGATATTTGCTCTCCAACTTACAAAAACTCAGAAGGTTTTCTTTTCACCCAGTGTTCTGCTCTCACTGATCTCTCTCTGCTCCCTCTCTCTCTCTCTCCCTCTCCCTCTGCTTCCACTATAAAACACTGCAGGAAACCCTGAAATTATTGGCTGGATTAAGATGGATTTCTAGTATGTTGGTTTGGAAGAGTTGCCACTAACAGAGTCAAAACACAAGGTCAAGTGAGAGAACAAAAGAGCAAGGGAAGTAATAATAGAGAGCATATGGTGTACTATATGATAACAACAATTTCTAATACAAAACAAAGGCAGGGACATGGTATTAGTGGCTCCAAATGTGTTCATACTGAAAGCTACGTGGCCAAGCACTCTCCTTATTTTTCTACATAATAAGCTGTAGACAAGTAGGCCATTATCTTTCCCATTACTGTTCAACTGGACAATTAATGTCCAGGAGTTTAACGGTGACTCGACCCATTAACATGCCTAATAGCTATAGAAGTCCACAGTGTGTTTGTGCATGTATGTGTGAGACTGACTGACAGTGAGAGAGAGACAAAGAGAGAGAGACGGAGACATCAGTGGTAAGCTAATTAGCTAAACACTATCACAGATGGCTAAGGGGTCACTGTTAAACCTTTATTCACTGCCATATTACCCACGTCAATGCTAATTCTACAGGAGCTAGGTTATACGCAGCATGGCTTGCATAATAAATGTGCCTATAACAAAGCCTGGGGTCTCAGCAAACCTCAGCCTGACCAGTGGAAAAATGGAAAAGTGACATTTTATGCTGTTTTCTGATTTAGATTGCCCAGTCACCAGGTCCACAGGCTTTCTGCGAAGGTTGTTAGAGAAGCATTGTTTCCCCTGGGTGCCATGGGGTGCAACGCAAGAGAAGGATGGAGGGAAGAAGAGAGTTAGAAATGAAAATAGAGTAAAAAGAGAGAGAAAAAGCAATGAGAAGGACAGTATGGGCAAAAAAAAAAACGCGGTACTGAAGCCGACTCGTCTAGACAGTAACACATAACATGAGAAAGAGGCCTCGTTGATGCTCTGGCACACAAAGTCAAGTGTTTCTTCCTACTCTTCTATAGGCACAAACACTTTTTCAGATACTTCATTACAACAAGAGAACTTCACCCTGTCTCCTTGTACGAGAGATGAGAGCATTCACTGGTAGATGTATGCTAATTTTTGGCCAAGAGCTTTCATTGCAGGACAGAACATATCAAGTACAGATTAGTCCATCTCACCCACATGCATGAGCAACCGCCCACACACACTCACACACACATGTCCAGTGAGTTACTTCACATATGAGTATTGTGAGAAATCTGATGCCTCTAACTGTTGAAACCAAACAGTGCTCGTTTGTTGTGCGGAGCCCAGCACGGAAATACCAGTGTGGCTCCCCAGGGGATTTGTTGCGAATCCAAGACATAAAAGTCAAGACATCTCCACTGGGGACAATACTCTACTTTAAAACACACACACATTGGCTGTCAACCAGCTTGTGGCTACTGAAGTAATAAACACACAAACAAAAATGAGAATGTTGTGTGAAGAAACAGAAATTAAATAGCGCTAGAGCAGGGTTGACACGAGAATTCACAGTTTTGAGCCATTTAAAGAGCGTACAGTTTCAGGTAACCTGTGGACAGACGACACAGCGTTGCTGGAAAGACTCTTTGATGAATGAGTCTAGGTTAGTTCTTTGCTAAAACTGCAGTTTTTTTTTTTGTTTTCTGCCATGAATTTCTCCCTGAGGTTACGGAAAAAGTCATTAACATTAGTGATTAATGTTACACTCTGTGACTTTACTAAAATCTAAGGATACTTTTCCTTATTTGGAGTACTTGATCAGGAAATGTAAAAAATTAAACCTCAACAGTGGCAGTAAAAATACTGAAAACAAACATTAAATATGGTTTTAACAGACATTTGCTTTTTACTACTGTGACCACAGTGCAGGCTAGTGGCACACTCAGAAGCAGCTTATTCACAGTATCATGTTGAAAGAACAACTGTACAGCTCCAGAGCTTGACATCAGCATTTATACACCCTGTGTGTGTGTGTGTGTGTGTGTGTGTGTGTGTGTCTCTGAGTGTGAGAGCACATGTGTGTGAGACACAAGGGCAAAAGTAAAGACCAACACCCATTTCAACCTGCTTCACAGGTTTCCCTCTGTTAGGTCCTGCTAATGATAAAAGAAAGCAGAGGGAGGGATAAAAGAGTGGCACATTTACAGGCAGCATTAGAGGGATGCATAAAAATCTGATATTATGGGATGGCCTGCTGCAGAGTCAGCTCAGCGGGGGTTGACAAAGAGATGTGCTATCTTAGGCAATCTTTGTGATATGGTAGGAGGAATGGAGACACAACGAGTCCTTGGTGCATTAGGAGGGTGCATCAGAGATATACAGTATCAGACACACACATAAATACAGTATCACATAAACAAATACACATACACTCAGCAACCCTTTACAATCAGCAGCAAATCATTAGATCTTCAGTATTTCAAAACTATAGCACCTTGGAGATTGTGACACAATCTCCAACACATGCAAAACAGTGCTGAAATGATTAGACATTAAATCAATTAGTAAAATGTCAGAAAATTAATTTAATTTAATTTAATTAATTAGAGATACATTCTTATTACCATTTAAGTCATTTATCAAACATTTGGTAGCTTCACTTTCTCATTTTTCTTTCCAGCTTTTGTTCACTGGACAAAATAAAAAACCTGAAGACTTCACCTTCGACAATATCATATAACATATATTAACAAATTAATCAATAATGAAAAAGAGTGGCAATGCTTAGCATACTTAACTGATAAATCTATTAGTCAATTTGTCTGATTAAATGATTTTGATAATGGATTAATCATTTTTCAAGCAAAAGTTTCCAAAAAATGAATAGTTCCAGTTTCTCAAATGTGAAGTTCTACTGCATTTCAGTGTTGTTTATGGCAGTAAACAAATTATCCTTGCATTTTATACCAAAGTTCAAACAAAACAAGCAATCTGAGGACGGGAACATGTAAGAGGTATTATGTTACACAGCAAATGATTACATAAGACAGTAATCGCAAGATTAATCGATGATTAAAAAAATAATCGTTATTTGCTGCCTGAATCAAAAGACAAACAGGAGCAGCACAGCACACCTGTGAAAATTCAAGCTGCGCTACTGCATCCCATGGATCATTAACAGTTACAGCCACTTCCAGGCAAAACAGAGGAGAGATACAAAAACAAAGTGAAGAATTCGAGGCCAAAAGGAAGAGAAAAGAGATAGAATGCTGTAAATGTATTATTAACAAGCATTCCCTGCTGATTGTGGTATCAACATGCAACATGTGCACACACACATACAAATTCAAGACAAAGCCCGGGCTTGCATTTTGCATGGGCAGAAAGCTTAATGTAGTCCTGAAACATCAAACAGCCATACACATGTTCTGCTGCGTCCCACATCAAGTATTTTATTGAGGCAACCCCTTTGAGAGCCAAAGAGCCGGGGCATGCTGGGTATTGCCCTCAGGGAAAGACAGGCATCCAGGAATTGAACAAATGAATCGGAGCACCCAGTGATGAGCAAGCAGAGCCGAGGTCAGCCTCCTCCAGTGGCCACTGATTCACAATCTCATCCCTGTCCAACACCATTAAGGTCATCACAGACGAGTAACATCTAGAGGCAACGTGCTGTTGATGGGCAACTCTGACAGCAGCTATACTCACTGGTAGTTTTAACTTTAGATTAGTAATTTCTTTAAATACACTGCTCACATTGATTTGTTTACACTAAACCATATATCAACTGCTACGAAACATTCAAAACATCGCAGGCATTATGTGACAGAAAAAATGGAATGAAATGTGGAGGCACAGGTATATGATGTAGCCCAACCAAAGCTGGATTTTTAAGGCAAATACCGATATTGATATGATCTTAAAAATATATATACTGATATAAACATTTATTCTAAAGATATTTTAATAAGGGTCCCATCTCCCCGATTATTAAAACTGTAGAAAAGATGTAGTAAGCACATTTTACAGTTGGAAAATAAACTTTGGTCTTCCTGCCTTATCTGTTGGGATTTAGTGTATTATGAACAAAGCAGTAACTGTTTTTAGCTGTTTTTTTTTGTTAGTTTTTTTATTTACCAAGATGATGATGATATATTACATATTATCGCTTTTTTGTTGTATTTGGATCAAATATTTGTGCACATTAATGCTAGCTGATAGCATTAGGTTGCAATTTGCACATGTTACCACACTTTTTTATGTGTGCCTAAATTAAAACCTCTATGGGTAACCGCTCTAACCCCAAAATTACACTATTATATTAACTTTTATATTATTATATTAACTATTAAAAAAAGTAGACTTTACTTTTTGTATACTTACTAGTATACTTTTATGTAGTATACTTAGTAATTTATAATCTCATAATAAGAATGGCTGTGTTAAGAGAAGGGATGTGCTCTTCAGGGGCTGCCAACAACAAGATGAGTCAAAAAGCACTGAATTGGAAATTAAGAGAAAGACTGGAGAGATGAGGCAACAGACTTTTGAACTAGGATATTAAAGGTAATATTAGAGAAAGGAAAAGATTTGTGTGGTGGTGTTTCACCTAGAGGGGAACATGTGGAGCAGAATACAGGTGTTTACATTCAGTCTGCTACTAAGGTGTCCAAAGAGACACTAAAGTATGGCAGTGTCCTGAGGAGTGCTGCTGCAATAAGCCTCCCAAGGGATAAAAATCTTTGACCCAAAACATAAAACACTGCAGAGTCTAATTCTATCCCATCACTAATGAGAAATAATGAGCAGTAGTCAAGGCTTATCTGTAGTCCATTCTCTGCAGATGCTTTAGGGAAAAGGCCAAGTGAAACTAAATGAAATGTAAATTAACTCTATTGAGAGAAATATGGACATAGTGTAAGTTTGGAATAAACATCCAAACCCAAATTTTATTGACCTGAAGGCAACTACTGTACAAACCACCTGCTGTTTGTATTTTCCTGTTCATTTACATTAAACCACCATCTTCGCAGCCTTTGCTTAAAAAACAGATGCTATGTTTGTCCTACAACCTTAATTTCACACCCTGTTTCCTCCTTATTAGGGCCCTTCTGGGGCTCCTAACCTCCTAATCACCATGGTAACAGGACAGACAGTGACACAGCCTCGGTCCCTCACCAGGTGTTGAGCTGATCAGAGGAAAAAAAAAAAAAAAAAAAAAAAGGCAGAGAAGGAGGGAAATGAGAGGAGGGAGTGAAGTGCGGCAAAAATATGAATTATCAATGTGCCGCGAGCAAATGGAAAATGATTATTTCATGGTGATTGTCTGATGTCTGATTCTGAATTGTAATAATAAATTATTAATTCTCTCAATGGGATGAATATTTGATGAATGAAACAGAAACCGTGGGTGAGGTGATTTGAGTGAGGGAATATGTAGGAAGGTCACAGGTCATTTACAGCCGGAAACATGGATACTACATCTAAATGCATACCAAAAATCAATTTGAGGAATAGATTATTACATTTTTTATGCAATTAATATAAATTTAATATTGAACAGACACTTTCAATCTTTGTAAATTGGAATTAAGCTGAAAAACAACTTCATTCCAACTCCCGAACATGAGAATTATTGGGGCAGAAAGACTCCTTGATTTTAGTAGACCAGATGAATAACCTTGAAAAGCAGCCCAGGCCATATCACTGGGGTTTTTACTGCTAATTACAGACATCGCTGAGAGCAAAGCATAACTCAAAATGCCTCTGTGACACACAGGCACATGCAAAAATGCAAGCGGGAACACAACGCACACCTCATGCAGTACTCTCATGTGCTTTTCACCTTAAAAAAAAAAAAAAAAACACTCCTCTCCACTTTCCACACACCGTTCCTGGATAATGGATGTTCAATTTTCTTTTACAAAAAAAAAAAGTTCCAATGAGAAAGGGAGGATTTTATAAAGATTAAAAGCCTTTTAGTGTTACTTCTGCTTGAGTTGTTCAAACAATCACATCTCTGCTGAGCAGATGGCCAGGTAACAGTCTGTGACATGGGGGAAAGAAAAAGTATCAGGGGAGGGTTAAGGGTTGTGAGTCAGATGACGCACCAACAAGCCAATTCCTCACTCATGTTTTCATCTGTCTTTATTGCCAGTCGAGCAAATTGGAGTGCACTATATTGTTATTGAGGACAGGCCGAGAAACACATACGGGTGAGAGAAGATAAAGAGAGACAGATGAGAGAGGGAGAAAAAAAAACAAGACAATGATAAAACAGAAAGAAACTGTTTGTAACAGGCTGAAAGAAACAAGAGGAAGAGGGAGAGAGAGAAAAAAAGACAAAGACAAAGAGAATAAAGAAACCAGACCAGTGACCTGGGAAATACGTGGGCCATTTCAGGGTCAACCCCTGGATAAAAACGACAAAAGCAACCCTGAGATAAAGCTCACAGTTCAGAACAGGAAGTGTGAGGGTTCAAGGCTTCAAAGATTGAATAGGATATCAACCACATGTTCTAGGGTGCCCTGTAAGGGTGCTTGTAAGACAATTCCACTTTGTACATTCTTAACATAGAAACTACCAATATGCAACTGATGTATTTAGCAATAAATACAGTGGCTTTCATTCTACTGAAAACAAATTCAAAATCTAAAAAAAAAAAAAATCTAAATCACTCAGGAGAATATTTACAGAATCTTATCTAAAAGCTTCTGTGTGAAAGTAGCTGCAAAATGCGCCACATTTTCATATTTCTGAATCGTGCTCACAATGGACATACCGTCCAGAAGTGTGGCAGAGAGTTAATCTCCCCAGCTATGGTTGGCCAGGACAGGTCCACTATTTTTATAGCACAGCATAAAGTTTCTCCTTGTCCGCTGTGAGAGCTACAAACCCACAGAGGAAGATGTGCTATCACACCTGACAAGAGAAGAAGTCAACGCAGAGTACCCGGGACATGCTAATCAAGGAAACAAGTCTGGTAAGATCCAGCTTTTTTTGGAGCGCTGACCGGCACCAGCATTAGAAAATAGGACACTGGCATATTGTTTATCCACACAATAACACGGGCAACTGTTGTGACGCTTTTCAGATGCTGCTAGTGTGTTGTTTTGGACTTAAGCAGGTGCACAACATCACTTCAATCTAATCATAAATAAAGACTTTTTTTCCCTCCTGAGAGACACATTTCACCTTGTAGAAAATATAGGTGAAATGTAGGACATCAGTGAGGTCCCTCTAGCTACAGGTTACCCAAAAAATAAAATAAAAATATATAGGAGTTTCATGAGGGAGGCTTGACACTCTGGGAAATGGACTTAACTTCCCCCATAGTTGAAATTATCCTTATTATCCCATGGCGCTCCATGGCTGGAGCCACGTGTTGTCCACCGTGTTTAAAACTGAATAGTACGCTTTAAATTGACCACAGCTTCTGGTTTCCAGTGTTTTATGTGTAAACTTTTCTCCTGTATAGCCAGCAAGCATCAGCATATTGTATTATTTCTTGGTCAAATGGTTAAAGGAGAGGGAAGGATAAAAATATAGAAAACCTGACCAAGGACAGTAAGGGAAACAGAGAGAGAACGATCAGAGGAGGAGAAGTAGTTAGAGGGAAAACAGCCAGAGAAAAATAAAAATGAAATGGAAAGAAAGAAAGAAAGAAAGAAAGAAAGAAAGCAAGAAAGAAAGAAAGAAAGAAAGAAAGAAAGAAAGAAAGAAATGAAGAAAGAAAGACTTGCAAAAGAAACAGAAAGGGGATGAAAACAAGGAGAAATTACCGTGTAGGAGTAATCAGTGGCTAAAAGCTTCCCCCCCGCTGAAGTGCTTTTGGGAAAAAGGCCGAATAGCAGGAATAAAGGGATGTGAAAAATTAGCAACACTGGGACCGTGTGACAGCCGAGGCTGAGAAAGCAGAGCGAAGCTGATGAACAGAAGAGCGGAAAGGGAAGGAGAGGAGGGAAAAAATGAGTGAGTGATTGAAACGGAGTGAGAGGGTAAAAGTGAGGGAGAGAGAAAATGAGCTTCAAGAACTCCAAGGGGGCTTTCTGTCCATTTCTGCATCATTCTGTCCTATTAGTACTACTCTTCCGGCTGTCCAAACACCACTGAAGCCTAATAAAGCCTGAACTCAGTCACTTACACACACACGCACAAACACACAGTGATGGCCTGAGATGGCTGGAAGGGGGGTATTTCCACAGGGCTTTTAAAAATGACCTCCACACATCGGTGCCTCACTCTGCGAAGAGCCCGGAAACTTTAATGGAGACCATTTGGGGGTTTTCGGTGATTTGGCAAACGGCCTATTTGGCACCAGCTCCTCCATTTTCCACCCATTTTGAGGGGAATGGGCAAATAGAAAGCTTGGAAAGGCCTTTTTGGTTGTGTGTGTGTGTGTGTGTGTGTGTGTGTGTGTGTGTGTGTGTGTGTGTGTGTGTGTCTGCGCATGTTGTGGGAGGTGGGCTGCTGTGTAGGTGCAGTCTAGTGTCCAGACAATTTTAGCATAAAGATGGAAATGCGGTTGAGTGTGTGCTTCTGCTGGGATGCAGGTAGCTAAAACACCACTTTATAAAACACATGTATAAAAAGAGGCTATTGAAAATGTTCTAGAATCTAGTTGAAGCACCAGGAACAATCATGCATTATCTCTGAAAATATCAGAAAGTAAGACAGAGTAAACTAATCGAAAGCAAGAGGCTGAACATGTAAAGGATGACAGTGAAGGGGAATAAAACTAAATAAATAAAAACAACGAATATGCCTGTGTTATAAATGTTCTCAGTAGCACCACATAACCTTTCTAATTGCTGTATTAAATATTGAGACGACTTGCTGTATACATGGCCATGGGTGACATTAAAATTTAACAGGGCAACGGAGTGCAGACTTTCCCTCGCTCGTAAAACTTTTTTCATAACATTCAGAACTTTTATGTTGGAGCAAGTGAATGAATTCTGGTGGAGGAGGAAGGGATGATGAAAGTTTGAGGGAGGTATAGACATGCAGACGGCATAAAGTGATGCTCTATGCTGCCTTGAACCTATTCCTGTTCCATTCCTATTAAACCTGTTCCTTATAGGTTTTATATCAACTCGATTTTGATTTTCCATTTTTGAAAGAAAGAACAATGAGAAAACAAAAACAAGAATGAAGGAGAAGTGAAGGGGTTATAGGGTTTTAAAAAAAATCGTAAAAAGTGAAAATTCAAAGTGAGATGGGATACCTTCAACCGTGCCACCTTCCTGAAACAATGCACCTGATGCAGTTTTACACCAAAAAAAGCCAGAACAAAGACAAATACTCAAACAGACACGATTTAAGTCCTTAGAAAAGCAAAGGAGGATGCCTCGATGGATTTAGACATTTTTTCTTTTCAACATCAACCAAATTATAGACATGAAAAGGAAGAGAAATGGAGCTGAGATTAAAAGTGTGAGACCAGACGATGTGTTCTTCTCTTTATTCCCCATGCAAAACTCCAAACCCAAATCAATTACTCTGAGGCGGATGAAGGAGAGCTTGAACTGGGAGGGAAGAGGAGGGAGTGGAGGAAGAGGGGGAGGGGAGCGCATATGGCCACAGCTGCTAAAACCTCACTGTTTCTCTGTGTTTGTCAAACATATTCTTCCAAACAAAGGCCGAACATGGAAACAGGGTTTCAACAATGACATAAGTTATTTTCAGTGGCTGTATTTATCACACAATCAACAAAGACTGAAAACACGACCTTGTTTCTAAAAAAGCAAGGTCTGTGTTTGTATTTACCGGAGTAATTGCCCTGTGATTTCCGAGGGGAACTGACTGTAACTGCAGGTTAAGGCTAAATCTCGGTATAGCTGTGTACCAAGCAATATTCATATTTCAACAATTATCAAGAATATAAGAAAAAGCAATATTTAAACAAAGGGTAAGGCCAACATGACAGCTCGATATAGCAGGTCAATACTAACCTATTATTTTTAAAAGATTCAGCATTAACCTATTCAAGATTTCAGTTCCTGATTTTACCTGATGAGTTTTTGTTCTTTCTTCTACTCTTATCTGTTTTATTTAATGTGTGCATTTTAGAGCTGTTAGTCTGTCTTAACACTTGTGTTTTTGTGCAAGTGTAACGGTTTTGAAAAGTGACATAAATAAAGTTTGGTTTTTTTTTTGGTCACTCTCTCCATGAACAGTCTGCTCTGCTTCTGTGCAACGGCCCCCAAAGGGAAACTCTGCAATAGAAACCACAGAGACCACCAAAATCCCACGATAAAACGCCAAATCACAAAAGGTCGAGGAGATGACACCGGAAATGATGTAAAACTATAAATACACAAACCCTGCAGTCGCAGCATGGACACCGAAAATACAGCGGATGCCACTGAGACCGTAAGAAGTATAATTGAGCCTTAAGGGTGCATAGCGTGTGGGTTAAATATACTGCATACGGGCATTTTTTTTTTTGGGAACTGGAACACACATACTCAGTGGTGTGTGAATGAGCAAGAAAGTGCGAAACACCACAAGTGTGGATACTGGAACGCGGCTTGTTTCTTAAGAAAAGTGGGAGCCACCTAAAACATAATGCAAGCACCAAAACTTTTCAGGTCACTCTCACATTTCCTATGGCTCACGTAATCACCTCATCTCGGCCTCTACAATCACTGCACTGCTTCTTTATCAAGGCCTGAGGGAAGTAGACCAGACTGAAATGTGACATTATTTATTTACCTTAATAAAATAAAATCTCCTTACCTAATAAAATCTGGTGTAATTGAGGCATTTTTCTTTCTCTTTTTCCTTTTCAATGTAAGTAAGTGCTACCTTCTACCTTCCTGTGCTTTTTTTTTTTTTTTTTTTTTTTAAGCTTGAACTGCTTGGGTTTGGGTTTATCACCACCTCCTACAGGCCTTATCTTGTGATACCACAGCCACAGCACAACAACATATAATTGGATCAGTTAATCAGTGTAGAACACAGGTTATCTTACTCTTGATGACAATGACTTGCAATCTACAACGAAAAAAACTACACACTTGACGGGCAAAATACAGAAGTTGAACAGAAGTAATATAATATAATAACAACACGTTCAGCTAGGGCAGAGTGAAACTTACAAATGCAGAGGAGAAGCACTGGATCAACAAACCAGAGATAAGTATCGTAAGAATGTGGAAGGAGCAACCAGCGAGGTGGGAAAGTAGAGAAAGCGAGCTGAGATGAATAGTGCAGTGTTTTCCGGCTTCTATGCTTTGATAAAACCATTCTGAACTAAGCTCCATTAAAATGTACTCAGTGTGCTGGCACCAGGTTATGACTATCCTGCAAATGTAACACTGTGTGCGGAAAGACACTGTTTACATACTTGTAGAATCACAGATAAGTTTATTACAATCATTTACAGAAAAAATAACCACCATTGGACAAGTGGGCTGTCCAAAATCCCACACTTTTTTAAGCCAGTCTATGTTAAGATTGTTTTAAACTACTATATAAGACTATACTTGTGGGATTTATGATCTGAAATCTGAAAATTTTGACCAGTTTTTTGACATTTTAAGATGATCCCAAGGATAATTTTAGTAGATCTTGGCCAACAAAGTGAAGTAAGAAAGTCAATCTTTAACCTGAAATGAACAGAAGAAATAGGTGCAGGTATGCACGCATGTGTGTATGAGTCCATGTGCATGTGTGCGCAAGCAGCAAGGGAGTGCTTGTAGCCATCACGAGAGCTCAATCATTGAAGAGAGAGAGAAGTTAATGAGGCAAACCTAGAGATGGGTCAGAGATGAGGAAACTTCATTTAGCTCTCTGTCAAGGTCTCCAGCAGGAAACATAATATTCCCCTCTCCTGAAAATAAAAGCTCCTTAACAAAAGCAAAATGATGTTGTCCTTTTCTCTGGCAGAGAGCAGGCTTCTCTGCTTCACTTCAATTAACTTGTCCAAATGGCTATTTATTTCAAATAGCCCTCCATGCAAATATCCCAAGGAGTCCAACAAGCCTCAATCAATCAAAGCCAGGTGGCCAAAAAGGTTCAAACAATAATTGCTAGTATTACACATCAAATTCAACAGCGCTCAGGTAAAGCCGTTGAAAAAGCAGCAGGATGGAAGTCGTCTACATGTTGAGAGCTGGAAAATAACGTTTCACCAAGCACTGTCACAAATAGAGACAATAAAACGAGGCATAAAGAGAGGAAGGCAGCACTGCAATATGTTCGCCTCATTCTTTGGGAAATACTTCCATGAATGGGCTTGATAAGGTATTTTCTAGGCTTAGAGCTGTGTTTACAATACTATATAAAGTGTAAGCCTAAAAACTGATAATACAATAATTCCTTCTCAAGAACCATCCACTATTGTCACTGTTATTTTTCATGCTGCCAGTACTTCATGGGCTAAGTTGGAGACCAACTATTTTATGAAACCAAGCTGGCACTGAAAGACATTCAGCCAGACATTCCTCTCAGCTCTGTTCTGTTTGGTATTTTGTGAGTTTCAAGTTAGGATTTTCCCATAATTATAACAGTGGCACCCGATTCATTTGGTGCCAAGTGTGTCTGCTCGACTTCTCACTGCTTTCTCATACTTAACCATACCTCCAATACACAGTAAGTCTCTTTGAGGGCCAGCTGTAAACTACAGTGTTGGACAGTTGTATTTTTCTCACCTATACAGGACTTTATGAAACTAACAAAAGGGACACCAAAGGCATCAGTATGCTTAAAACAAAGCCCCAGTCCAAATGTCAAGCAGATTCAGAGGCTTTATGTCCCACCTTCAAACATGGCCATTTAGGACAGCTATGAACAGTTTTG
The DNA here is from genome assembly GCA_037833715.1 of Toxotes lorentzi. Lineage (NCBI taxonomy): Eukaryota > Metazoa > Chordata > Actinopteri > Toxotidae > Toxotes > Toxotes lorentzi. The sequence goes on along the minus strand of JBBMJY010000024.1, from coordinate 8,515,551 downwards.
TTTAGATGTGGTTCCAAAGGCACCTTGTACACTTCAAGCATACCCCAGGTTTTAGAGTCGTTCTACACTCGCTTATAATTACATGTTATAACTACATGCTTGTATGGTCATGTTCGCATGGCAGAAAAAGGTCAGCAGAGGACTATGATCAAATGATCAACAATCAGCAGCGGTGGAAAGAAACCAATAGAGCTTGTACCTGCATTTATGCATTTCTGTATGATGCCTCTCACAGATGCCACTTTTTCTGTTGTGATGTCAACATGTATATTACATACAGTAACCGCATGGGGTGTTGCAATGTTAATGCTGACACTGCAAAATTAAAACCGCTCTGATCTGCTCCCTAGTGGTAAGATATAAAATCTTCCAGGTACACAGGACATTCACAGGACATTCAGACAGTATGTGAACAGTGCTGTTTGATTTGCAGTTGTTCATTTTCACGAAGACACGATTAAAAAGTACAGAAGGGCTCTAACCAAATGACAAAATATGTATGTCCATAAGTTATACAAGTAGGAGAAATTCATTAGAGCAGGCACACTGTGCTAATCTTAAAAATGCCATCTGCCAAAGACGACAATAGAAGTATGGATTTTATATGTTGTTCAAGACATCACAACAAAATTAAAGCCTATTAAAGAAGCCTCAGCCGCAAGAAATAACATCAATAGCAGAGCATTTCGCTTAAATGACCTCATCCACCACAGATGTACAAAACATAATTCCACAATGATTTCTCCAAGCTTGGCAGGATGTAAACCTAATCAACAATATTAGAACAATCAAGCTGATCTTTGAAATGGCATTTTCCCTTTCTGCACAATGTGCCCCAAGCAATGAGAGCGTGAAACAAATGTGTTTTTGATGAAATAGTTTAAAGAGCTAAGAAGACTAAAGTTCAAGATGCCACTTTTCCCACCGCACAGCATGAAACACACATTAGAAGTAGACTGTGGCTTCATCAATACGGTTTGTCCCTTCTGGAAGAGAGCGAGAGCCAAAGCTATCTGGCATCACACGACAGTTGGAAGCCAAACAGATGAAGAGAGCTTTCTGAAAATTTCAAAGAATTATTCAATGCGACAATTTATTTGTTTATGCTTGCTCTATAATCATCTGGTGGGGCCAGAGAAGCCCATGTTATTAAAGAGATTTCCCGCAGCCATCACAGGTTTGGCATGATAAAGAAGATTCAGAGCGCTCACATGCACTTTGCATTAAAAACTTCAATACAATTTAGCAAGTCATTGTTGGTAAAATGCCATTTTGAGACAACAAAATGTTGACAGGAGCAACACAATGAGAACTGATGAACGTTTGGCCAAAAGCCAATATAATTGATGAAAAGGTTCTCTCTTGCTACTCCGACCTTCTCAGAGAAAGTAAAGTAAAACACAATAAAACCAAAGAACTTCACTCACACATCACAGTTCATTTGGACCGATTAGATTTGCCAAAATGTAATCAGTTCAAATTTTGCAAATGACACAAAAAAACCCATCTCAAGCAGAACATCATTTCTATTTGACGTGGGCTAAATGGCTTAATGAAAAGGGATTTTGGGTGCAAGCAAATGTAAGACTAATCACAAGCTTTTAATGCATTCCTTTGTTTAATGCTTTGAGATTTTCAAACCAAACATGTCCATTATTCCACTCAGGTGGTGTGACTGAACTGGCAGGCTCACCAATTAATCTAATTTCTCTTTGGATCCATCTAGCAGTGGAGGCGAACAAAGCCTTTGTATTTTCACCTGGCTTTCTGAGTGCTGAAGTGCATTAACACAGTAACGGTTAGACTGAACCACCTGGGCTTCCATACACCCAGAGAGGACACGCTGCCAGAGGAGAAGAGAGATTTAGAGAGAGCACCAGATGCAGGTGTTTTTCTAACACCTTTAAGGAATGCATGACTAAATTATACAGGGAACTGTCTAGACATCTGGGTCTCTTCTTGGACTTTCAGACTGGACTCTCTGGACCGGTGGGTCTAAACCTCAAGAGAGAGCGTAGTGTGCAGCAAAAGGCAATGATGAAAGACACGAATAAAGAAAGTGACAGACGGACGAAAAGCAAAGGGGAAAGGAATGGAAAGTAAAAGGAAAAGAGTAACTTAAAGCTCTAAAGGCAGAACACTGTATTACCTTTTTTTTAAAAAAAAAACATCCGTCTGTCTTCTACTTGTCAATGCAGCCTTTCTATTACCTCTCAAACTCATAATAAACTACTTTTCACAAACCCTACAAGCTCTAACACATCCGTCCAAAAAAAAAAAAAAAAGCTAAACCATATGTAAGAGTCACGCTTCAGCAAATGGTAGCAGATAATCCCTTTAAAACTCCAGATGAACTTTAGCGAATTTTAAAAGCAATTATAATATAAAAATACATCAGTTTCGATCTGTATTTAATTGTTAAGCACTGAATGTAACACTGGAAGCTGCCACAGCCTCGAATCCGTCATTGGAGTCACACATCCTTTTGCTCTGCTGATGCTGTTCACACCCAGCCTGAGCCCCGTGTTGAGGGTTTAATTTCATTTTTACTGCGTTGCTGGCCACAGACCTGGGTCCCACAGTATTAATGAACTTAGCCAATATAAACGCAATCATGCCTGAGGAGCAATTACAAATCTAATTGAGCATCTAAACAGAATATTAAATCGGCGTTAAACCAGGCCTCTAATTTAGAAGTCACTTAAAAAGTCAAATCCTTGCCTATAAAATAAACACTATATTACCAGAGGGGCTCTTCAGAAAAAAATGGTCATTCTCTGTTTTTCCGGAAGAGTACAAACAATTAACTCCAGTGCGCTGTAAAGCTACAGTGACAACTTGCTTCACGACAAACAACAAATTCCTTTCACTATACTACTCTCCCTAGCAGAAATGTATGATAGTGCTGCAGGCTGATGCTCAATCTGATAAATGCTTATGCCAACAAGTCCTCAAAATTAAACTGTGTTGTTTGTAGCTGCTCTCCAGGACGACTCATAGATGCATTTTCTGATCTGACTCTCCTATCGGCAAGACGGCATCACTTGTCAGTGCTTTCCAAAAAATTACCAATTACCGCTGCAGACACAAAACAGATTTCTAAAGTTTTGGTTAGGTCCAGGCACAAAAACAACTTGAGCGTTGGGGAATCATCGTGATCATGGTTAAAAGATCAGTGTAGTGTCGACTGTCTGAGTGCAAACAGAGGTATTCTGTGTCCAAGTTTTCTTAACCTTCCCATCCACCCTGAACTTCATCCTCTCTGGCTCCCAGCAGACAGGAATCATAATACCTACAGCTAATAGAGAGCTTTGTCACTTGAACATATTCCGTTATTTGCTAAAACGACTGATGCTGCTGTTTTTCTTGGTAGGACCATTTCGTTTATGGTCTGATGTAGAGCTGAGACCAATGGTGAAAGTGGTTAAAAAGCTTGGTCATAACAATAATATACTAAAGATTTACAAAGACTGTATTAAATAGACATAATGTGTTTTGAATCAGAGCATTCAGCCAAGAGCAGGTCAAGTTTGTTGCTGCCTCTGAGCCATGCAACACCCCCAATGAGCAATGTGGACACCAGCTGCCACTGTGTGTGCTCATATGAAGGCATGAGGTTCAAGCCAAATGATGCCAGAGCCAAAGACTATTAGCTTGCCTGACTGAGAGTTTTAGCAGCCCAAAGATTATTTAGAACCACACAAAGGTATACTCTGCAAACTAACTTTGAGTCCTGAATCACCTTCTTTTTGAACACAACCTGTCTAAACACTGAAAGACAAGGTAAAGCTTCATTAAAAGTTTGCAACAACAGGACAATCCTATTTGAATGTATGACAAAGCAAAACAAACAAGTCTGTCCTCTAATGTGTGGCCCCCAGTCGTATATCTTTTTGTGGATAAACAAAGAACAGGAGAAAGGTGAGATGAAGAAAAGAAAAGCTCAGAGAATTCAAAGAGGTTTTTGTACTGGCTTCTGTCTCAACGGTGAGAGCTGCCGTTTGCAGAGGGCAGCTTGGCTTCCTGTCTTAGGGCAATAGCAAGAGAAGAAGGGCAAAAGAGAGCAAAGGGGAGCTGAGGGGCTGAGGAGAGTGACACACAGCATCAACCCCTAAGAGAGCCCTGAGGGAAGGTTAGCCCTCCTCTCAGTCCCTTTCTCCTCTCCACCTTCACGTTCGCCTCCACCTTTCCACATCTTTGAGCAGCAATTAGCCAGCAGCCAGGCTCTTCACCTTACCCTTTCGGAATATTAACAGAAAGCATTGTTACTGCATCCCTCACAAACTACCCATTAATGTACCTCGCTCACATACAGTGCCTGGAATGGCCTTTAACTTGAAGCACAAAGTGAGGAAGAGTGAATTTGAAAACATACGTTTTGTAGCAAACACAAAAATGCGCAAACATAAACATAAAGATACTGGATGCCAGAACCAACAGGGTTGAGGAGTGACACTAAGTAGGTTGCTTGGCTGTGTAGAGCCAAGCTGGCCTGAAGGTAAGCACTGATTTACCGCCTCTTGCAAAGAACAAATAAATCAACCATCACACTGAGCCAGACACAGACCTCAAGAGATGCCTCAATACCGCTGTTTATCGATCTCCCTGTGTGTGTTTGTGTGTGTGTGTATGTATGTCTGTGTGATGGAGTGAGCGAGCAAGAAGGAGCGTTATTTATTTCGCCGTTTATTCATTTGTTGGCAAGAGGTACTTTATCTAGCCTGTGTTTGAAAAAAAGTTAATGCGCTTACTTTTAAATTAAAGACCCACTTAGGTAAGGTTGGAGGGCAAACAAGTGTGGTAGGAGAGGAAGAGAGGAGGAGGGCAGCTCAGCTGAGAAGGCCAGCAAACCTTGCTGACGAGAAGGATATTGAATTTCAATTAGCACACACCTGCATTTACATACAGCCTACATGGCGATGCTTGGGTAAGCAATTTAACACTCCAATTCAAACAGCTGCTCTGCGTCATTTACATAAATTAATAGAGCAAATTTAAATTCTATTGAAGTTTTTTTCTTCTTTCCTGCACATATTTTCCTCTCTCTTCCTTTGTGTGAGTAGAAATATCAGCAAGGGGTCAGGGCAACAAGTTGGCCGATCCAATTTGAGACTCCCAAGAGAAATTAGGTCTCCGCCTGTTTTGACTAAGTGTAAACAGCAGGTAGCTGACAGTCTCACTCACCATGTCACAGCACTACCTCTACCTCTGTCGGCGGCACATTTGACTCATCCAAGCAGCAGCAAGCAATCAAGATCTGCCAGAGCTGGAGTCTACAACCAAACACAGGCAAAACAGTGCATTGTGGGCAGTCTCCCACAGCCTAACTGCACTCACTGGGCTGCATTCACCAACTGTTACTGAAGAAGAGATTTCTTCTATTTAAAAAAAAAAAAAGAGCACACTTTCACACATTTGACTGCTGACATAGGGCATTTTCTTCAGTTCTACAGTTGTATAGTATTTTAGGATTTAGATTACAATACTGTTTTTGTCATTTTTAGCATTTTAAATAATTATTTCCATTATACAACAAAGCATTATGATCTTTTAAAATAAATTAACACTACACTAATATTTAAGTTCACATCAATTATGTTTAATTGGGAACCATACCATTCATTAATCAGTGACTGATCACACTATTTATAGGCCCAAAGTAGGCCTCGCACTATGGCATATTTACTGCTGCTTCAAGATGTTGCCGTTCACGCCCTGAAAACATCTTCCAGTACCATGTACGTCTCTTTGCACAGAGCGACTAGTACCTCTTGGGATGCTGTAGGCTACCAAGAGCTGTTCCCATGGCGCTTTCTAATAGTTTGGAGCCAGGACTGCGGAAGCATACCAGTAGGTCTAACCTTGTACCATCGCATGTGCAGGTATTCTCCACCCTGGGCATTTTAGCCACTGGGACATTTCAGAGGGAGCAAGGAGACAGGCATTCATCAGACACACAGCTTTTACACACTGGTATTTACATGTTAAACATGTTGCTGTTTTACAGCTACAGCTACTAAATAAAATGGTCCCTCAAACTGTATTAATTCTGAAAAACTAGCTTACCTTCTGATTCTGAGATAGGACACGGCCTTGAGGATGAAACCGCTGACAAGGGACCCAAATATGTGTCCAGATGCTCAGCTCATGGCACACAATATTTTTTCATATTTGGCAATATCTTTTTTGGCCTCTGATTATGCGCTCTTATCTGGATACCCGGTGTTCACTGAACAACAGGATCCCAAAGATCTATTTTTTTTTTTTTTGTTATTTTATATCTACTGATGCTACTAGATATGACAGCTCGTTTGCTGTTCACTTCCTGCAGCAGTACAGTGCTTTTCTTACATTTGAGTCCGGTTTTCCACTGTCTTTAGATTTTTGTTTAGGCATTCTTGACTTCTCTCAACTCTTCTTTTCCATTTTCTATGTGTGATTTCTGTGTGTGCACACAGTCCTGCAGTCCCATGCTCTTTTATGGGGATTGGCGGGGCTCTTACCAATGCTAAATAGGAACAACTGGCACACGCTTTCGATTTACGAGGGCGATGGGATTCATCATTATAAGAACACAGGTGTGAACAATTCTGCAGTTTAAGAAAACACCGTGAATCTGACGTAAACTTTTCTTAGGACCTTTCTCAAGAAAAAAATTAAGAAAAAACTTGGGAAGGAAGATATTGGTGAACGATGCCCAGTGTGAGCCAAACCAAACCAGCATCCAACAAGAATGCTGGTTTGGTTTAAAAGTTACATCAGGATCAGTGATGGACCAACTCCCAATTGCTCATATTTGGGTCTGAACATGAAGGTATCTCATTACTGATACTTTAATGATATGCACTTTGGCGCAGTAAAAATATTTCCCCACCAGAAAGAAAAGCCTTTTGAGGTCAGTAACACAAGCTGTCAGTCATGCCAAGCCAATGTGTCTTACGCAGCACACAGATGCACTGAGCCAGCTGGAGAAAGTCAAAACAAAACTGGAAAGCAAACAATTCTCTCTCTAAAATAACGGAACAAATTTTCACTTTCTGGGAAAAAACTGTGGTGAGACTCTTACACTGTGAACAATGCAGTGGTCTTTTTCTCACTGCACAGAAATACCTTTAATTAGCTGCAGAATATTCACATAGCAATATGCATAGTTTAACTTGTACTATGAAGTATATATTCGTCAATAATAGTTCAATTTTGAGAATCTCATCCCATTATTTACGACAGAAAAAGAGGCTGAGGCACCCGTGCTCTACTTCTAGTCTGAAAAGAATACACAGTAGGACATCAGACAAGAAAGAAACACACAAAGGCTCTTGTTCCCACATAAGGATAGAGTTCAGGCACGATGAATAAAAAAAAAAAAAGAAAAATTCTTTCTTTTTGTACCACGTGTAGTGAGACATGCTATGGATTTACACTTAAATTTAAAAAAAAAAAGTCAGGACAGGAGAAAGAAACGAAAAAAGAACCGCCTCCACCTGAAAACAGGTAAAGAACTATTTCCTTTTTACTTTTAATCATGTTTACCCTGCTCTTATACTTAGTGTCATTCTTTTTAATCTCTTGTGCGTTACTTTTCTACCTTCAGCTGTATTTATATTATAGCAGCTGTAATTTTTGCTTCTCCCCAGTATAGTATATCAAACAGCAAATATTGTTGTATGATTATTATCCATTTATGTCTCCAGTTGAAAGTGCCTCAATAATAAATTCTGAGACATAACATTCTCTGCATTTCAATCGTCCTCCTGCCTTTTTAAGACCTGCATGCTAATGAGCAGCCACAGACTCCTGTAAAGAAAGAGTCTGTGGCTGATCAGGTGTTATTTTAATGTCTCCTGATGAAAGAGGCAAGAATTCGAGATATTCTAGAAAAATCCACAGCAAAGGAAATCCTACAAAATCATACTGTGATCTACAGTATTCTCACCTCATGGCAGAAAGCCTATCTTCAGATCTGATGAAATGAACAGGACAATGTTCAGTCCCTAAACTACAGTCAGACATGTCTCACTCTGTGGTTGGCTTTGGAGAAGAGTCTGGTTTTCATGAACCCTAAATAGCTTTGACAAATTAACTGTTTACAATCGAGAGAAAATATTAACATATGTAAGCAAAATGCGCCAAGCTGAACTAAAAAGTGGAGGAGGGAGAACAGTAAGAGGAGAGCAAAGAAATGCTTCGTTTAGCATTTAGCATTTAAAGATTTCAGTATCATTCTTGGATGTATCGCCCCCTGGTGGTGTTTAAAGTTACGTAAACTGATGACATCTGCAGCTGCAGCGCTACTTCCAGGCCAGACCAGACCAGCCAGTCTGCCCGAGTGCCTCCTCAGCACTGTCTATCTAAGACGAATACAGTGGGGAGCTTGTTACACACAACTGTTTCAGCTCTGTCTAATTTGTCCCTTCACCATTACCCGTCCCCCACATCTCTCTCTGGTTCCCTGCTTCAACGTCGCTCCCTCCTGACCTCCCTTTCTTCCTCCATCTATTAGAACTGTGACTGAGTCATTTCAATAACGCCTCAGGATGCAACACACAGTACTTAATTAGCTTGTTAAAGAGGGAAGGAATCATAGAAATTCATTTTCCCTCCCTGCAACCCCCCCACAGTGTAACCAGGTGTGGGCCTGCAAGGTGGCACAGAGGTGTTGTGTTGTAAGCTCAGGAGGAAGCAAGGCCAAGTTACGGGTGGACGAGCCCACTGCAGGCATCTGCTTGTCATCATTTAGACCCCGGTTCACATTAACAAACACACACATACACACCCTACTCAATCACATAACGAGGCAGTCCAATGGGGACAGCTCCATTCTTCAGAGGCCAAGTTAACCACAGTCATTAGTCTTGCTTTGCTGCCTAATTGGTCTGGCGGAGGCAAAGGGCCCGTTGTCCATTCTGACTGAGTACTCAGCTCCTGTAGACTGTGCTACACTGCTACACAAGAGCACATTTAAGATTGATCTAAAATGCACCAGTACACAACACAATACGCAGGTGTGTGCTCCCCAGCTTACACCCACAACTACAAAAAAAAACTGTAGGTAAAACTTACATGTACCTGGAGCAAAATGTATTCTCGTGCAGGTAAGCATAACTTCAAATAAACACAACTGCAATCAGCTGCAGCTAGCATACACAGTGTGAGGCCTCATGGTGGATGCGCCAGTCTGGTAGCTTAAATGAAGCTGAAAAAGGAAAGATTTTTCAAGAGGTAAAGAATCATAGATAAACGTACCAGAGAATATACTGTGGCATGATCGCCCTGTAAAAAAGGTAAAAAGAAAAAGGAGGCCCTGTTTCAACTTAAAGCCAATTTAGTAATATCGTTCTCTAGTTTATCTAACTACCACTCATACTGTGATGCATGCTGTTTAGGGATGTCGCTGTTTCTAAAAAACGAATTAGAACGAATGTACAAAGATGGGGGGAAAAAAATGAAGCATTCGGTCTACAATGTTCAAACTGCAGTGTGTTTAAGTGCGGCCAGGAACTTAAGCTGAGAGGTCAAACAATTTACATCATTTTCATTTGTTCAGACTTGATTTTTTTTTTTTTTAATTGACAGCCCTAATTCTGTGAGTAATTACATTTTTTTTTTAATATTTGTCTTAATCGCCAATAAACTACAGACCCTGCTACAAAAGATGTCCCAAATAAGCTTTAAATAGAACATGTGACTGCTTCCTCGCATAGATTTCAGTTTCTTCTAGTGAGAGTCAAGTGATTGACAATAAGCATGACATTATATAATACTCACACTGACAAGAAGACAACTTGGGAAACCAAAACAAATTAAGGCTTCATATTAACTTTATTCTGGATTACCTGGCTGAATCAGTTTTCAGGTCTGTGTAAACTGTTTTCACACTGTACAAGACTGAATGGCAGTGAATGAGTTCCTCTAACAGCAGAAAATGAGCACTTAATGAATATACCAGCAGTCTCAAGGGTAGATGAGAGTACACTTCTGCAGAGTAGAATGCCGGTATAATAGATGGTGAGGGGAAAAAGTCTGGAAAGAAGCATCCTAAAGAAAAAGATTCATTTCCTGTGCATTATAGTCATCAGAACACATCCAAATTCCAGGAAAATGTCAAAATAAAAATAAAAAAATAATAATTTTTAACACAGACATTCTGACTGAATGCCTCTGCTATTTTTTTTTTTGTGTCACTGCTTTCAAGCAACATAAGAGCAGAAAACAACCAACCTGACAAGGAAATTACTACTTTAGTTAGATTCTCTTCGGTGAAGAATTACCGTAACGAAATCTTCCAAGAAATTGAATAACAGAAACAATTAGTCACATGTTCAAATGTAAAGTTTGACTGATTTCAGTCGATCCTTACAGTGTACTGTGGATAAATTCACTTTTAATGGTAGCTGACATTCCCACAATGCAGTACAATGAAGAGCAGCACACCAGCGCCATGCAATCACAAAGCAGATAGTGGGCATGAGCACACACACACAACAGCAGCCATCATCTCTAAACTGCCAAATTGCACTGTTGTCGGCTCCCACAGCATGTGTGCCAAGTCTCCAAGAATCTCAACTCATCTATTATATGGCACTACATATTAGGAGCTAGAGTAAAGACCCTTAGCGACAGAGCTATCAGCTGTAAGTGGAGTCAAGTCTCTGTTCTAAGCACCACATTGATATTGCACAGGTAATTGGAACTCCAATGTCACTACTTTGTCTGAGGGACTTACATAAACAAGTACAGAGGAGATACTCCATTTATCTTACCTTGTGCCAAAGCAGAACACATCATTATACACACAACAGTAAGTGTGGTGGTCTAACTAGGCTTGTATATTTGTGAAATGGATGGAGCTGTAGCATGTCCATGCTTCCTCCAGAAAGAAACACCGTTCTTGTGTGAGTTGGGGGGCAGAGAAAAGAGAGGAAGAAAGTGAAGTCTCACTGTTTCTCCTGTGTGTAACTGTAAAATGCGTCAGATCTTTTGATGCTGAACAAGGCTGATTCTTGCAGGACTGGAGATTTGTAATTGTTCCTGCGAACCATTTACATTTTCTCACATATCTAAACAGCCGTTCCTAACAGATTCTCCTTTTAGCTCCTAATTCAGTGGAGCAAAATGGCTACTGTTAGCGAAAGCCAGTTGAGTGTCAGTGTTATTGTGTCCCAAAATTTCAAGCTTTCAGTACAGCGTAGCCTCCACAGACAGCGCTGTGTGACAATGAAATTCAGACAAAGGTGAGAGGGCAACAATGGCGTCTGTGTTAGGTTACGGCACAACAATACTGCAAACAAGAATGTATATGCTGCATGATAATTGCATTGTTATGGCCAGTCTGCACACTAGAGGATGAGTTTTCTCTGCATGTCTGAAGGTTGTCAAAGTCCAGCAAATGTCCCTTGGAGGACCGCAGTAGGGGGTCCAAAAGTGTCCAGCTGCAGCCGTTTTCAGGCCAACACAGAACATCCAATCCAACTCTTGCATGAGGACTAGGAGAGGTCAGTCCTTTCATGAGTATGTCACCACTTCAGGGGGCAAAAAATGCTACATAGAGAATCTTGGATACAGTAATTAGGGCACTTAGGGCATTTTCTATACGCTGTGATTCGTGTGCTATTTGAATGACAAATCAAGGGTAATGTGTAAAATGATTTTGTCCCACGCTTCGCTTTCAGAGAGAGGCAGCTGCACCCAGACCCCGGGAAGGTTTTTTTTTATTGTGAAGTTTTCAATCAGAGCTCCTTTACGTCACTTGCATGACTTACCGACTTTGCTTTCACTTGTTTTATCAAAATATGAGCACTCTGAAGCCTGTTTGGACTGTAACTGACAACAAAGGTCTGTTAGATGAACCAACTTCAGTCCACCTTTTATTCACACAAATTCAGCTGTTGGACTGTATTCACAGTTTGTGTTTATTTATTACAAACAGCCAATACATCAACAGTACAGACATTGTTGGACTGATTTCAGAATTCACAAAATTTCAGTTGTTTGCTTTTTTTCCTCCAGACCTCCTTCTTTCTCCACCAATATCTGTACATGTATATAACAGTTTCACACAGCACAGACTACAGTACATGGATATGTTGCGATGTCAAAACTTACATATCTTTGTCTCAGCTTGTTTTACAGAAAGCATGAGAGCTGTCCACTCTTTTTCCTGACACTGTATTCAGTCTCTAATGACTCTAGAATTTACTAACAGTAACTATAACAGGATAACACAAATAAGTACATAAACTGGTATTTGAACCATACAAGGAGACAGAAGCACTGTACCGCCTGACAAACAGTTGCCGAAGGCTCTTTCTTACACTTTCAGCACTGGCTACTTTGCCTTTAGCCCTTGACCTCAAAAGCAGCAGCAGGCAGAACTATGAACTACGCCCATTCACCGCACATCCTGAGCCAGCATTTTTCAGGGAATTTCATCAGAAACTTTTCTTCTATTGTTTAAACAGCAAAGCTTTGCAGATCTGCACCTTTTGGAGATGGAAGTCCCTCCTCAGAGACCGCAGCCCCGATTTTTCTGCCTTCCCCTACCACTTTCTCTCACACACACATTTACACAACACAAACAAAAGACATCCTCCGTCTATCCCACTGGTGTGGGAATGGGTCACAGAGGTCAGACTTCCTGGGCCAGACTGCTCCCAGACACTATGGTTGAGCTCAGTGTCACTCCACCTCACACCGTGTCAGCATGAAGTGACAGAGCAGACAAGACGGCCCCCTCCTCCTCCGACTTGCCCTCACTCTCGTTCCTGCAGTTATTCCCTATTGGTCCAGCAGGCGTGGGATGCTGAGTATGAGCTGGGATGAAAGGAGGAGCAGGGGTCTGCAGGATGACAATGGATGGGGCAGGAGGCCAAGGAAATGGGGAGACGCACCCACTGGCCCGAGTTCCTGTCCTGTCTGATCAGAGACATTTTAGATCTGTTCCTACTGCCCGCCACCGACCTAACGTGGCAAAGATCACTGTCAGGGTTAAAGGTCACTCCCTCTGCATGCTCATATTGACCAACATGCATATATGAATGTAAAAGAAACACACGTAGGTTCACCAGGTTCACAAGAACAGCAGGAGAAAACAACCTGAAAATATGCTTTCATGGATATTAAAACATAATTGTATGTTTGCAAATTCCCCTACAAGCATGCGGAATAAAAGACAGACCATAAATAAAGGACTAATCCCTTCCCATCCCTTGCCTTAGTCTCCACTGACCCAGAGAGCTGTCAGAAGAGCAGAAAGGCCATCAAACACACCCACTGAGAAAGCCGACACGGACCAGTAACCATGACCCAGGCCTCAGGACAATGAACTGGTAAAGGGGGGGGGGGTGGATGAGGGGGCGACAGAGATGCCATAGAAGCCAAGGTGAACTGCGCGCGAGGAAAAAAAGAAAAGTGACCCAGTTTGAGTCTAGAGCCAATCATGAGAAAGAGAAAGATGGAAGAAGGCAAGACAAAAGATAGGAAGCAAAATTATTAGCGAGGAGGCACATCCTAAATCAACAGGGATGGATTGTGACTACCTGGCTGTGATCATTATTAATGCAAGATAGGAAACATTTACCGTCCACTTGAGCGGTAAAATCAGTGTCATGAATATGAATAACACTACATCCTTTCATTCCTCTCATCACAACTTCCTGAAGGGAGGAGGCCACGTCTTCAAGGAAGAAGAGATGGAGAATATGGTGAATTGAAGGCCAGGAGGAAGAAAGAAAGAAAGGGGGGAACAAGAAGGAAGGGAGGTAATGCTGGATGGAGACAGCAGGAAGACAGAAAGGGCAAAAGACAGAACAGAGAGCGGATTAGAGGAGTGTCACGGCCCTGAGAGTTCACCATGCATCTCGACCCAATATCCTCTGCTCTCACAAAAGATAATAGAACGAAAGCAAGGCAAACCACAGGAGGGAAAGGAAAGACACGAACACAACAAGCAGATGTGTCGTCTGGCCTGCGCTTAAATTAATCCTCCTCCCTCACCCTGCTTTCTTCCTTTTATCAGTCAGAACAAAGGGACCTGCTTGTGCTTCAGGTCCAGACAACAGAGGTGGCTGGACGGTGGATTCAAGTCCTTGCTGAGAAAGGAGACTATGAGGGGTGGGGGAAATAGAGGATTTGCGGAGATGGGTGGGAGACGTGGGTGAGTATGTGCCTACGTGCTAGGTCAGCCAGGGTCTTATGGCAGTGGGAAGATAGGAGATGAGAGAGAGACAGTGGAGGTTGGGGGGTTTTGGGAAGCTGGCTGGGCTCAGGAAACACAGAGAGCAGAGAATCAAATACCGACTCTCACAGAGCTCAGACACTCTCATGGGCTTAGCAGTGTGTCTGAGCTGGAGGAAGAGAGAGGGAGACCTGGAGAAAGACAAGAGGAGGCAGAGAGAGAGGGAGAGACAGAAACAGACAAGATGATGATCCTGAGAAGGCAACAGCAAAAGGCAATGTGTCAGCTAAGGTTCAAACTTTCACTTTTGTTTGACGTGTTTTGTTTGTTATTTCTGACATAATTTTTGACAGTGTTCAACATTTGCAAATAATCACTATAACAATAACACCTTTAAAGAGTAGTACATAGTTGTTCATTTAACGAAACGAGCTAAACATTTCAAACACAGGACACATGTTTAAAGTTGTCAAAAAGTAATGAGGTTTTACATCTCATCCTAGTGAAGAGTTCCCCCATACACAAAGTCAAGGTGGGTCACACCTTTTGCAATGCAGTTTCTACAGTACTGAACGAAGGACGAGTGAGTGGCAGAAAACAATGGAAGACAGGCTAACAAATGGCTCATCAGACAAACATGTCTTTGATATCAGATATCATAGAGTACTAGCCAACACAAGGTTGGAAACAATGACATATTTAAAAACAGACTCTGTTCCATTTGCAAAAACTGTGGTGTGTGTGTGTGTCTGTACACATGTTTGTGTGTGTCTCTTTCATCCATGTTGGACATCTTCCTCTCAATCTGCCTTCAGTGGACATTGTGAAACCTCCCAACATGAAACGTCTCATTTTTTTTGCTGTCTGAGAAAATCGCGACATAGGAACGCTGAAACAGATAGTCAGTCTTGATTGGTCCCTGTGAGACGAGTACGGTAAACCCCTTCCTGGAGGCAACTGGCCCCAAACCCCTTCACAGGATTAGGATGTGACCTGTAGAAAGGCAGCAGATGAGCGGGGATGGACACACACTGAGCTGGAAAACCACGGGAGTCTTGGCTACAGAACATCTAAGCCTTGAAAGAGGCCACAACGCAAGCCAACATATCTGTGTGTCTGTGCATGTGTCCAATTACTAAGCTGTGTTTTTCTCCTGTTTGTAAGGAGGTGGCCTCATATGCCACCTGTTTTATTCCAGCTTTTTTGGGCATTACAGAGCTGATGTTAAGAAACGACTAGAAATGAGGGGATTGACAATTGGGGAAGGACATGCAACAAAGATCCTTAGTCTGACTCGAATCAGGGATGATGCAGTTCATGGTCAGTGCTTTAAACCTCCAGGTCTGTGGAAGCCTCTTTATTTCTAGTATTACTACTCATTTTTGGCAATAAGCGCTCAGATTCATCCATCCATTTTGTCACTAGTCAAAGCTTGAACATGATTTCAAGATCCAACAGGAAATGAATTCTATGCCCAGAAGAAAAACCATCAAGAAGAACGCCTAATATGAACCTCCATTTTTTTTTATTTAAGGCAGTTCATTGCATATCATTCCTCATAACCAATTCAATAAAAAAAAATGACTGCTGTTGTATCAATCTATGGCTGTGCACATAAATCAAAGATGCTAGTTTTCATCTGTGCCTATGTAAGACCATATAGGGAACCTAAAAAGTAAAGGAAAATAGACCAATTAACATGAAACACAGATGATGCAGTCCTCTGTTATATTTCTTATGATCTGGAGGGCATGTTGACAAAGTTTGCTATCTGAATGTCAAAATAATGATACTGCGTACATGAACCTCTTGCAATATGCAGAATTGTAAAGAAATGTTTTTGATCACAGGTACATAATCATGTGTGCTCCTGTATGTGTGTGTATGTGTCTGTGTCAGCTATTTGCACTGTGTAAAGCACAAATGTACAACTATAAAACAAGCACTCAGACTCTGCTGTTTCCCTCTGGGAAAAAAAAGTCAAGCCACTGCCAGATATCAAGAGGGAGCTTTCTTCTGTTGTTAGAGGAAAACTTTGATCAAAGTTATTTCTCCTCATCCATCTCTGACTCTCCTGGCCAGTCATAAATCATCTTCACTGTGCCAACTGTCAGGCTCAGTCCCATAGCCGTGAAGAGCTAATTCACCAGCATAACGCTCTGAGCTGATCTCTGCTCTACTGCCTGCGCATGGAGAAAAGAACTACAAACCACTGTTCTTTTGGATTCATGTAAGTGGTCCCACCCAACATCTGTAAATAAATAATTTAAAGTGACCATGATTGTTATTATCCTAATTAGTTTACACAAGGATTACAGAAGAAACATGTAATGTCTGTCCAGCAGCAGTCAAACAGCTGTCAGTCAGGGTTAATAACTGTGATTGATTCCAAAGTATTTGCAGTTCAAGGGGTCTTGCATATACTTACACACAAGACAAAACAATATTTTCATGTCTTTGTAAACTGGCATGCAAGCACCCAAAGAGAGCCCAAGTTAAAGTCTGGTTGACACGAATGAGACAAACCTTTTTAGCTTTTAACTCCCTCGTGCACTACAGTCATAAAATTATTTGCTTGGCTACACTGAGTTCTGCCAGAGCGTATCTGCAATGCTAATAAACTCCATCGGCGCTGGCAGGTAATAGCATGCTACTGTAACTTTTCTACCTCAGCTCAGCACAGCTCAATCAGCCCCCGCCAGAGGCCTCTCCTCTACGAGTCCCCGCGGCTCAGAATCAGCAACTTTCAATCTCGGTGTGTTAGCACGCAAGAAGACGCAACTGTACATTTGGGATGGGTGATGAGACAAGCAGACAACACAGTGTGAGAGTGAGGGAACGGCAGCGCCCGCACACACACACGCACACATACATTGTCGCACGTACAAACACACACATACTGTCTAATATCAGCTCAGTCCCCGACTCCCTTTAAGAGACCTTAGAGCCGGAGAGGGGGAAATAAATACTCTGCTTTATTACTGGGAGAAAGACAGAGAGGAGAGAGGAGGGGAAAAAAGTAAAATACAGAATGCACACACACATACACACACACGCACACATGCACACACACACACACACACACCATGACTGGCGCTACCTGATCTTGCTGAATCCCACATAGCAATGGAGAACTCCTTAATTCTCCCAGTCAGCAAACCTCCCTCACTCCTGTCCTCTCATATAATGTCAGCTGACAAAGTAGAAAGAGAGCGTCCACACACTAAATTATATTGTAGCATAATAATATACACACCATGGTCAATGTACATACCAACATCTCTCACAGTATGAGGCAGAGATATGTTTCCTCTGTATCTCCAATCAAGAGCACTACCGGTGTGTAAATGGGTTCTGAGAGCAGAATAAACTATGTTTGTTTACAATGAGAACTCCACTGGGTACCTTTAATTAACATTCATAGACTAATGTTACTCTAGTGAACTTGAATCACACAGTGACAAGGTACTGTATTTAGCGAGGTGTGCTACTCGAGAGAGAATAATGACTTCCTTCAAGTGTGATCAGATCTATAGCTTGTAAGCCATGTCAGATCATAGCTGCTTTTCTGATCTGGACGATAACAGTACTATATCATTAGAGGAAAAATAAAAAACGTTTGAATGTTTGTCATTTCATATGTCTAAGACAGATCATTTCCATTTTTAAAAATTGGGTCAATAAAGCTTTTTTTAAAAATAAGCCTTTATTTAGTTCCTAAGCCCAGTTGTCACCAGTCCTGCAGGTTTTCGCTCCAGCTTTTGTTTTACACAGCTCATCCAAGTAAAGCTGAGTGAAAAACTGCAGCAGTATTTATTTTTTTAAAAGCACGGTATTTCCGTGATTAGCTGAGTGAGTAGCGCCGTGATTAATAAAATTAAAGGGGATGAAAACCAAACAAAAACAGATACAGCACTGTGGGCATTCGTACAACGCCAGATTGAATTGTCCAGTGACATTAAAGTCTGTGGGAATCTTTCCCATCCCTATGATTCAGAAAGCAGCACTGAAGACAAGGCAAATGAGGTAAAGGATGCAGAATCTGGTGGGCCCTAGCAGAATCAAGGAAGGACTTCTGCACATATAAGGACCTCCATGGAAAGCTCCTTGCTGACAGGTGAAAAGAACTGACAAACAACACTGTGTATCAGAGGAGGCACGTGTCTGTCTTCTTCTACTTGACCAGACCAGTAAAGCAACAGTTAGAGAGAACAAACAAAGTCACAAAGAAATCCACCAAACTCACTTTAACAAAAAACAAATTCAAAATGTCATAGCTGTTCTGTGGGGTGGAGACCGGGGGTTCATGTTTGATCAGGCACTGAAAAATCTGACCCATATATTCAGTATATTTAAAGACCATAGATAAATGGCGATGATTAATAGAACGATTCAGTTACTGTGAATGCACAATCCCTCAAGGACTCCTACCTCAAAAAGACAATCCCAGAACATAACATTTTCAACCTTTTACCTAGAAAACCACCAAAATACCATTCTGCAGCACTGTCATTTACAAGAGCAACAGATGTGCACAGCTGACTGCTTTCCACTCTTCCTCTGCACCCTCTACCTACTGCTATTTCCATTTTCCCAGCTCTATCTTCCTCTATTTAACCAAACTGATCCACTTGACTTAACAATCCCTCCATCTCTTCTACACAGCCAGACTGACTGAAACAGGAGTGAAAGAAGATGACTAAGAAGGGCAGGATTCTCACCTAATCATCTTCCCTTGATACACCCCTGTAGGGAGGAGGAAGGAAGGTTTCCCTGACCTACTGCCACACAGAAGGTTCCCTTGAGTCCAGATAGGCTCTTTACAGTCAACATGGACGCCCCCTGGCACATTCCGGTGGTGCCCCACATAGATAAGGGAGAAATCTGAAAGTGTATATTTAGGTTGTGCTCGGGTGGACGGCAATAAACGGTGAAGAAAGTACACCAGTATGAATTAGCTCTATGGTACGAATTTTGATTATACCACGCTGACTGGTAGATGTAAAGTGGCAATAACATAACTACACCAGTGGGATGCAGCAATGAACTAAACCCTGCCTAGTCAGACGGCAGAATATACCGTGATATTTACCATTAACATCCATGCTTAAAATTTTGTGACTGTGTGTGTGTGTGTGTCTCCAGTTGTAGTAATCCCACACTACTCTAGCACAACTACAGCAGACATGGGAACACCACAATGGATTGCTCGAGGAAGAGAGGAAGACGTTCAGGGGAAGAAGGTACAGCAGAAGAAGAGGCAGAGCAAAGAATTTCTTGTAGCTTGTATATGCACAGACACAGTCAAAGAGATAATCAGTTTAACATTATCATTGCTATCAGTACAGTTAAGATAAGGATAAAGGACAGGAGTAAAAGAGAGCTCTGCAGTGTTGAAAAACTGTAAAGCTGCCGGGATAAAAAGTGTCTCACTGGAATATGAATTTATATTCACTCATTTTTTCAAAATTAAGAATTTTAAAATAAGTGTTTCAAAAAAGGCTCACCACAGGTTTTTGAAAAATGATGAGAGTGGTTGCCGATGAATTTTCTGTTGGCTGTTTCAGTATTTTAACCTTTACGAGAAGAAATATGGCCTGAGCCACTGATAAGTGCTGATGTTTTTTTAAATAAACAGAAAGAACATACTGACCTGTGATCTTAAAACCCCCTATTAGAGTGTGATTTTTACATCTCAGCTGTGAAGGTCTGGGCAGAAATGGCACTTAATGGGTTCAGGTGTGCCAGAGCAAGCCTGCAACAAAAACTGCACGTCTTGGGTTTTTAATATAACAAGTGTGTTGAAGCCAACAGCTTTAATAATGTGAGATGAAAAATGTCTCACACACACAAACACACATACAACCTAAAACCAAGACTCACAGTCGTGTGTTAGCTACCTTGTACTCTCTCTCTCTCACACACACACACACACACATCACCCTCCCACCAGGTTCAGCTGCTCCTCTACCTCCCACCACACTGACCTTCACCTGTCACACAGGCTTCATATTTACCGCCACTACAGCCCATCTGCCCACACTCAACCCTGGCTGTCAATCAGCAGCAAGCCGCCTCCCCCTCTGCCAGTCCATCAGCAGGCCTAAAACACCAAGCCACGCCACAACACACAAACACTGACATCAACTACAAGTGATCCAGTGCTCGATGACTTGACACTACTTTTTGCCAAACTGATACCTGCTCAAAATGTATGTACTAATCTGTAGCTTGCACAGATGTTAACCTACACAATATTTTCCCGCAAATGTGAAACCAACTCAATGATCTGGAATCCTTTCACCAAATACCTGACACTCGGTTTCATTAAACTTATATCTGTATTATTTGTATTCTCTAATGAGTTTAAAAACAGAGCCTCTAAGGGTAGAATTGGGCTTCATGCATCACCACACAAGAGTAAAGATTGGAAATACATTAAACATGAACTTCCACCACGAAGAATACATTACAGCTGGCCAGCAGCAGGAAAGTTGCGATATGATCAAAAAGAACTAATGAAAACTGTCAGCTTCTGGACACTGCATACCACCCATTACCCAGTCTTTCATAACATGCAGCTAGGAGTGTCTTTTTTAATTGTAAGTGATGAAGGACAGATGTGAAAAGTGAACAACCACACCTTCAGCAGCTTTTTAAAAAAAAAAAAAGTGCAACAGTATGTCTAATGGGGTGCAGTGTCTGCCAGTTGTGTGCAGTCAGTTCTTATTAGTCATAATTTTAGTCCTGTGAAGGTATAGAAAGGTCAGCTACAAATTTATTTTGTGCAGACACACACATGTGAACACACCTATGTTTCCATTAATGGATCATATTTCCCTTCCCTTCAACGCTTTCTAGAGAAGTGGGGCAAATGCTCCAGGTAGTACAGCATGCTAAGAGCTCTCACACACACACATTAACACACATTTTAGACTTCCCTGAAGGTAGTAGTGCCTGGGTAGGAGGCTACTGGATTCAGCCCCCTGCATCTCAATGACAACCACACATCCACGGGGATTTATCTAAATGCAAATCAGCTGTCTCCACTCTACAACACACACATAATTTACTCTGCATGCCCCAAAATACACAACGCAGCCAAGTACAGCCAGCCAGACAGCAAGTCAGGCAGCCGGGCAGCCCTTCGGCTCTGCCTTCCCTTTCATCTGTGCCCTCAAGAGCGTGCTCATTTTCACCAAATTCACTTTTAATTGAGAGCTAATTTAGCTAAGCCAAATTCCACAGTGGAGGTAGATCAGACAGGCGCTGAGGAGGGGAGCAAAGAGAAAAGAAGAGCAAAGGAGGAAGATTCAAGGAGAGCAGAGGGGAATGAAATTTGGAGTGACAGGTGACAATAAAATCTGCTGTTCATGTCATTCTCACTCTCAAAGGAGAGAAACAGTTTGAATGACATGGGTAAAGAGGGAGAAGAGTGATAAAACGTAGAATGGTGCATTTAACGTAAACGTAAACATTTTTGAATAAGAGAAAAAAAAATCAAAACCAGCTTCTAAAAGTTGTCCTAAAAAGACAAAACGTGTTTTGATTGCTGCAGCGACAATGTCAATCGAACTTCTGTTCACCTCAATGACCTATGCTATCCTTTGAAGCGATAAAGTTGACCCAGAGCAACGTGCAAGGTGTCTATGAAGCCGCTAGGCCCCACAACCTGTGATGTAAACCATGCTGTAAAGTGATCTATGCTTCAAAGGTTATCTGGGGTCTTAGAGATGGGGAAACAGCCTCCTTGATGCTGCCTGATGCTTTCTCCACTTCTACATAGCTGTTAATTAGCCCACTTAAGTGCACCATTAATCGATTGCTTGTCTCTATGCTATATCTCATAACGGTGTTGCACTCTGGCAACGCCAGCCGAAGAAATGTGAGGTTCAGGAAGTCACACTTTTCCTCTGGTGAAACACTGGTGCTGGAGGGAGCGGAAACAGAGAGTAATGGCTGCTTCTATAAGACAGGAGCAGGTGTTGTACTGATGGCAACCGAGGGGAGAAAAACTGCTGCAGAGTTTAACACTATTGACCTTGATTATATTGACACCGTGATAAGTGGAAAAAATTTATTTGGACAGCTGTGTGCACTGGGGTGGAATTCTCACAATGTAGACATGATTGCTTGAAATGTTCTGAAACACATTACATAAGCTCTTATTGTAAGAACTCATCAACTCTAAAGAGACAAGAAAATCTGGAAAATCTGACATGAAAGAAAATAAAAATGAAAGTGAAAGGGAGCGGAAAGCAGTAAGAAAACATGAACAACTGATGAAGAAGCAGCGTAGTGCTTGATGTTCACGCATTTTCATAAATGTAGAAAAGGAAATTTCTTGCTGATGATAGATTACAATGCACAAATCAGTAACTGCCTCAGCAGGTGGCAGGCATACTGCTAACCTGCCAGCTTTTAAAAATGTGCTTAGCTGTTTAGTCGGCTGGTGAACGTCTATCCAAGCTAGTGATGCTGTGTAGACACACCAATGTGACATAACAATGAATATTTGTACTTTAATTCATGCATTTGTATTTGGATACACTCAGAAGAAGACAAGGCCACAAACAGAGAAAAGTGTGATCAATCCCCCAAATTCTTAGTCTACTATTTAAAGATTTTTATATACGTTAAAGTCCATCAGCAGAGTGAGGAACTGAACCCACCAGCACGGGTCAAAGTTAAAAACTGGTTTTATCAATGTTAAATCTGCAATCAAAATAAATGTCTTCCCAAAGCAAACCAGACACAGAGCAACAAGCAATGCCCTCCCTTTCTCTCTCTCTCTCTCTGTCTCTCTGTCTCTCTCTGTGCTGTAGGCAGCAAAAGCTGTAGCAGCCTGGGAAGGAAACCCAAACTAATCACCCATCCTCTCTTGTGACTTCTAAGAAAGCCAGTCATGTTAAGTTTTGAAGATACAGGCCACAATCATGGCTGTACTATTGTAACATTAGAAAGAAAGAAAAAATCAAACCCTGTGTGAAAATGTAAACTATATTCAAACTTTAATCTTGCTGTGTGGTAATTTCACACCAGTAAAATAACAAAATAGAGTATACTTGAGTCAGCATTGTTACAAAAAAGTGAGGGATGACATTGTTCCACAGTGCAATGCATATATAGGAAGAGTGAATAGTAGTTTTTAATATATATAAATATATATATTTAATTATAACTCTCAACATTCTTCAAATACCCTAACTTTGCTACAAATCCAAATTTCCAAAGAGAATTTTCAACGTGATATTTCATACATGGCATGAGTCATCCATGAGCAAATATTCAAAACTCTATCAAGGACAGCAACAAAAGTGGAGCAGCTTGACGTGCAGCTGTCAGCCTCTGAAACAGAGAGGTTTTTCTGACGTCAGGACCAACTACAATAAAGGCTCCCAGCCTCCAGAAATAGCCTGGCAGGCTTCTTAGAAACCCACTTCTAGGAAAGAAAAAAAAAGGGGTTCACACCACTCCAGATCATTTCAGCCAGCATTCCAAAGCCGGGTCGTCCTTGAAAAGATGGACAAGCTGCAGTGAGACAAAGGTTGACAGGCAGCCATATGAAAGAGAGATGGACAGAAACATAAAAAAATATATAATGAGAAGACAGAGGGAAGGAACTGCAGAGAAAGCAAACAGGGACAGAGAGATGGACAGGAATAAAAACATCTCAGACCAACAGAGGGACTAACAAATGAACTGCACTGAACAAGAGCAGAAAAAAAGCAGAGGCCCAGCATGAGTGCTGGAGCAGGGGATAAAAACAGGGAGAGAGACAGACAGAAACTGTACAGGTGAGGGAATCCTGATTATAACGTGACCTCGTTAACCCCAGAGGCTCGTTAGAGTCTCGTTCCAGCAGCATTCTCCAGGCCCATCCTCTGTCACACCTTCATTAAGCCCATCGACCCACTGAGCTTATTAAACACATTCATTACCCCAAGTATTGAACCGCTGCTGCTATCACTGGCCCCGAATGCATTACAGGGGGGAGGCAGAAGGCTGACGTCTGGTGGAGGGGTGAAATAGTAGATGGGGAAAATGCTGAGGAGGGGATGGGTCATGCACACGAAAAAGACACACAACAACTATAGACGTTCATAGAGACACACCTTTCTGCCTCTTATCAATCATCACTAATGAAGTCAAATTAGAGCGGGTTTGGCCTTTCAATCACAGAGAGACAGAGCCGGCGGGAGGAGCAGGTGACAGAGGGGGAGGAAGAAATTAAGAGGGAGGATATGGCTTGTTTGAGAGAGGAGGAGAGTGATGGGATGAGTAGCGAGGCCATGAGCATGAAGAGATTAAAAAAAAAGAGTTTTAAAAAATGCTGAAGAAAGCAGGTAGACTTTCTCTCTCAGTCTGTTTTACACTTCTGTCTTTTCCTCCAGAAAACAGGACAGATGTGAATCCCCAAGGAGGACTATTCATCATGATACATACAAACTAGTCCACTGGGCTAAAGATGAGGCCTCCATCCTGGCTTCAGGCTCCTGCTTTAAATGATGACATCATTTCTGCCCTTCTCAAACAAAAGGAAAACTCATCATCAGAGAGAGGGAGAGGAAGAGATTAAGAAGAGTAAAGGCGTGAGCGAGGTGTCGGAAAGGGCCATGAATCATAGTGACGTCCCTGGCTGGGTGTCAGAAGCTGCTGCTGTCTGGAGCTGGATAAACAGAGGGCCTCTAAAGCAATGCCGTTTAAACACCGGCCAGGTCAGAGCCCAGCACTGGTCCTCTGGAGAACTGAAATCTGTGCCAATTTTCTCTTTTTTTTTTCCTCTAAATTGATTGCCAAAAAGTTTCTGGCTGTTGTTCTGCCAAAACCTTTCCAATTTACTGCTGGCTATCAGGGGTGACCAACTAACAAAATATCAGAGTTCCTGTAATCGTACTTTAAGTGAAAGTAGAATCACTGATTTAAAAATGTGCATAAGGTCACAAAAGGCAAGACTGAAGGAAAACAGAGGAAATGACATCTTTTTTTTTTTTACAACTGATTAAATCTTGATTATTTTCTCAATTAGCTGATTATTCATTTTATCTACTGCTACAACTAAAGATCATTTACAATGATGATTAATCTACCAACTATTTCCTCAATTAATAGATCTGTGTATGACACGTCAAAGAACAGTGAAAAATGCCCATCACAATATAGAGCACAAGGTGATGTTATTAAACCTCTTTCACCTAAAAATATTACATTTATTACAACTTATCAGGAAAAGCAGCAAATTTAGACACGTGACAACCAAGAATCACCAGTATTTTTGTTTGAAAAACAAGTAACTGATTATGAATCGATTATTAAGGCAGCTGACAATTTTCTTTCGATCAACTAATTTATTAGTTTGTTGCAGCTCTAGTATCCACCAAAAAAAAAAATCCAAAACCTAAAGATTTTGTTTACTATCAAATGTTCAACTTTTAAAGGAGGGACATTTTTTTTTTTTAAAATGATCAATCAAGATCATAAAACTAATCTGTTGATTGACTAAATTGTTGATCGATTTAATGACTAATCGTTTCAGCTCTGCTTAGTTCCCTCATATTCCCCATTCACAATAAGTTTTTTTTTTTTTTTTCAGATTTATAACAAAGTGTCAGCTTCAAAAATCAACAACAACACTGACTTATAACCCACAAAGCAGGATACGTTTTCCACAGCCTGCACACTGGCCATCCAAGAAAAAAAATATTATAGTACCTCCATGTGCTCAGCCAGAGTAAGCAATGAAGGAAAAGAAAACGAAGTCGAATTAACATTAACATTCTTCAGTGCTTTTCCCGGTACTCTGGTAGCTGTGGGCGAATGCTTGATAATGTCATGGAGATGTGTGCTGCTTCATCTACAAGCTCTAAAAGATTATGTATTACCACTGAAAAGGCCATTCTGAGTTTCTGGCTACAGGTGAGAAAATGCTTACTTTCATTTCAACAGTGTCATTTAAAGGACATGAAGGGTACAAACAGCAACCAGCTACTTTTACACACCCATATCTGTCCAGGAAAATATTATACCTTTAGTATCAATTGGCTATAAAGCATCATTCATTCATTCAAGACTTCCTTTGAATATTCCTTTCTATAACATGTCGCAGGTAGATAAACCACAAAGGAGAAAAGCCACGAAGGAAACAAAAACAATTTGTGTCACTTAAATATTTATTATTATCCTGAAGTTTTTAAAAAGGGCACAGGGTCTTTTATGCGCAGTATTAGAGGAGCACTCAGCTGCATTTGGCTGCTTGTTTGCTCACTGCTCTTATCCAGTCCTACTACACCCTCTGCAGGTGAAAATCAAGCACAGCAAAAAAAAACAGCACTGGAACTGCTACGTCTACAGTAGTACACTTGACTTCAATTCAATACAATACACTGCTTGTCCCTCAAGAGGCTATTTGAGGCTAATGTGTTTGCAAACACAAAAACACCCCAAATAATCCGTTCATATGCATGGAAATCATCTAAAACACAGAATATGACAAGCATAAAAAGAGAAAAAAGAAAAGGGGTTTAATGAAAAGGGTTTAAAGACAGTGGCCACTCTGACCACCAGGAGGGCATGTTATGTAAAAGTCCAAAAACTGAAGGTGCATTTATCATAAAACCAAATTTCCCTCCGTTTGTTTCACTTACAATCTAAAAAGCAAGACATCTGCTGAAGTAATCATCAAGGACATCAAAGCCTTTAATTCTCTGACCCTCTCAACCTTCTATTTTGATTTATATGTATTTTTTTAATGGATGTCAGTCTAAGAGTAAGTTACCAGAGTGGCGATACCAGCTGAAATCTCCCTCACTACCTCAGCTGCTCTCCATTTTTGCCCTCTCAAATAAAGACATTTCACTTTGGCATAACCATTGTCATTTCTGGCATTCTGTCACTGTTGAGCAATAGAGAGCCAGCAAATGTTGGCTGCCCCACTTCTCAAGTATGCTGTCTGTCATTCACTTGACTTTGTTTTCTTTCCAGAAGTTTAATACTTTTAACATTTCTTTGAGCCACTCATGGAGAGCATCCTGCCACACCAGGGTCTTTGTCTTCTTTTTCAAAAAGTAATTTCACCTGTGTTATTGATAGAGTCAGGGAAAAAAAAAAGTGCCCAACGTTGATGCTGAATCTTTTCCCGGGGTAACTAATGTTAAAAAGAAAACACTGTAGCAAGGTGAAATATCGCTTTGGAGGTCTGCTTCACAGACTCACATTTCTAAAAGTGCTTTCGCCTTCTTCCCTTTCTTTCTCTCCCCTTTAAAACTTGTTTTGTTCTTGGGCAGACGGCGGGGGGAACATATCGACGATGTGAGTGCAGCCGGCTGTTCAAGTTAAAGTCAGAGCTCATTAATGCATCTGATTACTCTTCAGGCAAAGGCTGATCAGCAACACACACACACACACAGAAGAACATTTTGGGGACCGGGATCGATACAGAGGCACTTCAAAAGAGCAATGAAGGGGAAGATATCGGAGAGAGGAATGTGCCGTTAGCTTAGACCGCATACAGTGGTAACGGTGAAAGAAAAAGTTTTAAAGTTTCTTACTTAACAAGATACACGCATGTTCCTATCCTAACAAGTTAAAAACAATAAGAGATGGACCTGAAAATTATTTTCATTTTTTGATTAATCAGTTATCATTTGGTCTACAAAAAGTTCATAAAACTATGAAAGTGCTGACTTCAGTTTCACAAAGCCAAGGGTGACATATCCAAATGCCTTGTTTTGTCTGAACAACAGTCCAAAAACCAAGACTATTCAGCTGACAAAACAATCATGACTTGTTCTGCAGCTTTCAACTACATCGCAGGGTCTTTATCAGCAGATGAACCTTTGATCAGTTGATAAAGATCATGTAACACATTTAATAGGTCCAGGAAAAGAGAGTACATGGACATCATAGAAAACTAGCAAATATGCACATTGAGAAGTTGGAGTCGGTGAGTTTTTGGCATTTTTGCTCAAAGCGGAGTTTTCTTATTAGTTATGTTCATATTGAGGTTTACTCACTAAAAATGCAGCATGTATTCCTGATGTTTGTGAACAAAGGCATTGAATGCATTTCCTTCCTCATAGCATATTTTCAGAGCCATATTTTTTTAAATATGTCAAATTCTGCATTGCTTACAGCCGGGTTTACCGGCCTTCAGTCTTCACTGACTTCTTTGAGCATCATAGCTGCCAACGGCCAATCAATGGAAGAAAGAACAACCAGGACAGGATGTGAATCGTGCTCCTCTGTGCAACAAAACAGCAAGCCAATCATAAAAACACTGCTCTGTACCACTACTGCTGGTCGACTGATTAAGTGA
Organism: Toxotes lorentzi; assembly: GCA_037833715.1. NCBI lineage: Eukaryota > Metazoa > Chordata > Actinopteri > Toxotidae > Toxotes > Toxotes lorentzi. The sequence continues at coordinate 8,487,064 of JBBMJY010000024.1, read as the reverse complement.
GTAATCGACTATTAGAAATTAAGGAAAAATAATGACTTCAAAGAAGAAAACAGAAAAAGCAGGGAAAGCAAAAAGAGGAAAGAGGACTTAAGATTATTCGATAGTCATTCTCTTTGGCACAACACAACATAAACAGACAAGTAAGCAGACAATTTGTCCACAGCTCTATACAGTGAATTCCATCTTGACCTTCATTACATATGGCTACCTCCCAAATCCACAGAGACAGACAGACACAAAGAGAGACAAAAAAAAGACAGAGACAGAAAACTAAAGAGACTTCTTGATGGCATGAAAGCATGGAAATTTGGATGGGAGTGGGGCTTTTCCTCACTCTGACACACATAATCCACTGCCATTACCAGTTAAACTGACTAAATACATCATACAACATCTGACATTCAACATCCTGAAAAGTCTAAACTCCCGTCGGTAAAGACCAGGGGGGATTGTGGGAGATCTTGTAAAGAAGATGGACAATGCACTGTTTGTATGTGTGTAGTTGTATGTTTGTGAGGCTGGTCAGTGTGGTTCTGTTTGTCTCTTAATCACAGTCAAATATGTGAACAAAGTTTCCAGAGGAGATTTCAGTGCAGCTGGCAGCTATTCTGTTCAGCTGCTCCCATGTGTGTGTGTCGCTTGTCTCAGTGTTTTAACTAGGCCTCCGTGTGTTTCAGTGTGTGTGATGGTTTGTGTCAAAAGGTCTATCCCATAATAACTGACATCTATCATTATCACTTCCTTTGTCTTTGCTCTCCCTCTAATCCGGCTAATTAAATCTGCTAATGTCAATATACAATTTAATCTGTGATTATGCCTGATTGGACCGTTGTAGCCTGGCTGTCATTCCCCCCGCCAGCAAAAACCTGACCACTGACAAGCTAGAGCAGAGCCAATCAGAGTGGGAGATGAGGTCTCCTTCACTGACCGATGGCCAAGAAACACCACTCACTTTGACAGTTCGACTTTCCCAGTGTTTCATGTTGTTCCTCAGACAAACATGTCCCTTCAATCGCAAACGCCAAAGTGAGAGAGATGGAAAACGTGGCGAAAGCTTGGGAGGGAAGCTTTGATTGGACATGCAGAGTGGTAATTACACTTAAATTGAGGGCACATGTTAATCTATGTTAGGTCATCTCCAGTTCCACTTACATTTCCACATTTTGGACTAATTAAAACTGTAAATAATCAGAGCCTGTGTGTGTGTGTGTGTGTGTATGAGAGAGAGATGGAGAAAGAGAGAGAAAGAGAGAGAGAGAGAGAGAGAGAGAGAGAGAGAGGAGGGGAAGAGAGTGCGTAGGCAGACACGATGTCTTTGAGATGAGCCTGTGGAAGAATCTTCCCATCACACTGCAAGAAAATTAAGTGAACACTCTTTGATTTTAACAAGACAGGAGAGCAGATAAAGTTTTTTTTTTTTAAGAGAGAGGTAAAGAGAGTAGAAAAGTGCTTCACTAGCAAAAATGTTTGCAGATTGTGATGTGTGTTTAATTGAAAGGAACATTGGAGCAAAGTTACCAACATTTAAAGATGGCCAACAAGAGCTTTTTGCAGCTTATGGTTCAACCAGTTGGTCTATAAAACTGACAGAACTCAAGTTAAACTTTCAGAGCTGCCTCTCCCCCCTACGGCAAATTGAAGTGAGATGAGGAAAAGGGAAATTTGCTATTCTCCGAGCCTTTGCCCTTCGAGGTGGTGGAAGAGAGCAGAATATGAATGGTGGGAGAGAAAAAAAACGTCAGAAGATGAAAACAAGTCTTGAAAGGCAACTGGTGCAATATAACCAACTCTGGCATAAATACTGGATGAACGCCAATAACGAATGCAGGCTAGATGTCAAAAAGAATGGGGTACAGAGCCACCAGGGTCACCTGCCTTTCACACAACGCACTCTTAGCCCAGGGTTATCCATAGCCCTGGGGCTGATTTAGCTCCAGGGTAACAAGCAATGAAAGTGCAAGCGTCAATTTGTCAACTGTAAACAAAATTTGAAGACACTAGTCAGAGTTAGAGACATGTTCAGCATTGCATTAGCAACTTTTAATTATCATTTGTTAAAAAAAATCACTGCTGTGCCCTTCAGAACTATAATTATGGCATGAAAAAGTAGGAAATTTCACAGTTGCACATCTTGCATCATAGCAGAAAACTATACATATATCTACCACACTTAAAGTCTCCAAAACCTTCCTCAACTTCTCCCCAGTTAACAATAGGGGTGGTGAAAAAAATCAATTATTGATTAATCGCGATTATATTATGAACGATTATGAATCGATTATTACATTTCCAAAGATCGATTTATTTTTTTTTATTGGTAATACCCTGCAGTGACTCCTCCAGTTACTGGCTGTCATACAGGGTTTAACCGCAAGGCGGAGCTGTTGATTAACAGTCATAACAAAAAAGAACCAGCAAGCGAGTTTACCATGCTAGCAAGACGAGAGGCCTGTGAAATGGACGAAGAAAAACCATTAACCGGCAACCAACCAATCCATCCAGCTCCATCTGGGCTAACAGCGAGCGTGTGGAAGCCCCTGTGAAAGACTACATCTAAAACCAGTTAAAAATAATTTGGAAGTTACAGCTATACTACACTGAAGGTGCTTTGAGGTGTTTCTCAATAAAAGAGAAGTAGTGTAATTCAGCAGCTGACTGTTTTTTAATGATGCAATACGTTAATGGTGTATTTTGGATTACTGTTGTCAAATGGAAACTCAATAATCAATTGGTAATCGAATCGAGACCTCAATAATCGGAATCAAATCGAATCGGGAACTTAGACCGATTAACCACCCCTAGTTAACAACCATGATTTAGAATTTTGTGGCTTAAATTTGTATGATAATTACAAGAGAAACAAAACAAAAAACCAAGGCAACATTAGCACTAATGTTTTAATGAGGAGTGTTAATAATTTTTATATTATGGCACACAAGCTTATTCAGCGACAGTGTTTCCCCTTCCCTCCGAAAAAGCAATTTAACCATCTACAGAGCTGGATCCTGACTTAACACAGAGCAAAGAACCCTCCAGCATGGAACTGAAACCAAAACCACCACAAGAAGAAAGCAAGGAAAGACAGAAAAAATGTATGTGGGTGTGCACATGGCAAAGAAAAAGGGACAGGGCGAGTCAAAGACCACACAGAAACATCCTGCAGCAATTCAATTATTCAATTTTGGAGAAGGAGGAGAAAGAGAGGGCAGATCAGAGTGAGTGAAAGGCTCATCCTCATCTGTGATTGATTAGTAGAGACAGAGACAGGATCCTTAACACCGCAAAAGCGGGAGAGAGGAGAGGAGGGAAAACAAGAAGCAAGAAGGAGAGAAAAGGAGAAGAGAGGAGGCCTTACAATATAACCTTAAAGAGGCTTTCATTGTAGCGTCCCATGACTGTGCAATTCATTGCACACTGTGAATGAAAAAGCCCATTTCAATGCTGTTCTCTGGATCAATAGAAAACAAGGGTTGCGCCCACACAACGGTCCCAGAAGTGATCAACCATTCATTTTTTCCATAAACCTGTTCAGATGAGACTTATTCTAGGGCCTTTCAAACCCTTTTAGTTTGTCCATGATCAGCTGGCCCAGACTGAAATAGGATCCTCAAAGTACAAGAGGTTGGATCGTCTATTGAATTCTTCATATGGGTCCCAATATTTCTAATTACTGCATTAAAGCCAACAGCCTGTATCGTTTGAAGTCAAAGTCTAAATGAGTACAAAATTAAAACAAAAAATCAAAAAACAACCATAGTGTTCATGCATTTTTAGTCTCACGCTGTGTTCATATTCAGCCAAACTCATTTGGAAACTGTAATTAGAATCATTGTCCTACTAAGTAACAAAATCTGATTTCTTTCTCTGAGAAGTTGAAGGAGAGAGTTTTTCAAGCTGTCAGAGAGAATAAATGGCCTCTGAGAAATGGCACATAAGTGTTTTTGGGTCGTCTTAATTCCTGGCGAACTTGATGACAATTTTAGGCCATGCAACCACAGCGCCTAGACATAACAATTCCCATATAAGCTCAGCCCATTTTTCTCCACCCTAATGACGGCAAGCTAAAATAACTGCGACAATCTCATCTTTGAAAAATGACTGAAATTGATACTGCTGCACTGAAATGTTATCAGCAGCAATATTAATCTCTCACCTAGTGGTAAATGCTAATTTCATATACTATTAAGTTGATGAATGGGGTTTTAACAAACTCAGCTTTTGTTAACAACTTAAAACAGACTAATTCATCACGGTCAGGATAGCTTATGTACTATAAAGACATTCTTGCAGGAAAAGGGGCAAAAGCAAAAGTGAAAAAGGGAAGATCTAAACAATAGAGGGTTAGAGACAGGCGTGCCAAATGACTAGTTATGTTCTCTTTCTGTATCAGAATCCAACATTAAATAGATTAAACAAACACAGCTGAAGAGGATATGTGGTTGTGATTTGGTGTAGAAATGCACAACCCAGCATTAGTATCAACAAGCTGAGGTCTAAGGGAAAAAAAAGCAGCTGGCAGGCTGTTTTCAGAAATTGGAAAACAGTGACATCTACTGGTGGTTTAAAGTAGTCTGTCACTTTTCTCTGTACCTGCTGATTTTATAAAGAGAAATTTGATGGAGGGAAGAAGTGAAAAAGGCAGTTCAGCTGTCTAAGGTCATGTCATGTTGATGATGTATAAAATGAAGCCAGCTGTGATAATGAGATCAGTCATTAGACTGATTAAGGCATTAGTCAGCAAACATATGTATGAACATGTGGTGTGAATATGAACCACATATTTTCATACATTAATGATTTACAGTAGTTTCAAGAAATATTGTCTCATGATTGAACTGCAAATTTACGCACTTCTGAGATCTGATCTCTATCGCCGGGCAAACCTTAAAGCTGAGAAGAAGAGCTGAGAAGAGCTCCCATGGAGAGATGATACAAGATTAATGCACACTTGAACATTTTCAAATTGCCCAGCAGAGATACACAGACATCTGGGCTCACGTATGAGCAGAAACCCTGAGGCAAGCAGGGCGAAAAAGCACAGCACTGAATATGAGACCAGTGGTGTTTGACTGACCAGTTTGTTCTCTTGCAAGTAGAGTCTCTGCAGTTTAGGGCATCCTCTCGCCAAGGCCACCATGCCTTCATCTGAGATACTGTAGCACTGACCTAAGTGTATGTCCTTCAGCTCACTGCAGTGTTCTCCCAGCTGAGGGCAGAAAGGAGAATTTATTTAGTGTATATAAGGTTAACTGCTGGAAATCTTCACCTGAATCGTATTATTGGATTTTTACTTCAATTTTCATTTGGGAATAAAAAGAACAAATGATACAGGTGTATCACAGACAAGCAAATATCTAGACATTGAAACAAGAGGCTTTGGCTCTCCTGTGTCTCCATGCGGGCTCTAAATGCACACCTTTTTTAGTGCGTCATCTGTTAGTTTGTCCTGGTTGCCCACGTGCACCTTCACCAGCAGAGGGCAATGTGTGGCCAGGGCTGACAGGGACATGTCACCCAGCTGCTTGCAGCGGTATGCTGTGTACTTCTGTAGGCCTGGACAGTGAGAGGCCAGGGAGGACACACCGTGGTCATGGACCCCTCTGCAATCGGAGATGTTAATCTCTGTCACATTCTGCCTCCGAGAGGCTATTTTCACCAGCAGATCATCATTTACCTGGGGAATAGGACAACACAAGGAGTGATGAAAGTCAGTAGAAACAACAAAACTTTCTTTCCATTATAATGGTTAAAGAGAATGTGCTTACTTGTTGTAGGCCACTGAGGTCGATTTGCTTCCAGAACTGGAAGTCCAAGCAGAGGTCCCTCCAGTATTTACAAACCAGAGAGGCACACAGACAGCGCTCCTTCACTGTCAAGTGGGAGAGCACCTGCAAGGATGCAAATGAGGATAATGTACACAGACAAGCCATTCAACAACAATTCAGGTGCTGTGGTTAATTTGTGAAAAAAATAAGAACAAACTTAGTGCACAGTTAAGACCTGGTTTAGTATTTTAGCATCCTTTAGCAACAGGAAAAATATCAATAAATATGAACGCAAAGCCAATTTAACTCTCTGACAATCTCTAACCTTAAGAAGGATGGAGGAAGGCAGGTGGTTGATACTTAAATGATCAGCAGCATCAGAAGTTCTCGCCTGGCAGTCGTCATAATGATGCAGGCAGCAGGGGGATGAGTCTGAACTGTGGGGCAAATCAGCATGAAGACCCAACCCACAGCAGCCATCAGCAGGCGAGGAGGAAGAGCAGGAGGCAGAGGAAGAAGAGGAGGAGGATGAGGGCAGCGGACAGAGGGGAAGGTGGCAGTGGCCAGTTTCAGAGTTCGAGGCGGCCTCTTCTCCACCTCCTCCTACTCCCCCATTCTCCAGCCCTCCCTCAGGGGCAGCGAAGGCACAGCGCGGCTGCTTACAGGGGGTGCATCTCTGCACCTCTGAGCACTTCCTCTTACACACCTGTACCCAGAGACACACAGATTTTAAAATAAATTTTCCACCTCTTCCCCAGAGCAAAATCATCACTTTTTTAATAAATCTCATTATAAATAGTTGGGCCCTCATCAGTTAAGGTCTTGGTCAACAAGTATGACTACTTGTGAACTTGTGTGACGACAACCCTGTTAACCATTAGCAGAAGCACTGGTAAATCATGGATATCTGTTCACTAGCTACAACGTTCGGTACAGTTGGTGCAGCACCTCGCCAGTTCCCTACCATCTCAGTGTAGTCGCTGGTGCAGCCAGGCACAGGCACAGGTATAGGTACAGTCACTGACACCCCAGCAGTTCGAAACAGTGCTGGTGGTGCAATCAATTTGGCAGGAACAGCTGATAATAGGCTCCTCCCCTGGCCCTCCCAAATAGATAGCTCCCTTGGCGACAACAGGAACTTAGAGCAGTCCTCAGGGGATGCGAGTGTGGTGTATCGCTCAGCAAGCTTTGAGGCAGCTACTGCTCCAATGCCAACTCCACCCACACCAGGGACACTAATTCCGGTGACGCTGTTGTGACGGCACCCGCTGCCGTTGACACCAGCCTCCAAATGATTGTTGTCGTCGTCGAGATTGCTGCTGCTGCTGTGGACAATGAAGCACAGCATGCAAGGACCCTGCAGGAAACAGTTCCTCTTCTTCTTCTTTCTGTGATGCAGCTTGCGTGTCCTCTTCTTCAGACGGTAACCATTTTTCGAGAGAAGATGGCCCATATAGATGATTCAAGGAAACTCTAGAACAACAAGAGTAAATTAATTAGCAAGTACATCCTTTAGCAAGCAATCAGAAAAATACAGAACTGGCTATCGTTGTTGGTATTATATTGGTGTCAATACAATTCCTGAGTTTAAGTATTGAAAAAAATTCTAAATTTTATTTTTTTTCAGTACTGTACTTTTAAACACTTTTCTTGCTCATTTATCAAAACAAACACAATCAGAACCCCCACAGAGCCCTGATCTCAACATAATGGAGGCAGGCTGGCATTACCTGAAGAGACAGAAGACACCGAGACAGCCTAAATCCACAGAAGAACTGTTGCGAGTTCTCCAAGATGCATGACACAACCTACCAGCCAAAAAACCAGCCTTGCAACGTTTGTTGCATTATTTTTTGAAACTATCTTCACTTCAAATGTTCAAGTCCCTAAAACTTTTGCACAGTAATGTGCACAGCATGTGAGTACAGTATAAAGATAAACCTGAAAAAATTTGAACCTATCCTTTAAGTGTCAAGGACAATCAAGATCTATATATAGGTGCACACACACTTGCAAAAGTGAGTGTTTTGTACAAAGCTTTTAGCACTTCCAGTAGAACTACATTTTCAGATAGACAGCTGTCTATCTGAAAATATTGTGCATATTTCTGTGCTGTACTAATGCAGATATTGGTTACTCATATTGAATGAGCAGGACAGCGCCGTGCATAGTCTGATGAACCCATAAAGGGACCCCTGAGTAGAAATTTGTTGTGGGTCCCCACTGACCTACTGTCTTCTTAATATGAACCCTTCTGCGTTCCCATAAAGTCTTGTGCAACCAGATCATTTGTGCTGAAACAATACTTCTTGTGTCTTAGTTTGTGCTAATTTGACTAAACACATCTTTATTTGGGAATATACTTAGCCACTTGGCTTGTATAATTTGCGCTGTGAATACATTGCTTTTCGCGTATTATAACCTTAATTTGGTAATCTACGTTACAGTAAAAATAGCAGATATGTTACTATTATTGTCTGTTAAGGAAACTGAAACGATGCATCGTCTGGTTGCTGCCGAATGAAAAACAAAGATGTAAACAGTGAACAGGTGGTCATTTGTTTAGCACACACACAAACACACAAATCGGTCTGAACGTGACGGCTGTGTTTTGCCTGAAATGCCTGCAGGTTTATATCTAACATTTGATCCAACTCAACAACATATCTACACCTCACTCGAAGGAAAAAAGACACGGTTCCGCTGCTAACCCATGTCAGCTTTCTGACAGGCTAGCTTGCTCCATCTCTGGATGCTAAGTTAGCTGTAGCTCCAATATGAAACATCCCTCACCACTTCACACGGTGCTCCCACACTCCGGACGGTGCTTGCATAATACTGCTATGCTGCACGGTCAAGATGAGCGCTGACAAGTCCCGGTAGGAGAGACACGGATGCAATAAACCCTACTACTAAACTAGCGTTGCCTTGGATCTGCAGCTGCTACTGCTGCTGCTCTACTCTAGAGGACAACACTTCCGCACCGAGAGAGCAGCGGGAAGGAAGCCGACGAGGGCGATTCGTAATTCGTCAGGTGGGCTGTTTGAAACTGCACACTGGGGCCTAGAGGGAGAAACGAAACCTGAAGTAACTGTGGCTTCGATAGCGGTAGAAGAAGAACTCAGTTCTTTTACTAAAGTAAAAGTAGTAATTCCACAATGTAGTTAATGTAAATACTCTTTTACAACTAAAAGCCCTGCGATCTAAATGTTAAGTATAAAGATGTTCGAGTGAAAAGTTTATTAGGTACATCTTACCAAAACTAATGTAGTCTAATACAACAGTTCTGCAGTGAATCCAACCTTTATTAAGGTTGTAATGTTCAGTTTTTATTGAAATTGTTTTAAGGGAGTCGTTGATCAAAAAGTAAAAATACTCATTATTCAGAATTATGTATATTATATTAACTAATAAGTAAGTCTGCATTACTAACTTCACGGATGCATTAAATAAAATAATAAAAAGTAGAATTATTTACTTTTATTACTCGTTTTAACAGTTGATATCTATTGCTTTCCTATTCACATTAAGTGACCTCTCTCTCTCCCTCCCTCCCTCCCTCTCTCTCTCTCTCTCTCTCTCTCTCTCTCTCTCTCTCTCTCTCTCTCTCTCTCACACACACACACACACACACACGCACACACACACACGGCATATGGGCGTGAATATCCAGCCACCATGCAGCTCCTCCAGCCTGTACGGCAACTCCTAAAATAGTAGTGCGAATTCAGGAAGCCTCAGAAAAAAATGGCTGAAGTAGCTTCACCAATAACTCGACAAGTAACCAAAGGAAATCGGGAAATTAGGAGCCCTCCTGTCGATATTCGTCTTGAAGATGTCGAAGATTGTTTAATTTACGACCAGCATGGAGTCTCTTTTCCTTTCAAGACGTTATATCAAGACAGGAAATCGGTCCTAATTTTCGTGCGGGTAGGGGAAACATTTTGTTTGGCTTGACCTTACTGATCCTGCCAGAAGTTGCATTCGTAAAATCACGAGGGGTTTGAGATTCTTAGATTGAGCCTCAAAAGATATCTCCAGTAAAGGCATCAAAGTAGGCAACAGGTGAGCCTGAGCTGGACAGATCCCCCAACAACTTCCGATGCTATGATGGAAATGGAAGAATGAAGAGATCATGCCTATAGGTGAAAACAGAAAGCTAAACATGCAATAGGTGCAAGAGGAGAGTTTTAAAAAGTGATGGCATATCTCATGTTGCTATAGCCTACTAACACTGTATATACTGTATGTCCCTGCAGAATTTCTTGTGCTACAGCTGCAAAGAATATGTGGATGATTTGAGCAAAATACCTCGAGAAGCACTGGAGGTAAGTACTGAACCATGACTATGAATGCACATGGAGGCAATCGCAACATGTAGAAGCACTGAACATTTGACATGCTAATTGCGGATGACACTGTAGTAATAGCTCTGATAAGCCGAAATCTAAAGTATTGGTTCTGAACAAAATTTGCTGTGTGTTGTTGCAGGATGCTGACATTAGATTGATTGTGATTGGTCAGTCTGCTCATCATCATATAGAGGTAATTCATTTATGATCAATATACATAATATCAGTGTCCCACAGAATTCTGTGATTCTGAATGTAGTATTCATGTGTGATGGAGTGTAGCTGCACCTGTTGTTACGGTTCACACTCTATTAGATTTTTAAATCAGATCTTTTATTGCATTCAGATTTTTGATGAACCTAAATGTTTTTATTTTATATTATTGTTTTCTTTGTTTCCTGGTCCTAAAAGAGAAAAAAATCATTCAACTATATTACTACTTAATAACAAATAAACTTGAATTTGAATCTGAACGTACTGTACATTAGGTGAGACATGTCTCTCTCTATCATCTAGTCATTCTGCGCACTGACGGGCTATCCGTATGAAATATATGTGGACCCGGAGAGGTGCATTTATCAAAAGCTTGGGATGAAGAGAGAGGAGAAATTTACAGAATCTGGTAATGCAGTAACAGTATGATGGCAGTATGAGTCAGCTTATTCCGAGGTGGTAATTAATGAAGACTTGCTTGTGTGTGTATGTTTATATACTAAGCAAACCCTAGTCCCCATGTGAAGTCTGGTGTTTTTATGGGCCAAATGAAGAGTATATGGAGGGCCATGACGAGCCCTGCATTCGATTTTCAGGGTGACCTACATCAGCAAGGTGGAGCTATCATTGCAGGACCAGGTAAAGCTTTCCTGTCTCTCCCTTTCTCTCTATTTCCTTGTGTCTCTGTAAACGTTCAATCGTAATTTCTCTCTTTCCCTCCATTGTGTTATATCTTTCTCTTTTTCTCACTCACTCTTTCTTCTTTCCACAGGCTCTCAAGTTCATTTTAGCCATTTTGACATGAACCGCCTGGATCACATGCCCATTAACTGGCTCCTGCAGCTCGCTGGAGTTCAACAGACTCTTGACTTCAGAGATAAGCCAAAGATCATCCATGTATAGCCAGCTGGCCACCTGAAAGTGTGCTTCACCCCACACATGCAGCATCATTGTCAGTAACAAATACTTGTGTCCCAGTATTTCTGAGTGCATTGTCATTTCTAAACCGGGTCATGACTTGACTGCCTTGCCAAGGTCTTGGATAGGTCTGCATGTTTTATTTATTGAACCTTTGTTTAACCAAGTTTCTTGAGATACATGATGTTTTTTACTAGAGAACTTGCCAAAATGGCAACATAAGATAGGTGTCACACAATTGCATAAGAATACACATCATTCATTTCCAACAATCACACTATAACACCGCAAAACAAGACCTGAGACCTCAAGGCCTCCTTACTAGTTTCTTCCAGAGCTTCAGTCACATTCAGTCACAGATCTGGAAAAAGCAGGTCAGTGAACTGAGAAAAAGCTTGTAAGTGGTCCTTGAGGTAAGATTTTGTTCTTTTTTGCCAAAATAGCATGAGTGATGTGTGGTTGAATGTGTAAGAGGGGGGTGTATCCATTACTGTTTTTTGTCAGGTTTTGTTTACTACCTTTTCTATCAGAGTCAGAGTGAGAGTCCTTACAGTGTGTTATGTTGTGTAATCCTGTTTACATACTTGTAGTAAGATGGTAGTATGTTTAACAGTGGTGAATAACTGGTGCTCTGACGAGTAATTGACCTTATCACACTTGTCCTTTTATACCCACGTTCCTTGTTTACAAAGTGTTTAAAATACTGTAAATAAAGTTTAATTTCTATGTCAAGGCTGCATTTGTACGCACTGCCACGCTTTTATGCGTGGTCATAGCACAGCTATATTCAAATGGGATCTATTCAGCACCTATAGGAGTACATTCCCAACATGTTATCTATATACAGCTGCTGCCTATTGAACAGTGAAGGGTGGGCACTGGACATCTAATCCTGATACGTCACATGCAGGGGATTCAGAAAGCAGAAACCTGCCCCTGCTCATAGACGTCACCGCCACAGGAGAGGCTGGAGCAGGCAACTGTGGTACGGTGGACACATACGCAACACACACACACACACACTGACACACACGCAGATCCACAGATACACCTCATCAGCAGCGCAGGAACAAGACATGCCATAATAAAACACGGCGACAGGACGGGGACAACAAACCACCGCATTGCGAAGCGGAGGAGGACTGGTGCAGCAGCTCAGGAATGTCCACCGTGAAGCCCTGAAGAGAAAATGAAGCGCAAGAGCGAGAGGAGACGAGCCGAGTCGAGGAAAAAGCGCTGCGCAGCCCACAACAGCTCAGAGGCGGAGCCAAACTCTGATATTTACATTGAGATAACAGGTAAGACGGTCTGCAGAATGAACCCTGACAACTTTAAGCCTAGTTGGCACATATGCGCAGATGCAAACCGCAGGCTGTGCGTGCACATAACTGCGTTTTAGCAGACCAGGGCGTGTGAAAGTCTTTGATTTCTTTCTGCTTTTGCCCTAATATGGCGACACCGTCTGCCCCTTTATCGTTAATGCACTGGGTTTGCATCGACTTGCCTTCTCAGTCTGTGCACAGAATACGCGACATGAGCCGTTCGGTTTTGCTCTGCTGTTTATTTTAGAGGAAGAAATGAAAACAGAACTTCACTGTGCCTCCTTCTATGGACTGTAAGTGAGTTATAGATGTGCACAGAGAGATGGATTGGTGCACCAGCGTCATACAAATAATAGTCAGACCACTGTCAGTCTCGTCTAATGCTGATTTTCACATCCTCTGTGGCGTCTTCCTTGTTCTTATACATCCTTGAGGAGCTGAAGTCTGAGGGAGGGAGGTCAGTCGAAGTGGAAATCATGAATTTGACTGGTTGAGGGATCGTCCTAGCAACCGCTTGGGCAACGATCCCGGGGCCTATCATGTGTCTTATGTAGAGAACTTTAAACTGAAGGAGGCGTGACTGGCAGATCATTCCTCCAATTGTGCGGCACTGTGAATCTCCCGCAGCCAATAGCGTCCCGCGGAGCATCTTAGGGGAGGAGTCAGGCGGAGATCATTTTTAGCAGAGTGCGCACTTAGCACACGAAAGTCTCTTTCCCTCCTCTTCGACTGGTAACTTTCTCTTCTTCGATAGCAAAGCCAGGCTCCAGCAAACGTTAGACTTTTAAATAACCACTTTAACTTTTTTTTTTAGTAAACCTCCGCGCACGTTATTGGTGTTTTACTCAGCATGCACAAGTCGTCTTGAAGAAAATCAACCTTGTTCGTTTCTATACAAAACGTCATGTTCAAATCAGTGGGCAGTGTGACCGCGGACGATGTTTCGTCAAGATGTATCGAGTTCATCAAGGGTAAGTTGCGAGAAAAGACATCAAAGAAGTAGTTGCAGACGGAGAGAAACAGGTTTGGGGGGGGGGGGAGAGAAGCAAGAGAAGTATGTATGCATGGCTAAAGCAAGTAAATGACTCTTTATTTCACCCCCCGCCCCCCACCCGTCTTCCAGATCAACTATATTTCGCCATACTTCAGCAGAAGATCAAGAGCACGGCTGAACGACACTGCTTCTGCATAGATGAAGAGCTGGCGTATGAGAAGTAAGTTACCAGTCCCAACTTTGCATTGATAGACCTGGTTTGCAGCTTAATGAATTGTTTTTGTGCCTTGCCCCCTCGCCCTTACCTAAAGCTTACATTGTCGCTGCAGTCCTCCACCATTAGTGCTGGTGCGGGCGGGTTTGCACAAAAATACAGTGAATCTCAGTTTAGCGTTGAGTGCAGAGGCCATTAGAAGGAACTTAGTAAGTATATTGAGATTGGTTATTTTAGTACATGGGATTTAAGAGTATTATGGTGCGCTGCCCTTTTAACTGCTAGAAGAAATCTAAGTAACCATAACGGCATTAAGTATAAAAATTTAGAGTAAATAAAAGCACCTTGCCGCAGATACAGTACCGGTTTCAGATCCTGTAGTGTAGGGCAAGAGCTGTTCCAATGGGCTGTTGTTCGACTGGCCACAGGAGAGGACATGACTGACCTTTTTGAGCCACTTTTGTGCCAGTGGTACAAAAAAGACCTCTTGTATTTGCAGCTTTTTGTCCTGCTCTTATTGACCCACTCTATCATCAGATGTTTCCAAAAATAGTCCTTACTCTGTCAGTGTTTTTTTACTGTGTCAGTCTGAGGTGGCCGATTCTATCTAGCGAAACTTCCCCAGAGAGTAGCTGGTTGCATAAATAGCCACTCTGACATAGTCTTTCTTCTTCTTTGTCTCTCTGTGCCTCTCTCCCAGCTTCTATGCGGACTTTGGTCCCCTTAACCTGGCCATGTTTTATCGCTTCTGTTGCAAGCTGACAAAGAAGCTCAAGGTAAAGTAAACCACGGCTCTTAATTGCACTCCCTGGAAGAGAGAATGGGAAGCAAAGCCAGGTTAATCGATATCTTTTAAAACCTGCAGTAAGCAGGCAAAAAAAACTAGGTTCTAGTTTTTTGGGAGTTTTTTTGCATTCCAATTAGTAAAACTTGTCAACTTTCTACAATTTCATTTATTTGTCCCAAATATTCTTTGTTTGTGTAAAATTATGACACCACTGTTCCTGTTTGTTAAGGTAGATGCCATGACATGCTCTCTCGCTGTTGGGCACAGATGTAGGGCAGCTGAAGTTTGAACACATATGATTCAGCATCTCCTCAGCTCAGATGTGGCGATTGCCCAGTCTTTTCTTTAACTTACAAATTCTGTTGACAGGCGTTCTCCTCACCATGTAGTGGTTTTGTAATGAAGTCATTTAAGAGTTAAAGTCCTTTTCCATTTACCTTTTTGTCTGTCAGTGTAGGTTGTCTTAACACTGCAGCTGCTCAGCCAAAAAATACCACGTTTAGTCTTACATAGCTGGGGTGGAGAAATAGATAAGTAGATGTGCTTGTGTAATGACTGTTTATAATTTTGTATATTCTTATGTCACATCAATAAATAAGGCATCACATGTCAGTTCATGCTGTTTGTAATTAATGTCTTTTCACAGTCCATTACACTCTCAAGGAAGAAGATTATATTTTATACCTGTGGAGACCAGAAGAAACAGGCCAATGCTGCCTACCTAATAGGCTCATATGCTGTAAGTACTGTACAGATCCATGTTACATATAGCTTGTGGAACTATATTCCATCTATATAAATAAGCTAGATAATCATAGATTGAATTCAAATTACATCAGCATTTAAAGCAAGAGGCACTGTGCTGATTAGACATTTGTATTTGAAGGTAATGCATCTAAACATGGCACCAGAGGAGGCCTACAGTCTGCTGGTGTCAAGGAATTCAACATACATCCCATTCAGGTAACAATTCGTCATATATATTTCACATTTAACTTGAGTTCTTTTTCAAGCAAATAAGAATGAGCCACAACTGTGGCTGAAGACTTTGTTTTCAGTATTGACATTGTCATTTACAGTAGACAAACATCACATTTTGCTTTTTTAAAGGCCATATGCAAAGACAAGCAGTCAAGTAGCCTGATTTTTTTTTTTTTAATGCATTTTGGTTTTGGATACAGCTGCCCAGTGAATGAATCACAGTCATTCTCAAAGAAAGATGCATGAAAAAAAACAAGCATCACACATGGATTTTTAATTTGTTGTAAAACTGATTAGAAAAGACACAATAGACCATTAAGAAGAGTTATTGGTGCTGCATCTGCTATTTAGAAATGTTTTAGCTTAAAAAATTATAACAAAAGAGCAGTGTCCTTTTTTCCGAAAGAATACGGTTTCAAGATAACAAAACCTAGAAGGCTCGATAGCCCTTGTGCCACGTTACCATCACTGTGACTATAAATTGGTAAAATAAAAAAAAAGAAGTAAGAGGAGATACAGAACAAGAAAAGTGAGGGAGGTGGAAAGCAGTTAAGCACATTAGACATGAGATATCAGTCTGCATTCTGGCCAGAGATTTTTTTTTGTATGCAAAAATGAGAAAAAATGTTTAGTGTGTTGCACTGATAAAGACTGTCAGTGTAATTTATGTCTCACAGAGATGCTTCGTTTGGAACCTGCATGTACAATCTGAACATCCTAGATTGCCTTCGTGCTGTTCACAAGGTATGTCATTTTAAGATTTGTTTATCTTTCTTTCTTGCTGTGTCATGCGCCTAATGAAATGAATTCCCTCTCAACCACCTCTCAGGCTCTGCAGTACGACTGGCTGGACTTCTCTAACTTTGATGTGGAAGAATATGAGCACTATGAGAGAGCAGAAAATGGAGACTTAAACTGGATCATTCCAGGAAAGTTCCTTGCATTCAGTGGGCCTCACCCAAAAAGCAAAATCGAGAATGGTAATTGAAAAGTACACGACAGAACTGTTTCTGACTTTATTTAACACCTTCTGAACTCACAGGAATGTTTTTTCTTGTACCTCAGGGTATCCTCTGCACGCTCCTGAGGCCTACATTCCTTACTTTAGGAAACGCAACATCACCACTATCATCCGCCTCAACAAGAAGATGTATGATGCCAGGCGTTTTACAGACTCTGGCTTTGAGCATCATGACCTGTTCTTTGTGGACGGGAGTACACCGAACGACTCGATTGTCAGAAAGTTCCTCAACATCTGTGAGAACGCAGAAGGAGCCATAGCCGTCCATTGCAAAGGTAATATTTCTAACCCACATTAACACTGCAACAAACTTTGTTGATGGGCAGACTCTTCTGGCAGGTTATGGTTGGCTCAAGACACTTACTTTGTGACTGTATGTATTTTTTATTTTTTATTTTTTTTTTTTTTTTTTTTACTTCAGCTGGTCTAGGGAGGACTGGCACTCTGATTGGCTGCTATATGATGAAACATTACCGCCTGACTGCTGCAGAGGCCATTGCCTGGATACGGATCTGCCGACCAGGGTCAATCATTGGGCCTCAGCAAAACTTTGTTGAAGAGTGGGTGTTCACTGAAGCAGGATTTTCAAAATGCCACTGAGCATTTCTCTATAATGTTAAATATCAATGCATAGAAAACCTAGTGATCTCCTTTGTGATATAAACAAAACGGTTAACTTTAGCAGAAAATTGTGTGTTCATGTAGGATCCCATCATTTTTAGTAAAATGGTGATTAAATGCTGATTTAATCTGAAAGATCCTAATAACAATGGTGGTGGTGGTTTTTGTAAGAACAACAAGTTTATTTTGCGGCTTGTTGAACTTTTGTTCATCAGGAAGCAGAACAGTCTTTGGGCTGAGGGAGATGTTTTCCGAGAGAAGATGCTAAATGAGCGTGAGAATGGCAAGATGGCTGTAACCAGGATCCTGTCTGGAGTGGATGACATAACCATCAACGGGAGCAACAAGAACAGGACACTCAAGAAAGAAGAAATGGACCTGGTGAGCTTTGAAATGACGCTCATGCCATTATTTCCATAAGTGGAAAAAACTAATGAACCACAAGGAGACTGTTTTGTCTATTCGTTGCCTTTTCTTTGTTTTACAGTATAATGATGAAGAGGAGAGAAATGGCCTTACACAGGGTGATAAACTGAGAGCCCTGAAGAGCAAGAGGCAGGCCAGATCGTCTTCAGGTTCACTATCGTAAGTACCCAGGCAGCCAGCAAGCGTCACCATGCATCACGCTGACATGTTGTACTACTGTAAAATGAGCAATGCCTCTTCATGTCAGTCCCTCGGATCATTACACCTACACAGTAATGTTTTTCAAATCATGAGTTACTTATGATTTGGAAAAATTAGGATTTCATAATGGCCAGGAAGTGAGGTTTTTTGTCATGTTTATCATTTCATTTAATTAACTTTCTTGACTGTTTATTTAGGGCAGTTGTAGCTATTCTTTTATGCCAGGTTTTAGGCATGGCTAGGGCTGCTCTCCCTTACGCATACCATGGCAGTTTCATCCTAATATCATAATTTATCTAAGAGTTAAGGAACTAGGCAGCATCCTTGTAATATTTCAATAACTCTGTTTTTGTGTCCTCTGCTGGTTATTTGGATTGAATGTCATCACATGCAGATCAAGTGTAATATAAGACATTCAGTTTTCATCTATGATCAGCGAGTGATGAGGATGAGTAATAAGTCAAGGAGGAAATGGGTCAAATGCTAAGACACAGAGTGAGTGACACAGTTGTTTGGAGGGCTGGATTGGAGTTATCTGATACACAATCTTCCAGAAAAACCCTTTGTTGAGGGCTGGATTTAGAAAGGCACAAAAGATGTGGAAGTTACAGATGTCATCTGTGAATTTATTTTGCTGATGGATTGTTAATCTGTAAATTGTCTTCTTCAGTCAAAAGTTTAAAAATAAGTCTCAGAGTTGAGGGGAAAAATATATAGGCCAAATCAATATAGAGCTTGCTAGTCATTACATTATCATGTCACGTTGTCCTTGAGGTAACTGGGCCACTCATTTCGTCAATAGAACACTTTGCACAGATTACACACAGCTTATATTTTAAAATTTTAAAAATCACTGGGAAAAGACTGTCTACAGTCTCAGTGTGTGTACCCCACACCAAAGCTGCAGTACAGGAGAATTATATAATCAGCATTGCACAAATAAACAGTTTACCAAAACAGTGCATTATACTTAAATGTTATAATTTAAAAAACAAACAAAAAAAAAAAACAGATGTGCATTGCATTGCATTGCTATAATGTCAAATCAGGCATGAGAATGTTAGAACTGACCACGGTCAAATTTTAACTGGTGTCAGGGAACGGGATGGCGAGCAATTCGATGTACAGACACTGCAACCCAGAGCTGATAATTTATTGACTGCACACAGCTTACGTGGGAACATGTAAATCAGCGATGAAACATCTCTCTCTGTTTCTAAGTCTTTGCTCTGCAGCGATGAAGGTGCATTCACAGCTTGGCAGTTGTAAAATCTGAAACTGAGCCATCTTGGAAATGTCAGATAAGATAAACAGGCTTGATTTTTAATGTTATCATAAATGAAACTCCAAAAATGTAAAGTAAAAGTCACTGTGACATGTTGCTAACACATCATTATGCCTTTGCCAACTTGGTAATTTAGATTTTGTTTCTTGGTACATCTGTGTGTAACAAGGCTGGACAGCTGTAACATGTGACTAGCCAGCTCTATGGAAGCATTGTGTTCCAACAGTAGATGATTAAGGGCTATTGCTAACCCCCTACAGTTATCTGAACAGGAGATAGATTTTTTTTTTTGCTTCCCCGTTTAAATAAAGTCACATCATTTGTGCCCATGTAAATCAAGAGGTGGAAGGTTGAATATCAGCATGGCTGAGGATGGTTGACTGGCCTCTGCCAATGTACCCATATGGCTTTGGCTTTTGTTGTCCCATGTCAGGCAGGTGGTAGTGTTCTGCTGCAGCCTCATGGGTACAGTGTGGCCGATGTGTTGTCTGCCGTTCAAAAGATAGCAGAGAGAGGCAGAGAAAGAGTGGGGGAGAGGAAAAACAGAGAGAGGATGTGAGGTTTTGTATGATGGAGGTAAGTGCACGTCACTTCCTTTCTAGCTGACATCCTCTTCCTGTAGAAATGGTTGCTATGCCAGCGAATGGTATGGCTAATGGTATGGCTGATTTGAAGTTGTTCTTTTTTTTTTTTCTTTCTTTGGATGACTACGGTGTGAAGTGGATATGCACTTAGTGGATGCAGTACATTGACACGCCTTTCATTGTCTGCCTCATAGACACACTCAGCTGTTCTGCTTTGATATCAAGGCCTCTGAGTTACAGTGAAGGTCTCAAGTTGAGCCTACTGTACTTGTTAACAACAGCTCCAATTATTCAACTAATCACGGTTTTACACGGGATCTGGATTAGTTGAATTAAATGTTTTAGTGCATGGCTTGCACTACTGACCTGGCACTTCTCCAGAATAATTTTACTAAGGTAAGGTTAGTCCTCATTCTGATTCTGCAGTAGGTACTTCCTTATTGTTTGGTAAAGTAGTTTAACCTGTCTGTTCAGCCATTTAAGTTGTAAGTGGTTTTGGAAATTGCCCATGGTACTTTAGTGTTAGAATCATCTTTGACTGAGGTGTTTTATGAGTTTAATTTGTGACTTTAAATGCCATTATTGGATGGTAAATCCCCGCCCGATCTTCATTCTAATATAAAGGATTATAAAATTATTCGTGAGCTTCAGAGGAGGTAATGAGATGAAATAGATTCTTATCTGTTGTCAGTAGGGAATCGAGGCAGAAGGGAGATTTGCTTGCACTTCAGGCCATATGCCTTATCAGTGTATGCGTTGCTAGACAAACATCTAACTTGCAGCTGAACTTCACCATCTGGCTCCACTGTTTGTTTTATTATGTAATACTGAGGTGCATGTTGAATTCCAGCAAGAACGACAATTATATAAAAAACATTTCTTCATCTTTTCTGCCTTTTCACGCATGGCAACAGGCATGAAACCCTTGGACATGCACGCATGGACATGCCTCTGTATTCGATCTGTGTTTGTGTCTAACGTAATTAATGTTGGGCCGGGTTCATTGTCAGTTGCCTGTTGCTTTTCCATTGCTTTTGTGACTGGATCAGTGTGCAAAAACCATCTGAGCTTTGTTTACTCCTTCAGGTCTCCGCCAGCTTCTTTTTAAATGGTCTGTTTTTGTGGAACAAAATTTCATACTGGACACTTTAAGTCTTTTAAACACGTTTTATCAACTAACAATTAGAGCTACTGATTAGAGATACTGTTTATCTCTTTATATACACTACGGCAGAAATTGTAGCCCGTAAATCTTTATATTGTCTGTATTTTTTAGCTTTTCCTGACCATATATAGACTTTTTGTTTTTTACAAATATTTGTTTTCATTTAGTTATTCATAGTGACTTAAACTTCAGTGTTAAACTTAAAAGTTTACCACAGAAGATTTTCTTAAGTTTGTTATCAACTGTAAAATAACCTGCCACGCTTCATATTTGTCTCTTAAATAAGCAATTTATCTTTGTTGTCAAAACCGTTTTTGTGTAAAACAGAATATCTGCCAGTATGTTTATTAGCTTTTGTAAACTCTCAGATATCAATATCTACTTCAGAATTCCCACATCAGTCAGGTTCTAACTGTATGGTAAATTGCTAACACATCAGAGCAAGTGAAGAACATAAACTTGCTGACTGGCACTGCTGGATGCAAGGCTCTATGAAAGGTATTTCATCTAATCCAGTCCCAGTGGAAAAGCAGAACATCAGAGGCTTTGTGTCCTACCCGGACGTCTCTTGTCTCTCCTTCCTTTTTTTTCCCCCCTTTTTTTCCGTTTGCTCTTGTTGTTGGATTTGTCCTCCTTTCAGATGGCTGGTAGCCATGCTGCTCTCCTCCCTGTGTAGCCTTGCCCTGTGGTGGATTGTGTATGGCTTCCCTTCTTCCATCCTGCATTTCTGTATAGACGGGTTAGGATTTCAATGAGTTCTACCGCCCGTCAGCCCCCAAAAAACCTGTCCTGCCCCCCGTTCTGGAGCTCTAACTGAGAATGCTGTAAGTGAGCCCCATGTCTCTCTTTAATTCCCAACCCAAATCAGAAAGTCGTTTTAAATCATCCTCTTGTTACTTTATCCTTCTGCAAGCACAATAAATTTTGAGCTGATGAGCAGAGCCAGTTTTTAAAAATCTGAAACATCAGAGGCTCCTGCCTTGTCACCATTTTTTAAGTACATGATCATTTTGTAGACTGTTCCCATCATCCTCTCATATTTAAACATCATGCTTTGTTAATTATTGTGTTGATTGAACTGCCAACTGTCAAAATCAAAACCCCTGAGACAGTTAAGCTGATGAAAATAATCTGTAAATGACAAATCAGGCCCCTCTAAATTGTTTAGTGCCACCCCCTGGCTTTTTCTGGTACTTACTTGGCTTTACTAATCCTACTTGGCTGCTGAAGTTGCAGTAATGATCTGTGCCTAAGTCTAAAGCTATCAATTTTTAAAACCTTCGTGCCCATCTCCATACAGTCTTTCTCTCCCTCCACTCTGTCCTGTCATCTCTCTCTCACTTCTCTCAATATATAAAGTTTAATCACATTTTTATTGCCATGTTACTTGTGTTTTCACAGACAGGAAGAGAATAAGATTCACACCAGGTCATCATCACAATCCCTAAGGTAAAGGTTGCATATACGGTAACATGCACACCAACACATTAACAAAAAACATAGCTAAGGCTTATAAGGACATCCCTCTCCCCTCTGCAGCAGGGCCATCTTACAGGCCAGTGTTCAGGGCTGTAAGACCAGTGTCAACCCATTGGCTCTGTCTGACCACTCAGACAGCAGGAAGAGGACCAGAACCTCACTGCCAGCCAACAGAGTAGGAGGAAGGTCAGTGGCTGGACCTGACACCAAGTACTCATTTACTCAATGATAGCTCAGATGTATAGCAAGAGCAGCATGAGAACTAAAAGGGGATGCTTTTACATGCACAAAGAGACATTGTCTTTTCTCAGTAAAAATGTTAAAAGTGGATGTTGAGCTTATAGTTCTATACATAGTTGGAAGAATGTTTACCCGTAATTTCCAGACTATTGAGCGCACCTGTACATATTGTGTATATATATATATATAGGCCGCACTTACGGTTTATATGGAAAAAAGTGTTGACACAAGCCTAATGATCGCCAATGATTAAGCCTTCTGTGTGTTTTAAATGTTCCATATTTTTAGTTACTTTCCATTTTCTACATTATCAAAACAGTGTTGTGTTGATACAATAACAAATACATTATATTGTTTTTTTTTTTTTTTTTATGTGGAGTAGACACAGTTGAAAAGCAACCAAGAGGCTATAGCCACTCATGGATCCTTGTGGAGTAAATTAACAGCTTCCCCTCTCTCTGCCAGCTCCCTGTGCCACACCAGACTGGTCAGGTCCCTAGGCAACTTGCATGTAGTGACTGGCGACAGGGACCCAATGTGTTGTGAGCCATGTGGCAGCCATAGAGACACAGCCAGTGCCACAGCCAACACAGGCGCTCTCATCAACTTAAACATGGCACAGGTCCACCTGCAGGCAAGCTCCCGCAGACCCACTCTGAGCCATATGGAGACTTGGGCTGCATTTGCACACAGACAGACACAAAAAAAAATTTTTAACAAGTAAAAAAAAAAATGTTTTGAAGAGCTAATCTCCTCTGTGCTGTCCAAACAAGAAAAAAAGATCATATTTTAAAATAATCAGATCTGTGGAACAAAGCTTAAAGATCAGATCACTGGTCCCTGTGTAAATCCAGCCAAAATCCCAAGGCTCAGCACTCTCCCTCTCTCTCCTCTTAAGCCTCAACACAGTGGCTATGTCATAATCAATTAATGTACTTAGGCTGGGATGCATCAACAATGACTGCATTGTAGTCAAAAGTTGTGGTTTAGCGGTAAATTCTTTTTTCAATCCGATGTTTTATGTAGTTAAGAATTAGAAAGATTTAGATTTAGATCTCTCTTTTAACCATTTGGATCTGACAGTACAGATAAAACCAGATGTCTGGAGGCTGGGGTCTTTGAGGTAGTTGGGAGAAAAATGGCACCTCTTTGAAGAAAGAAAGGAATCACTTGTTTCGTTTATTTAAATGCTCATTGGATTTGATGTTTCTTTTTTTGGTTTACAGAAGATAAATGACTTTTCTTACTAGATCATGGAAACTTTTGTGAAGTCAGTTTTCCAGTATAAATCCTAAGATAGAGTAAACCAGCAAATATTCTGGTTTATAAGATAAATGATTTGCATTCAGTTAGAAAGAGCTGACCCTTTGTCAAAGAGATGAACTGTAACAAAATCAAATCAAAATTTTAATTCTAACTTTTTAATATTTGTTATTTTCCAACTTAATAATTTTTGTATTCTTAATCAGTTGAAGCTTTATTCTTACTTGGGGTCCAACATAGTTTTATTGAATTGTGAATTAAATTAAAAGATGATGGTGCAACCCAGCCCACAGTTCTTTACTCAGATGATGTACTAACATTACACATATCCTGACATTGTCCAGGACTAATGTTTAGTAAGTCTGACCCTGCTAATGTAGCAGTGTCACGTCAAACTCCACCTGCCTCAGTCTCCCTGCACTCCCTTTCAGTAGCTTTCCTTGCATGTCGTCTAAGAATAGTGGATTTCGGAGTATGACTGGCTATAGCTTCTCTGGACTCTGCTGCTCACGGTGTCTCCTGCCTCTGGCCTGTTGCCACCACTCTGTATCCATGTCTGCATCTTTTGCTGATGCTAATCTACAGTGTTTATCTTCTTCCTCCTTTCCTCTCTTGTATGTTTCTTACACGCAACAGATGCACTGTCTCCCGTGGATGTAAAGCTCGCAGCTCTTTGCAATCAGTTCGATTTTCCCGGCTATGGTATCTATGTGCTCTTCACTTTCTGTGTTACATACTGTATTTTAAATCATTTGGTGTCTTTGGAATCATGTATTATGAAGCGTTGTTATAGGTGTGTTTATGATTCATTTGCATTGATTTATATTGCACTAATCTGTCAACATTTCTCCATTCTTTCAGAGTTTATGAAAAACAATGCACAATATAAATCAATGAAATCTGTCTCCCTTACTAATGCTGACTTTGTGTTTCTTGTCTTTATAGTCACTCCATACCCAAAGCTAGAGCACCTCTACTTCGGTGAGCCTGTGGATCTGGAAAGCCTGAGGAAATCCAACTTAAATACAGCTGTACTACTTTCAGTTGATTTTTAATTTTCAGAAAGAGGTTGGAACAAACTTTTAACCAATGTGATGTGACATGTCAATGATTTATAGATTGTTTGATTACCGGTTATTTTACCCATAAGGCACTTTGGGTTTTTTTTTATTTTTTTTATATATTTTCCAAACTCAGCATCATGAAACTGTTTTAATCACTGCCTGGTTGTTCCTGCTTATTAAAGCATGTAGTAGCAAACATCATATTGAACCTCATCCATCAGACCGGCATGTGAATGTGTAAATCTAAGAGATGTCCTCCAAAATGAGCACTGTGCTGCAGATATTCTGGTTTATAAGATAAATGATTTGCATTCAGTTAGAAAGATTTGGCCAGGAGTTTGGAAACCTGCTCTCGGCCCTCCATGGCAGAAGCCACAAGGCTGTGTTTGCCATGGATGTAGATGAAACATCAAGTCATTGCTGACAAGAATTCCATCACAAGATAAAATACTGTGCACATTTGTAATTCAATATCAGGCTTGTCTTTTTATTCCCGTCATTTCCTTGTGAAGCTTTTCAGCTGCTGTATTTCAAGAGTGTAAATATATCAAAATTTGATATACTCAGTTTGTATTTTGTAAATATTTTTGTACTATGTTTGAATCATGCTATGAAATAAGTCAGTGGTCCTTATATGGGACCTTGTATAACTCATGTTCATAATCCACTAAAGACATTTGCTTCAAGCACATAGAATCAGACATTTTAAATAAAAACTGTACTCCCATGTATGTTTTTGGCTGTTTGTCCTTTTGTTTTCATGCCAAGTCACAGTAAGACACTCCTCTTTTGCCCAGCTGAGGAGAGTTGCATTATAGCCTACAGCTGCCAAAGACAACACATTTAACAAAGTTTCCCCATGTTCCCCACCTACTTGTGTTCTAATAGTCTCACTGTTGCATTAAAAAAGGAAAAAAAAAAAATCTTCTATAGCACCAAAATAAACTTGCAAAAGCATTTATTCCCCAGGAGTCAAATGGTGAACAGTACCTTCAGTACAGCATAAACATGAAAACAGTGTTTTCTAACAAGTGCAACCATTTTTCCCCACAGGAGATAAATGAAAAGATGTGTATTCAGTTATCTTCCTGTTGACAGTGCTGGGAAGTCTTCTGGGTCATCTGGGTTAGGAGCCAGATCATCCCTCTAATGGGAAGATGGACATTAACAACTCAAATTAGATTATTCACTTATTTACCAGCTGATTCTTATATTGTGTTGATTATAATATTGTTTTGTGACAGATTCTCTTTAATAAGCAATGAGGCAAGCACACTAGGTTTTATTAGTCTAAATTCTCTACCAACAGAAAGCTCAAATGCAGATATCAAACACAGAGCCTCTACCTATCTATCCATTCATCCATCCATCTAAGTACTTCTGTGTTGTTCTACATTTTGTATCCAAACACTGACATGCATTTATCTCCTTAACTGAGAGTTCAGAACATACCGTCTCCTGTATGGGTTTAGCTCTCTCTGGGCGACTAGTCAGACCACCTCGTGCTCCCCTTCCACGACCCCCGCGAGTGGGCCGTCCAAGACTCCCAAAATTGATGTCCAGAAGAGAGGTGATGTCATTCACAGACCTTCGGAGGAAGTTGCCTTCATCCTCCATGTCCTCCAGAGACCCCTTGAGGTTCTGAAGATTGGAGGCAAACGCTAAATATAGTCTGATAGACAGTTGAACCTGACAGGTACAACAAAACTCAACATCTCCGTTAGCCACCATGTAAATTCAGGCCCTGAGAAGGGCTTTGCAAAAACCTGCAATTTTCTCATTAGGGTTTCTAGATTGTTAAGCGCCCATTCACAGAAGACAATATCAGCTCAATTAAGTCATGGTTTGACTTTCATTTGGGCTTCGCTGTTTTACTGTGAGCAGATTCCATTAAGTGCTTTACATTCTCACCTCCTGGTGCTTTGACTGGTGGATGACCTTGGCTTTGGAGGGAATCTTGTTCTCGGCTTTGCGGATATTAAACTCTGCCTTGGGACGACTCATTTCCTGCGCTGCCTTCCACTCATCCAGGGTCATCTCCACAGCAACCTGGACCACCACTTCTCCATCCTCCTCTTCTACTGTTCTATCAAAATTTGATACAAACCACATAAAATAAAACTGCCACATAAAGGCAGATGACTCTGCCTCTGAACCAGATGGTGAGGTCACTTAAAAAATAAAAAATAAATAAAAAATACTAATGTGCGTCACTCACTTATTCTCCTCATCCACAGGTATTTGGGGCTCCTCAGGTTTGACTGGAGCATCAGATGTCACCTCCATTAATTCACTTCACAAGAGGGACATGAACAAAACAGAAACATGTCTCTATTGTGCCCAAGTGTAAAAGCTGTCATTTCCATTACGTAAATAAAAGTTCACTTACCTTGCAGCTTCATCAACACAGCCCCAGTTCCAGGGTCCTCTGCCTCCTCTCTTTTCCTCAGGAGATATACCTCTGCAATGAATGTTAAAGAAGTTGTCAGAACACCATTATGGAGAGAGGGTATAAGCTTTTTAAAGTGAACTTCTAAGTGAATAAAAAAGGCTTACGTTCCATTGTGTCGATCATATTCTCTCTTGCCCCTCAGGTTGAAGCTGTCTGGGTTCCTTGTGTACCCTCCACCACCTCTTGATCCTCTCCTACTTCTAATCCCCCCTCTGCCCCTGAGGTCAGACTCTGCATAATAGGAAGGCCTGAGGAACAATCAGATAAAAAGGAGATAAAAGTCTCCAAGCCAGCAAGTGGAGTGTTGCACTAGACATTGGTCACTGGTTGTTTCTGATTTTAAAAGGAGGGGGGATTACTTAATCAGTGACAATTACAGGAGAATGGTTAATACTAAAATGCTGTCTAACATAAACTTTCATAAGTAAGTGGTTGTACCAGAACAAGGAAGACTAACTGCAAAACCCCAGAGTGTATTAAATAAAGAAAGGGTGTGATTTCATTACTTGAACTTATTTCATTGCAAGAGGAAGAATATGATTTCTTCTTTCAAAAGTTGCAGTGATGTTTTAAATAACTTTACATGCAAAAAACCCCTTCTGCACTACAAAAATGTCCCTCATTGAAACTTGAGATTTATGGATGAAGTAAGTAAAAAGAAATGTTTTAGCTGTTCAGAATCTGGACAAATTTTTAAATTAGCAGTCGTGCTGTATCAGAGTATGTGCAAATTCTAGCAACTGCAACTGTATGAGAACACGTACTTCGAGGGGGAAAAGTCCTGTGGGTACTCCTCTTGGTTGGCCCTACGCTCCCCGGCGGCAGCTCTCTTCATGCCCCTCTGGCCCTCCTCTCTGCCATCTCTGCTCACAGGGCGTGCCTGCTGCTGCTGCTGCTGCTGCTGCTGCTGCTCCTGCTGCTTACGGGCTGCAAACAGAAAATGAGGTCCGTGAGATACTCAGCTGTGCTGTGTTTTATCACCCCCCCCCCCCCTATTTGTTTACAAATTGTCCAAGAACCTTGAATAATTGTAACTGTAATAAATGTCTGTTCTGGCAAACTAGGCAAAACTACCCTTGTTGGAACCAGTCATCAATAAAGCCACTTATTACAGTCTACAATACCACAAGAAGTACTGGCTGAATATTTGAATACTTCCAGTACTCCTTTAGGTCTCAGCCCTGATTCTAAAAATAATTTCCAGGCTCTTGCATACACTCTTAAAACCTCCATTTTGCAAAATGAAAGAATGGGTGTGATAATATGAAACAAATGCTGAAAAATAAAAGGAGAAACCAAGAGTCCTACAGTCCAGTCCATGGAATAACTGCAGATTTTATACATTTTTTTTCCTCACTGAACCAGTACATGGCTGGTTCTTGTGTCAGGAGTAAAATGCATGCTTTTTACATACTTTTTTCATTTACATACAGTTCTGAATGTGCTATCACATCATTTGGCAACACCTGAAATCCACCTCGACGGCATGCACATGTGCTCAACAGCCTCGCTGACCTTGCACCATCAGCAGCTGACGAAGCCTATGCAAACCGGCCACTCTTGGCTACACTACCCAATCTAGAAATACTAGCAGCTACCAGAATCGTTTGGATTCGGGGTGTGTACCCATGATTCAGCCGAGCGTGTGGAGCTTACCTGGAGCCGGGTCTTGACCCTCCGACGCGATGGGAACGCGTCTGTCCTTCTGAGATTCCCTCTGTCCGGGTTTTTTCTGCTTGCCTTTCATCTTCTCCTCCTGTTCCTTTTTCTTATTCTTTTTCTTCATCTCCTTCTCTTTCTCCGTTTGCACTTCGTTGATCAAGTCAAACGGGTCAGCGTCGTCATCCAGAAGATCCCCGAACCTGTTCGCCACAACGCACCCATAGGCGTCCGGCAGCATTTTAGCCTGTGTATCGCAAAAAGGAACAAAAAAAAATAATAATAATAAGGCAGAGTTCAAAAGAAAGCTCCCTCTTTACACTCTCTGTATGAACACATATCTTTCAAATGCCTGACAGCAAGTAGAAAAATCAAGAATCAACCGTTTTCCTGTTCAGCAAAGAGCCGCAGACTGTTCCTTGTTTCCCCAGTGAACATCCCACAAACGCTCACACCAGTGTGTCCACACTTTTAAATGTTTGCACGTGTGGAGATGAGCGACACCACGCCCCCGTGCTCATCAATAGGGTATTCACTAATCAATATTCATTGCATAGACTTGGCTCAAGTCCCCTTCTAATGTAGATAGACTATTATCTGCTTAGTCAGGACGTGCTCCTTGAAATATTGGCACAGGAACAGAAGTCAAAGAAAGTTTTACTTGTTGGGGAAAAAAGGCTTTGCAAGTAAATACACAATAGAGCTAGAAAAACATTTCCATTTTTAAGATAAATGAATGTCACAAGTTACTGTTCTGGGTAGCATCCCAATATTCCTTTATATTCTGTAACTACCCATTAGTGGTGGTAATAATTTAAGATAAATCTGCTACCAGGGTAATTTGCTATGGTAAAACAATTTTTCTATCATATCATATAAAACAGAAAAAAAATCTGAAACGGATCACTCCCTCCTTTTTACTATAAACAGTATATAACATCACCCACAGCACAGTTATTTTATTTTCAACATGTTATAATATAATATAATATAATATAATATAATATAATATAATATAATATAATATTAGCAGCTTCCTGAGGGCCTATTTGTGCTTTGAGCAGCCTACATTGCTAAGTATGTCTGCTTTCATTTGAGTAGATATTTGATCAGGTATTGAACACAGCTGTGTTTGGAAATTCAGCGATCATTAAGCAGCCTTAACTTTTCCACATTAAGGCACAGTCTGAAAAGCATCATATTTTCATGTCCTTTATATACTGCACAGCTTGTACTAAACTGTTTATATCTCTATTTTACAAACAAAAATGATTAATTCTCTGCCTTTCCATCTGAATGGTGTTCTTTGCTACAGGCAAAACCTAATTTTCCTTCATGGATCATTAGAGAAATGACCAATTGATAGTTATAAAATGACCTTAAGAATATCCATATATTGTAATACTCAGATCCACATGTGTGCTAAGTGTAACATTAGATCAAAATACACTGCTCACAAAAATTAAAGGAACACTTTTTTTAATGGGCCTGGCATGAAATCAGTTAAACCTGTCTGATAATTTTCTGGTTGGTTAAGCAGCTGAGGGCATCGTTAATCAC
>JBBMJY010000024.1:8417371-8447350 GCA_037833715.1 Toxotes lorentzi | reverse complement strand
TGCCCAGTGAGGCGCCCGGGGAGCTGGGGTGAATTGGTGCCTTGCTCAGGGGCACCACAGCCATGGTCGCAAAGGCAAGGGAGGCACGTCTCCTTCACCACCACCTTCACCATTTTATCAAGGTCAAGGGATCGAACCCACGACCCACCGATCCCAGGCCAGCCCAAGCCCAAGCCCAAACGGCTGCCCCCAAAGAAGTCGTGGTTCCACTGGGGCTCGAACCCAGGACCTTCTGCGTGTAAAGCAGACATGATAACCGCTACACTATGGAACCATAACCGTACAAATGATCTGATACTTGTCCTGCAAATAAAGCAGCTAGCCACACCTAGGTACACCTACACAGACATTTACCTGTTCTGAAACTACCAGTAACATACAGCATAAATCACCTCTATTCCTACAGAATGTACAGGGGATGTTACCTCAATGCCAAGTTTCTTCTTAGTGTACACACTGCTGGCAGCAGTGAAGGCATCATTTAGCAGGATGAAAGTGTAGCCCTCCACATCGAAGGCCAGGTCAGAACTAGAGGAGAGGAAGAGTTGAGGGAAAAAATGCAGGCGCTTTGTGTGAACTTGGTTCAGGACTTAAGCAACCAATAAACGGCAAATTTACACAAAACAAAACAAAAAAAAGACATACCTTGCAGCAACCATGGCACCGAGAACTATGGCTGCAACACTGTACACAAGGCGTTTTGGAAATGTTTTTCTGAAAAAACAGGAACACTGAAACATTCAGATCAAAACCAAAAAGTGGACAGGAAGAGGTATGTGCATGGATGGATTATGAGACAATGGGCCCCTGGAAACACACATGTAAAAGGCCTCCTACCCTTCCTACCTAAGAGCAAGGGCCACAAACTCGAAGAGGTGTCTTTTTGGTCTTTTTGCATTTTGCGGTTCCTTTGTTTCTCTTTGTAGTTGTTTGATTGACTTCTTAACAATAAATGTTAAGAGTCACAGCCCATTAGACCTGTTCAGTAATTCATCCATGGGTGCATGTCAAAGTATCGAATGAGCACACTTGACAGTTTTTCCAATGACTAATTCATATTCTATTTTACATCCTCCTTCTTTCCACCGGAAATTCCTGTCTTCCTTAATTCTGCTGACAAACTCATTTTAAGAGTGCAAAATGAAACAGCTCCAACATCAATATATAAATCAGAGATTTGTCTTACCTTAGTATATATACTTCCAAGATCATTGTCATCAATATGGTGAATTTCCGTAACACTGTAAACATGGGTAAACTGTAAAAGAAAACATGTTATTCATAAGACCACATGAACGAGCAGTAAGAAACTTAAGGACCAAAATCTGCTAAATGAAGTAACAGCCAAACTGGTAAAACCTGAGTTTTTTGGTGCTGGCCAGTCCGGTTATATGGTTCCCAACATACAGCAAAGGAAGAGGGAAAATCTGGCAAGAAAATAAAAGCGTACAGTGTTGTGTAATGGAAAAACAAATAAATAAAAGTGAAAGATGAGGAAGGATTTTTGAAAAATGAGAAATGCTTACTTTTAAGAAAATACTTCTGTCGAAATCTTGAAACTGGACTGTTTTGCTCCGTTTTGCAGCATAAAGGACAACGAGGGTGGTGATCATCTGAAAGGACAAATGAGTGCGTTTGTGTGGCAAACGGAGAGACGGAAGGAAACAAACGTCCACACCTGGACAACTTACCTGGCCAATTCCCAGGCACATGTAAGAGGGAAACCTGCAAAAGCAACACAGACACAGAAGAAGACCAGAACGGGGAGGTTAGAATTTAGCGCTACCAAAAGCTTCGTGTGTGTGTGTGTGTGTGTGTGTGTGTGTGTGTGTGTGTGTGTGTGTGTGTGTGTGTGTGTGTGTGTGTAAACTACAAAGATGACCTGATGACAGCACCTCGAAGCGCCACCTACCTAAAGCTTGTCAGGACGGTTTTATTCACCACCGTGA
Source organism: Toxotes lorentzi (assembly GCA_037833715.1). NCBI lineage: Eukaryota > Metazoa > Chordata > Actinopteri > Toxotidae > Toxotes > Toxotes lorentzi. The sequence continues at coordinate 8,445,401 of JBBMJY010000024.1, read as the reverse complement.
TCAGAAACGAACTGCCGGCGTAAAACACAGCGGAGAACAACTTGAGCAGTCCGGAGTGTTCAGCTGTGTCTTGACAGGCTTTAGCAGACATCGTCAGGTACAATAAGACACCTGTTAGAGTTTATACAATAATAATAATACCGTTTTTGTTTCTAAGGCGGAGTAATTCCTGGTTTAGTTGCAAGTTTTACTGGTGTTTCCGGTTAACCACTTGTGAACGTCCTCACAGGAAAACAGGACAGGTGGGCGGTCCTCACACTATTGCATAATTCAGAGGGGGAGTCAAACTAATCCCTTTGTTTCCCTTTTTCTTTAAGTCATCAAGCCTGCTTAGCACTTAATGGAGGAAGAAAGTAATATAAACAACAGTACGTAAAAGAATTAAAACGTGCATTTTATTGATAGAGTATAGTTTCAAATTAAAGCGCTAAGTTGGTGATCAGATGTATGAAGGCTATTTATTTGCAGTGCATTTTACAGAATATCGGTGACGGATTAAAATAAAAGTGAAAATACCTGCATTGTGTAGTTTTATACAGTAATAGCAATATTTATAGTAGATGATATTAGTAAAACTGTACATGAGTTTTTAAAGTAAAAGTAGGATGGACTCTATCAGGGGCGCAACACAAGTCATTCATTAATGTGTAGGTGAAATATGTTGTGTGGTCAAGGATGTGTACATAAAACACCATTGGGTAGTTTAAACTACATGAAATTTATCATATCATGTAGTCATATGCATGAAAAAACATTAGAATAACTAAATGCTGTTAGGTAATTGTTTTCCCTTTATGCAAAATACATTATGTGATCTGCAACTTACAAATGCAAATACAAGAAACTTCTGTCCCGTTTTGGTGGATTTTTAAACAAAGCCAGGCCTGTGAATTGAATTAAATGTGCGTAGTACACAGTAGCACTGTGGCTAAGCATATTTGCATATTTGGCTCACATGTCATACAAGTAGACATTATTTTCTTTGACAAATAAATATCAATGGAGCATCAACAGCAGCAACCAAACATTAGTGACATTTGTGCAGTACATTTCCGCTCAACTTTAAACTGAAGAGGTCTGCCAAGTCAAACATTATTAGACAAATAGCTGTCATCACATCTCAGTAGGCAAGAAGGCAAAACACTTGCCAGGTTGCCAGAGTATGCTGCACCCACAGATCTGGTATTTGGAAGACAAACTGCCTTATTTGTATTTGTGTAATGTGTTTTTCCAGAGTTAGCAGTCTGAGCAGAAACTGCAATACGCTGCTGTCAAAAGATCTGTCTGAAAAAAAAAAAATGTTGTACTAAGATGTCACATATGTTGAGAAGACAACATTCTGCTGAAGAAGACTGACTCTTGCACACCACCGACAGTTATTCATCAATAAAGATTTGAGAGTATTGATCTATATGTATGGTTTACCAAAACAAACTCAGAGAGCCAAACATGCTGAACGTCAAACACCTTATACCGTACAAGGCAGCCACTTCGCAGTGATTATTGGTGATCTTCAAAGAGGCATTTACTAGAGTCAAGTACTGTAACAAAACATCTGACAACTAAGATACGATTTACTAAATCAAGTAGGATCGTGTACAATGTTGGAGCCAGTTTCCTGAGGGAAAGTGTTGATGGACACAGTACTGTATCCAGAACATGGCGCTGCTTTGCACAGGCTTATGGAGTTACCTGGCAGCTGTGCCAAGATGCTGCTGTTTACAATTCCACTCACTTTGGCAAACTGCAGGAATCTGCTGAGGAGAAGTTTAGAATAAAACCACTGGATTTGAACAGAACTTTTGCGCACCAGTTACTATTTTCTATCAGTATTTCCACTAGAGGATGCTATTGAATTGTGAAGTCACAGTCACAGTGTAAAATAAAACATCTTGAACTGACACAGTGACAAGCAACCTCATGTACAGTTTCTTCTTCAGCTTTACCTCCCACAGTTTGTCTGTTTATATCAGTCTGCAACATTTTGTTACTGCTTGCTTAGAGCTGTATATTTTTCTCCTTGTGTTTCATGTAAATCATTTTCTTTTTCTCAACAAAATGATCCCTCTTTCTTTGCGCAACCTTCCCACATATTATCCTTTGAAGCAAGATGAGCCTCTGCCAAACCTTTCTGACAGAGTGCTGAGGAATCAGTTCCTGGAAAATTATAACAGATTAATCAGTCGCCAGAAGGGCACCAGCCACAGCTGTGAGAAGTTTTGTTTGTGTGTGTGCGTGTTATAGTCCCTTTTCCTGTGGCCCCATCTGACACCATCTTGTTTTCTCAATATCTTTCTTTTTTTACTCTTTGGATTTGACCTCAGGTCTTTGATAAAGGAAATTAAACATCTTTATGTGGTAATAGAGGAGAGCTCACTGATGAATGGTGTAAGACCTTAAAATCTCTTTACAATGAAAATGTTTTGACAAACCACCAAAGACGAAACCTGCTCTGACTCAAGTTCATTTATATGAGAAAGTATTTACTTAAGTTTAACAGACTGAGTGACTCAAAGGGCAGCTTACAGTTATGAGCTGGAGGTTATTTTCTGACATTTTGATGGGATGAGTTATTCATTATCATAACAACCAGATGCCTTGGGTCTTCACGTAATAACTTGTTGATGGTGATTGTGAATGGAGTAGTGAACCGATTAATTACTGTTCACCTGAGTTAATTTTAATCTCATCACCAACATATATTTTACCTGACTGTAACATTGGTGCTTTTGGACTTTGATAAGACATTACCTTAGTCCAAAATTCTACATGATGAGTGTACTCCACAGCTGTCGTAGTTTCGGGAATTGTAAATGGGATTTACATAAAGCAGCTGATTAACTGTTCATGAATGAAATCTGGAAGGCATTAGATACTGCCTGAGAAACAACACCAGACTAGAAATGTGTTGTACATTAATTAACGGCTGATCTCACAATACGTGACATCAGGAACAATGCCTTCTTTCTCTGGCATGATGTTGAATTTTATAAGAACAGCAGAACATTTTTATTAAATCAAGGCTTTTTATTTATTTTAAGAAGCAAACCCTTTACACATTAGTCAGAAAGTATTTGTGACTCCATCCTCACAATGCTGAATATTTGGTACTCAAACATTTTTGGTAGACAAACATGCAGTCCTTTTGTCATATTATATGAAGTAGTTTAAAGTAATAATCCCCAAGAATAAAACGTTGGCTCATCAAATGAACAGTGCTGATATGAAAAAGGTGGGAACATTGGTTTAGAGCAGACAGTTCTCTGTAGTATATGCTCTTTAAATCCATTTAAGTACAATACTGAGATAAAAACATGAAGAAAATAATGATGATAAAAAAATATATATATTTATCCAAAAAGTACAAAAAAACAAAAAGCTAAGATAAGTAAAGTAAATGTAAGTAATATTTTCTACCTCTTTGTCTCACCTTTCACTTGGCAGTGAAACCAGTTAAATCAAATAAATCTCAGTGAAGCTTTCCAAAAGCTTTTATAGCCTTTGCTGTGTGTACTAGCTTGTCTCTGTGTGATTAGTAATGACAGAGGAGGGAGCTGCATTTTTATCATCATCATAGGACAAGACCGAACAAGGAGCGTACAAGTCCATTTTACTTTCATTTCTATAAAAATGTAGACTTACATCTCCAAGTTTCATCTATAGTCTCTTTCCCCCATTTACTGTTTGTTTGTACAAATATGTCATGTCAAAGACGACTGTCTCCATATTTCAGTTTATATGATAATATTTCTTTGTAGTATTTAGTAACATGAAGTTCAAAATAGTGCCCTCCCCATAATCGATATAATAAACCACCACAAGAACTCCTCTATGACACAATCTGTTGAAAACACCAGCTTTAGAAAACTTGATACACAGATATCTTGGCCAGGGATTTGTCATTCCACATCTCACAAAGTTTCTTTCTTCTTGTGCTGTTTCTTTTTCCACAGAAAATACAGCATACGGCGCTTCTGCATGGGAGAAGCACAAATGGGCGTCTTCATGTCTCTTAAGTAGAGTCTGTGGACCCACAAAGAAAGACAATTACATTTATGTGATAACCACACAATCACTGTGGCTGATTGTTGATCTTTGATCTTCACCACTTACATCAGTGCAGCGATGTCACAGGCGCCACTGTTTTCCTGCTCATACCAGGCTTGCACCCTACTCAGCACAGCATCGCTGACTATCCTTGTTTTGAGACAGCATTTTGGGATGCCAGCTACAATGTGAGATTAAGATCCATGGTAAGAATATTAGAAAAGAAATTGGAGGGGGGAAAAAAACAAAATAAAAGAATATGATAATTTGCTAATTGACAAAAACATATATATTTTGAAATTTGTTATGGGGCAAATGCTGTTGGATTATTTCCGCTTAGTTGTGTTTTTTTTTTTTTTTGTTTGTGAGAACACTATATAATATTTGGAACAGCTGCTGCACAACAAAAAACTGAACAGGGTTGAAATTTCTGTGCTGCGCAGTAATGAAAATACACTGCCAGTTAAACAGATCACAAGTATGAGTTCAAAGTTAACATGCTGAAACAAAAGGAAACTGAATAGCAGTCAGATGAAATTACTAAAGAGCTGGGCCAAATTCTGATAATTAACTGGTTGCTTCCCATTATCTACAGCCCCTGTTTTTCCTAAAGCACATGCACATGCTTGTTTAAACTTTTCGAGGCAAAGTGATTATAAATATCAGCTTGGTAAGTGTTTACAACAGTGCAATACTTTTCATTTTTATTTGTTAGCACCATACTGAGAAACTGGTTATCACACACCTACAGTTTTCTTTCCCAAAGAAATCTTAATATCTGAATGTACACTTATTGACAGTGAGGTCCTTACCGTCAGTGGAGGTGATGGCCAAAGCACACAGACAAACAAGCACAAATGCAACTCTCAGGTCCATGATGGCAGAGCAAGTGAGCGGAGGAAGTCTGCAAGTGAACAAGTGAGCAGAGAAGTCTGTCCTTGCTGCTTAAATAGTGGAACCAACCGCCCACCCCCCACATGGACACACAGACACACCAGCCCCCCAAAATACAAAATGACAATGACAGTGGAGAAGTAATCAACCCACGGCAAGTTGTAAATAAGAATGTATTGTAATAAGACTGAAATAAGTCTTTCATTTTGAATCTGACTCTTTGTTTAAACCGTTGGTGCTGGAAGAGCATGTTGTTACCGGTATGTTCTGCTCAGACAGGCTGCGACAGGTTTAATAGACACTCTTTAAACAGGATCTTATTTGATTGATGGATACTGACTGAGAGCTTAGGATGTTTCACACCCAGAGTCACGAAAGAGAGGACGTAGGTCACAGTTTAACAATTAAGGTGACCTGGAAACTTTATCAAGGTCAAATCCCGGCTTAAGCAAAGTGATGCAGGCATTGCAGCTCAGTCAAACATCAGTGTAAAAATGAAAGGGAGAACTAAGACATATCACATTTTATATTGACAGTCCTTTGAACACAAAAAATATTATTTACCAATAAGGACTAAATAAAATCTGACATTTGGTAACATAGATGTCCGATTCTTGTAGAGCAAACATTGCAGCTACTGATGAACGCTTAGGTGACATAAATGAATCACTGTTGAATCCATTTTGATAACAAGATATTATGTTGACCTAATGCTGCAGAAGCTGTAGCTCGGCAGTTAAGACAACATTTCTCATCCATTGTGTGCTCAGATGTGGCTTTTAAATCCCTGTTGCACTATTGTGCAATTTAAACAGAATGTGCAAACGTACAAGATAATTATTGGGAGAAAAAAAAACAACAAACTGCTCCCTGGGGGAGTTTTACTGGTAGCACAAGACAGATGATATATTGGGTATTTATTATGGAACTGGGAAAGTGGTCATGTGGGTGCAGCCAAAACCACCACCAACAACAAAAAAAAAACGTCTGTATGATATTTAGCTTGCTTATACTAAATACTGGTCCCATGCAAAGCCTTCAGTTTACAAGACTCCCTCCTGTCTGAACAAGTAGTTCAGGTTTCAAACTGTCTAACTTTTTTGGTAAATTAAATCTGGAGGATTTGTTTTAGTCTTTAATACAAGCCACTGTGGTCTGGTCGGACTAAATTGGACACCACAATGATGTAATATTAAAATAAAGAAAGAAAGAATAGACGCAAACCTTCTTGTTGCTTAAGAGATTTTTTTTTTTGCCCGAAAGTTCAGCGCACAAAGTACACTGAGTAGCTCAAAAATGTGTCATTCTGGAAATCATCAGTATTGCTACTAAAGTATACACGTTATGTTTGACTGCACCACATGATCATGTTTATTTATAGTCACACAATCACTGCTGGCAGCAGGAGCCAGAAACAAACCATTATAGAAGGTGCAACAATGAATTTTGAAAGTGAAAGGAAACAAAATGCATCAGTAAGACTTACAACACATTTCGGAGAGGTCATCGTGATTATCACACGGGCATTGAATCAGTCAGAACAGGCATATGTCAAATGCCAAAACCTGGGAGTTCGTGCTTCCTGTTGCAGCTGAAGCTGAAGCACATTACAGACAAACTTCTGGCACGAACATCTTTCAGTCATCATTCAAAAAAAATGTGAGGACTGGAATTTACTTTTCTTCTTCTGTGCAAATTAGACATGTTAATACGCAACAGAGTAAGCTGTGCGCTTGAGAAGATGACTGAAACGGCTGTACTCTTTCCAAATCAACACTGCTAGTTTATTTAATTGGTGAAACAACTGCTGTGTATGCTGGATTACTCAATAAATGATTTACAACAACCACCTTTTAACCTGCCTGACATTCAAAAAGTCAAAATCTTTACTGTTCCATCTTGACTCTCAACCTGTATCAGCATGGTGTCAACCAAACTGTGTCTTCTCGAAAAGTAAGTTCAAATGAGCAACTTCATCACATCGAAACTGATTAAACTGCAATAACTGTCGTGGCTGATTTCCAGAAGATGTTGTCTTTTGTTGGGTAATAACATATTCCTTCCACTCTCACTCACTTTCTTTCATCTACTCTCACACACACACACACACACACACACACACACACACACACACACACACACACACACACACACACACACACACACAAGCAGGTGGCAGATAAACAAGTTTCAGTGACTCAGTTAAAGGTGTAATTATCGTGAGCCTGGGAAAATTAACATACAACACAACAATTTTTTTTGGCAGTGACACACTCTGTATTGTTTCTCCCATTTTCAATATACAATAATATTTCTACTACACAATAAGTAACTGCTCAAGCATTTTCCTTCAGCTGTTATCCATGGATGTCTGCAGCAACATTAATCGCCAGTCTCTGACTATTTACAGTGTTTTCTGCTATAACTCACTCATTTAAACTGGAGCTCTGAGGTGTGTAATATCCCCTCATATAGATTTAACTTTGTGTACAGTATGTGCATTAATATATACATTTCTAAGGTGGGAACAGACATGAAATCTACCATTTTCATACTCATCACTATGATTCCTCTACCCCAGGATCTGGATAGAAGTAGCCAATTAGTAAACAAGCTGAAGATAGTTCTCTGTCTCTGACCATAAACCGTCTTTCCAGATACAGAATTAGCACAGCAGAAGGGCTTAAGAGAGAACAAAGTTTGATTTGGTATTTTATTGGTTCAAAGTTTGAATCTCAAGGCTTAAAGTGGAACAGAGATGATCTTCATTTCTGTTGCACCTCCAGGAATGAGGAGCAGAGGAACCTCCACAGACACAGTATCAGTACTCAGTCTGTCCTCTGGTGGCCACGTGCAGCAGGCGGAGCAGCAGCTCTGCGGGTGAGCTCCCTGCAGAGCCGTGGGCTGGATCTGAGGCCTCGGTCTCCCCAAAGCAGTCAGAGTCCACTGCACAGCCCTCTGAGAAGGAGGGAGAAGGAAAGGAAAGAAAAGGAAAGGAACTTTACCCGTACCATATTAAACATGACAAACGGATCCAATCAGGCCAGACTGTACCTGAGTTACAGCAGAGTCCTGAGGTAGCACAGCGACCTCCCTCAGATCCACAGGGTCTCCCTCCTGCCTGGCAGGGGGTGAGCAGGTAGTTCTCCTCCACACAGTGAGCTGTTTCTGGGGAGCCCAGCAGGCAGCCGAGGCCCTCCCCGCAGCAGATACTGGGGCCAAAGCAGTGGCCCCTGTCTCCGGGTCCACAGGACATGCACTGGTGGAGAATTGGATAGATTTAAGAATTAATCAGGGGTTATGAATACGATCAGTTATTTTTGTGACATTTATGTTGCCATTGTCACCTGTCCACAAACTCTCATTTCATACATTTTTTAATATTCAGAAGGAAAAATACATTCAATAAATATTTGCAGTTAGTTGAAAAGCTGATTCTTAAATACTGCTTGTCACTTCAGTACGTTTGTGTATATTTCTCATGTGTTTATTAGCTTGCCGCTACATCAGAAATCATGAGAATAAAAGGAATAAAGGAAAACTTGAAATTCATCATTCCATGTAGTTTTTGTTTCTCGTGTAAGCTTCTTTTTGAGGTAAATGTTTTGTTCTTGCGATCAAGATACCTTTTACAACTTTACATTGTTTTTCTGCTGTATTATTTTGTTATCCTTGCATTTTCTGTTCAGTTTTCAGTAAGTAAAATGGCTGGGTTGTTATTTACACACCTGAATCCAAACCAATAACCATATGATAAAAAAAGTCTCATAAAATTCAGTTTCCCCTATTTCATCCTTGAAATTTCCCTCATTTAATTATTTTCTTTACCCTTATTTTCCTTCTTTTACACAAATAATTTCATACAATTAGAATTTCACACAGTTTCCGATCCAAGACTTCCAAAGGAATGAAAAACTTCCAGAAGAAGGCTGGAAGGATGCTGGTCCTCACCTGTCTGATCCCAGTCTCCGGCAGCGCTCGTTTCCCTCCTCTGGGGCAGTTCTGGATGTAGCAGGCGGAGGAGAGGGCGAGGAGTCCCAGGACGCACAGCGTGAACAAGGAGTGAGGCATCGCTGCTGGTTTTGGATGAGCGCCGGGCACCTGTATGTCCTCCGCCTCAGTGGATGTCTGTCTGACAGATGATCCCGGTCGACTCCTCACTTATAAGCAAACGGACACGGACCCGACAAAAGCGACCGACACTCGTATCTGACGTCAGTGTCGTGCCGTTCCGCACTACGCACGCACGCGCGCGCGCGCGCGAAGGCCACCGGCGAGCGAGAGGTCGCGGCAGATATGGCTCTGCATCAGATGTGTGCCATCTAACAAATCTACACAAGAAAATAGCAGTGAGAGCAGAAGATGACCTTTCTGCATTCAGGACTGCGCCGCACTTATTGGAAATGACTTTTTTTTTTTAATAATTTGAGCCTCCGCGGTGGAAGGCGGGAGAGCGCGCACTAAAAATGGCATAACATCAACAACTAATGGGAGTTTGTGGACAACTAATTAGATTTACTGCAATAAACGCACTGATTAAGTACATCTCACGATGATCATGCACAGTTCACTGCGATACAGACAGACAGACATTTTTAACTTTTGTCACATGAAGGCAACTGTGCCGGCATCATGACCACCTCAAGGTCGCACAAATTATCCCCCTGACATCATTTAAAACTATTAAGGGGCAAAACAGGATTAGCATTTCAAATAAACATTTTCAGTTTATTATTCTGTTGGGTGTCTTGTTGCATGCTTAGGGTTGTATCTCACCAATTAGCTGTTGTGATGCTGATCAATGAACAAATGATAAATGGCAAAACTGAGCATCAGGTTCAGGTGTGTAGGAGTTTTTTAATTAGCCCTTTAATAAGCCATATGATTTAATAAATATGAAATGTGGTCTTATTATGCATTGCTGTAAAAAAAGAAAAAAATCCAAAACATTTATTCTAAGAAACAAACCTCCTGACACATGTAATACATCTTTAAATAAAGATACATTTCACAAGTAGTGAAATAAAATTAAAATTTGAGGATGAATTAACATTTTTTATGTTTCCTACATACCTACAAAAATAACCATCAGCTTTTAAAGTGCAACCAAAGGTTCTAACAAGTGAGTGTAAGAAGCCAATCAGAGTAGAGGCAGTAGTTAATAAGATTCAAAGGTACAGTCCAATTTAGTATCATTTAAGCGCTGTATCTCCCACTTGTTGCTGAAAGAGTGAAACTGATGCCTCGATTTCACATACGGAACAACTGACTCCAGTCTTTGCTTTTACTGAGCGGATACAGGATCATGACCTTGGTTAAGTTTAGTGTTGTCAGGGAAACCAACACATAAATTATGCTGTTTGCGATCGTAAAGCCCAATAAACACTGTTTTTCCCTGACTTTGCCGTTTAACCCTTTTGTGCACACAACAACACACTCGTAAGAGGTGATTAGGTTTAAGTGTTAAGAGGCATCTGTGGGCGAGGACACTCTGGATGACAGGTAGCCTCTGCCAGGAAACATTTTGCACACATTCGTTTCCTCACATTGCACCTATTAATGCTATGAACACTATGAACACTACCCCCAAAAAAGTAGTGCGTAATCTGTTCCAGTGAGTCCTTAGCATTACATTTTCTGCCAGTGTTTACCCAAAAAAACCTAAGCAAGAGTGTAAGGAATGTAAAGTGGTGAATGGAATGAAGAAGGAAAGAGGTGGAGGGCCTGACGTAAGGACATGGTATCAGGAGGTTAGCGGATCAGCTAAGCATAAATCCGTCTGCTTCTGCACAATGACCACACAGCCTTGGGTCAACTCAATTTTCACATTAATTCTTCTGGCCTCTTGCTGTCAGAGCTTCTGTCCCTCAACCTTTTCTTTGTGCATCCTCAACACATTTACACATCCAAGGCTGCGGAACCAAGGCTGTAATGAGACTTCAATGCTCAATGAAAAGGCTAAGACAGGGAGAGGGGGTGGAAGAGAAGAAAACAAGACATATCTATACATATATATATATATATATATATATTTACATTCTTTTATGCAAGATTTTTTTTTCTCCCAGTGATGTCCTTTCTTTAGTTGTGGACATTTAAAACTTCTTTGGCCTCTATAATCTGATTTTGTAATGCAACAGGTCCAAGGAAAATATAATTCACTGATAGACTTGAGGTACTTACAATGCACATGGAGAAGAATTAATACAAAATATTACAAAATAATTAACAATTAAAATGAGAAATGAAAGATGAAGGATGTTACTGGAGTGCTTGTTGGACAAATCTGGCAGTTGTTTAGAAAGAATGAACCTCCTGGGCAGTTATCATGTATACCAACATACAGCATGACACATGAAGACATACTGTATATCAAAGAAGAGGACAGAGGTAGTGTCAAACCCAGTAACCAGTCTATAAAAAGGAATCTTAAACGTTCAGCTTTAAATGGTTTTTATCTTCGAGTTCAACACACAACACTAAAACACCACATCTGGAGGACAATTCTGTCCTCACCAGTCCTCGTTTCTTCACAGGCTTTGAAGGCGCAGCTTTGTCTTTTTATGACATCTGTCAGTGATGCACACGTATAATGTCACTGCGTGAGGTAGAGCTTTGGCAGGTAGGACACAAGATGTGACCGGATGTAACTGCAGTGACAGAGCTGAGTGGATGTGATTGTCTCTGCAGGCAGGCACGGCAGAGCAAGTGACCGCAGGTTAGACGGTAGGTGGGTGATGCAGATGTGGAGTAAACAGAGACCAAACAGGAACATGAAGAGCACGTCTTCTCACCTTCAGCAGGAAAATGTGAGAGAAAATGAAAAAACAGTCCATGGATTTATATTAATTTAACGCTAGACATCACAAAGACGGAACAATTTTCATTTTCAAACACTCCTAGACTGTGTTAAGGTCCCTCAACGATGAACTGGCCAAGCGTTTTACACATTTCAGGAAAAAAACTCAACGTGTCTTCTGGTTGCGCTGAATGTTGGTCAGTCCAGGCAGCATTGGTGGGGGCATGCTGTTTAAGGTACCAGTGAGACATGAAAAAATAACAGTTGGCTTTTTGTCTGAAAGTGGCTTTAGAGTGGAGTTCGCTTGCTCTAACATACACAAACCAACATGTGCATGAACACAAGCTGCTATTGGTCTTTTTTTTCTATATTATTGAAAACATATGAGAGGGTGGAACTTATGTAGTACATAGACGAGAAGCAGAGAATTTAATTATTCTGCAGAAGTGGGTAGAGATATTTCTAGTTAAGTTTTGATGCTTTCTTTTTGTTGTGTGACAATTTGAAATGCAAATAATCTAAACCTGATTAAATCTGGTGCTCCTTATTAAGCTACAGCTACAACTTATTAAGCCACCTCTGAAGTGCATAGGGGGGGGAGTTTTTTTTTTAAATTCAAAACATTTTTTGTTGAATATTGCCCAAAAGGTGTTTCAGAGTGGATTTTCATAGATCCTACCTGTGCAGCTGTTTGGGGTGCCTGAACTCTGGTGCTGCTGTGTGGTGTTCGATAGTTCAGAGTGAGGAGTAACCTGTCTCTGCTGGGACAAGTTTGAGGTGAAGGAGGGTAGGCCCTGCAGGGCGGAGAAGAGGGCCTCATCCAGACTGGCTGACAAACGCTGCTCATGGGAGCTGCAGCTGGGGACTGAGGTGTTATGGTGAAGGAACAAACGTCAACACAACAGACAAGTCAGCAGGGAAAAAGTTAAAACACAGGCATAGAAAATGATACAGATATGTTTTAGGATCTTACTCTTACAGAAAATGTCAAACCCACCTGAAACTGTATCATTTCTTGGTCTTTTTGTTTGAGGTAGTAGTTGTTTCTCAGTTGTTAAATCTTCTGTTGACTCTTTAGAAATTCCACTTAGATCCCGTTTCTTCATCCTATCTATCTCTGATTTACTATCTGCACTAAGAGGCAGGGAGTTAGATGCATGACTCCCACTATTTGATGAAAGTCCTAATCCCGTGTCTTCTATCCGTGTAGTCCTCTTTGAGTTTCTAGTGCCAGCATCACATTGAGTGTCAGTATTGTTTATTGAGCTTTTACTGAGACATGGAGAGTTCTGGGACTGTTCGTCTACCTTGGAGGGTATAAGTCTCGAGGCTTGTGGATTCTCTCCCTTCCCTCGTCTCCCCAGCATCCCGTGCCTCCTCACCTCCCCTCTCTGCAGAAGGAAGTGGTCGATGCGGGTTTTCAGTTGGGGGTTAGGAAGTGGCTGGGAGGTTGAAGTGAACGAGACCCCGGTGAAGGGGTCATTCGGGGCTCGACCCCAAGTAGCTTCCCTCTTCTGGTACTCCTCCAGAGTGGCGTTGTCCACTGACACACCACTGGGCAGCAGCATAGGCAGCGTCATTATCTCCTGGGTTATTGGGTCAAGGAACTCTTCTGGGATGGAAACACTGCTGGAGTCAGACAAAAAGCCAGACATTTATCAACACTGTAAGCAAAGTACTATCTTTTATTGTTATACACTCTATTTTATCTACAACAGAAAGACTGCTTCACAAAAATACCTTGGAGGTGTGGCTGCTTGCAGTGGTTGTTTGTCTTGCCTGGCAGAGGGGGCAAAAAACACAGGTCGTGGCAGTCGTCTTTCACTGGCCTCATGGATTCTTTTTATCCTCTCCACTTCTTCTGCAGGGCAGCAGCGAGCAGGTTGTCCCCACACAGACAAAGCCTTGAGCCCCAGAGCAGATGCTGCACCGCCAAATGGTACAGTTATACGAAGCTGCGTCACAGCACCCAATGAAAGCAGTCCCCGGTTCCACAGCTCCTCCTGCCGACAGTTTGCAGGTTGTGGAGGAGGTGGGGTGAGGAACGGGGGCCGGGGACGAAAGTTTGAACGTGAAAAACAGACTTGGGTTTCCTCTCTAAGTTCGCAACGACCAACCAGTCTAAACTCTGGCTCAGGCTGGCTGGATTCAGCATTTGTTTGAGCGTGCTCTTTGGTCATCTGTCTCTTGTATGCATGCCCTTTATGCCGATGCCCATCTAGAGTCTCTTCCCCCCACTGCTGGGCCTGTAGACTCCACTGGTGGCCATTACTCTGGTGAGATCTACTGTCCGGCTCTTGCTCATTTCTTTTGTTCTGTTCAGTCTGGTCCTTTACTTGCATCTGCTGTTCCTTTTGCTGAACCTGTTTGTGGCCTTGACCAAAATTGTGAGAAGGCAGCGGATCAGAGCTGGTGCTGATCTCCAGTCTCTTGCTGGCCTGTCCTCGGTCCATACCCCAGGGCCACAGCTCCACATCCACTCTGCACAGCTCCACTTGGAAGCCAAACTTCAACGTCACCTGAGAGGAGTGGAGTAGAAAAATGGCCATTAATTTATTAAATGCAGGGAAGAATGTTGGCAGACTGCAATGCCATTCATTTGACAGTAATTTTTCTGACAATATGGGTGCAGCCTCGTCTGTGAGAGAGGATAATCAGGAATTTGGCATCAGGTACATATTAGGTTGCCTATCCATATTAGGTGTGGAAGAGTGATTTTGCTTTAGAGACATACAAGATAAAGAAGATGGGAAAAGAATCATGATTTCTAAATAGATAAAGCCAAGCCCACACTATGAGAAAAAAACTGACTATTCATCCTAAATATATAATGGCTTAACGTCATCTGGGTAAATAGGCTCATTTGACATTTTCCCAAATTCCCTTCAAACTTTGACCATTTCATTTGTGAGGCTACAGGTAATTATCTTTGAAAGTAACAGTTCAACATTTTGAGAAATCTGTTTAATCAAATGTTTTCGAGGAGTTAGATGAGAGGATTCATTCAAAACTCATGTCTGTACGGAAAATATGAAAGTGGTTTCAATCTTCACTTCAAGCTCTCCGCAAAACAGTTAAACTGCACCAAAGCACGACAGATTCATGTTACCTGAACAGGTGGACGCAGAAAGTACTCCAGCTTGAAGCCCCGCCTCCGGAGAGCAGGGTCAGCTGACACAAGGTTTGTGACATCATAGCCATCTGCACACAGCTGCAGTTGAAAAAGAATCTTTAGTGAAAGCTTGATGTTAAAAACTAAAAGAGAAAAGCTACAGTACACAAATTTCAATTTCAAGTCAGTCACAGAGAAACAGTGAAAAAATGTCAGCATTCACACATCCCCTGCTCTCAAATGTTAGCAAAAAAGTCATCAGAATGGTCATTATTATCACTGCAAGTCTAACACATGGAAAATCACACATCTGTCCAGTTAAACTGGTTTACTACAGTGGCAACTGTACACGTTTGTTTTATTCATGATGTTTGATTTGTTCATGATGTTTATTTTCGGCATGTTGTTAAGATGTCATGAAATATAATACCTTTTCTGGAAAACATTTTCAGCTTTCAGTTGTTACATGGGAAATGTGGCTGAGAGCGGCACATTCACACTGAACAACATATGTGATATGCTTCCAAAAACTGTGCAAAACATCACATGGAAGGGGAGATGAAACTATGAAAGACATTGGTGAAAAGGATGAGGTAGAAAAGAGCAAGAAAATATAATTCAAGAACTCTAGAAAGAATGAAAGAACATCTTACATCCCAAGTGTGAAGAAAATACAGCCATGATCAGATTAGAAAATACCAATAAAAAGAACATAACAAGGTCAGTTGTGATTCAGTCTCCCACACACTACTTTGTCCCTCCGCTTCTTTATTTTCATATCTTTGTCCTCCAGCTCCAATCATCCTGCTATTTCATGTCTATGCACGTTGATTCCCCCTGGACCTATTCTTTAACCTTTTCAAGGTGAAAAATAAGGTAAATGGCGCACTGATAAGACACTACCTGAGTGTACAGATGAGAGTTTCAGCTTGTTTTACGTCCTAAGTGATTGTACATGTTTTTAAAAAAATAGCTTGAGAAAGGTACAGTTGCATGATAGTTCCATGAAATGCATCACACCTTATTGCAGTGAACTGTCGTATAAAAGTGTGGCAGACAGAGATTCACAACCATAATCTCCAACCTGTGAAGACACAAACAGATTTTAGAGCTACACAATTTCCTGTGCATCACTTTAAGTCAGCTTTCAGGTCAAGGCAAAATGAAGCACAGTGAATACAGTTTTTTCATGTTTACACCTATTAGTCCAGAAGACCTCTGACCTCATTACAAAATGACCTTCACAGACCGACTAAGTGACTCACCTCCCAATCACATTTTTCAATAGTGAGCTGAGGGAGGTTAGCTCATGCAGTATTACATAATGTAATAACAGTGACTTTCTCTCATGTTTGGCATCTGGTTTGGCGTCTGGTCTAAGAAATTGATATCTGCTATGGGCTGCAAGAACTAACTTGTGATGGACAGAAAATTAATCGGTCACGATTCAGATAATCAATTAATAGTTTGTCATTTTTCAACCAGAAGTTTCAAATATTTGCTGGTTCGAGCTTTTCAAATAGGAGGATTTGCTGCTTCTCCATATAATATCTGCTAGTAAACTGAATGTCTTTAGATTGCAGGATGTTGTTATCGACAAAGGGATTAATCTGTTATAGAAAAAGCAAATCATTTTAACAAATTCTAAGGTATTTGTAAAATTTACTTGGTTTTCATCTTGATGCTATGATGGATGCATTTCTCACCCAGCAACTGGAAACTACTGGCGGTTCACCAAAGAGGCTGACTGATAACGTTGTAATTCACTTTACAGAAAAAAAAATATTCTGGGCCCTGATGATGGATGTTTTCAGCCTCACATATAAGTTACTGGGGAAAACATTAAGAACAAATGTTTTCCGAAGCTAGCATGCACGAATCGCTCCTACTAGCAGCATGTTATGGCTGAATGACAGTATGACGCTCAACATTTCTAATACTGAGCCAGACTGACAAAGGTAATATTAAATTAGCAAACTAAAGCAACTGATAAGGCTTACTTTGCTTGATCTCTGATAAACTTTGCTGTTTTCACTCTTTATGCGGCTCCTTGGTCCAACTGCAGAAGGTAGCTAGTAGCTGCTAGCTAAATAGCTAGCCTAATCGTATAAATACGGAAGCTGAGAAGGGACATACTTCACATTTGTACGTGCGAAATTTGGCAGTCCGAGGAATGCAACAGATGCTGAGTCCATCAAGTGAAAATACGTTTTGTTAAATTCCTGACATTATGTGTTCCTTTATGGCAAGTCCTTTTAATATTTAATAGGTTTCACTTGACCATCTCTAATTACATTTTAGACATCTACAAATGTATTTGGTCCATCATATCCTTTCCAGAGTTTTAGACACTAAAAGTAAAGGATGCTTTCAAAAATAATGCCATGAATCGTTTTAATTTATCAGTGAACTTCATATAAAGTGCATAAACAGAAAAAAATAATCAAATTAATGTTTGATGTGAGCCTTTGCCTTTGAAGTAGCACCCATTCTCTTAGCATAGTTTTTCAAGGTTCTTGGCAGGAAGGTTGTTCCAAACATCTTGGAGATCTTGGAGAACTTGCCACAGTTCTTCTCTGGCTTTAGGCTGTTTCAGTGTTTTCTGTCTCTTCATGTAATCCCAGACACAGACTCTGTGAAGTTGAGATCTGGGCTCTGTGGGGGCTGTACCATCTGTTACAAGACTACAGGCTCATCTTTACAAGGGTACCTCAGTAGGATGCATAATGTTCCCAGGGACGAACACAGACCTTTTTATTCACTATTACACTTTTTCCGAAGTAATTTCAGTGCAGGGAATTCTTAGCCTAGAAGACCTTCAGTCAACGCATGCTATTAAGACTTGAAAGAGCAGTACCAGTTGTTCTGTATGATAGAAAAATGGTTTGAGACCTTTTTGGTTTGTGACCCAATCAGTGGCGGTTTTTGGCACGGGCGAACCAGGCAGCCGCCCGGGCGGCATCACTAGGGGGGCGGCACAACCACGTGAAAAAAAAAAAATCAGCGCCGCTAGGCGGTTTTCTATTATCTATCATATTACTTTGTGGGGAATTGACAAATTGGCGCCCCCTGTAGCTGCAGGCGCTCCTGCTTGACCCCCCTCCCGGAGGGGGTCTCGCCCAGGGAGTAATTCAATGTAGAACCGCCACTGGACCCAATAAAACTCTGCTAAGTCTACTTGCAACCTCTCTTTACAAGTTGCATATGTTTATGAATATTCCACGCTTTGGAGGACAAATATTTCCACTGGTCATTTTTGTCAAAATGTAATGCCAGCATCAAACCTTAAACTCCTGTTGAGTCTTAACCACTAAACAAATAATTTATTCAATGACAAAAAGTGCTGAATTATTCACATATCTTTATTAGTTCTGCTGAATTTTAACAAATGGGTGGTTTTAATCAAGCCAGAACAGTACTAGTAACATAAATGCAAACAATAAGTTTGAAACGTATAAAATCGGTACCATTTTGTTCTCTCAACAATGCATTACTGTAACTACATTTATCACCTACATCAAAAGGAACATCATTTTTGGACAGGGTTGCTATGATTGCACCATTATGGTAGGCCAATAGGCTATCTACACAGTTAAAAAAAAAAAAACACACACAAAGGAAAACTCAAATGGCACATATTTTCTCTGTCAGTTCACCATAATATAATAACAGTAATAAAGATGATAATACTATGTAATACCTTAGAGATACGTTAATATTCTTGAGCAACATCTTTGTATGCTGGCATAAACAACACATATAAAAGCTGTGATATTCACATCTGAGTCTACTGTACATCATAACTTGTGTGTTGGACTCTACATAGTGCAGTTAGCCTGAATGCTCCCTTTAAAGAGGCAGACTCCCCACTTTTCTGATTTTTTTTTTTTAAAAACTTCCTTCTCCCCTGCTTTGTCTAAATGAACTATACAGAAGAAAGTAGTTTTCCAGGATATACAGACTCCCTCAGTTTGAAATTTCAGTCTCACTGCTCTTGTGTCAAGCTTTGATGTACATTTTCCTGTACTTAAAGAAAATCCCTTTGCTCATGATATATCTTCACTTGCTGTATTGCCACTAGTCCCTCTATCCTCAGTCTCACAAGCTGAAGCTTTTCATATGTATACACACATGCACACACCCACTTGCGCGCACATACTCTCTCATACACACATTTACAATCTATAACTATTATAAGTATTTCTTTCTAGTATATCATACATTCTATAAAATGTTTTTAACTTTGGGGATACTGACTGCTTTCTCAGATTTCTTGGCTGTGAATGCACAAAGTGAACAACACAATTATCATAATAACCAAATTCAAATTGTGTGCTTCCATTCACATTCTCCTTGCAGTTCAATGAAAAGAAATTTGAGTTGGGAGAGCTGTGAAAGCTCTCCAGTGACCTCTGGCGTTCGTTTTTAGTCACAGCAGACAATCTGCAGTGAAGGCGAACCAGGCTCTCCCACATCTTTACACTTATTCTATATTCAGTTGGGGTTGATTATCTGCTAAACATATCCATTTAATTCAATTTGTAGAAAATATAAACTCTGTTGGTCTTAATAATGTGTTTAAATGGGTCATGTGTGTTGGACCCTGTGCATGACTTACAAAATGAATTCAAAAATCAGTCTGTGTGACCTTTAATGTCAACATCTGCTGGGATTTAACTGAAATAGACCAGCCATGTGTGATGATGTTGTGTAACTGGTTTGTTGATATTATCATTAAAGCACTGAGAATAATAATCATACTACTGATATTTTTTCATCTATTCCCAGCATTGTTTATTCTCTTATACATGCTGGAAAGAATGGAGTAAGGTGCTCTCTGGCCAAAAATGTAAGTTAACATCACACACTCTGACCTCTAATTCTACTTTTACATTACCAGTGACACAGACTTACAATGAATAAATACCGCATAATGTTCTTGTTGATCATTTCTGACAATATCCCTGATTGTCTTGGTCCTTTTCTAGCATGGGCATTAAATGACCCCTGTATTAGTGCTGTAATCTAAACATTGTCATTTAACATTTTGTTTTTCAGCCATCCATCAGTTTGGCACACTTTTCATGAACAATGATTATGTAAGATGTAGTTGTGTGCAACTCGAGAAAAATCATTGAGAGATTCAATGTGATTCATTTTCCTGTTTGTTACTGATAAAGTTGGATTTTACAGTCAGCTTTTGTTGCTGTTTAGTGTCTATAGTTCCTTTGAAAAGTATGTCAGACTGTACAGATTTATTCTATTGTAGACTGAAATAATTTTTTACTGTATGCTGAAGTGGTTTTGTGTAAGAGGCCTTG
Organism: Toxotes lorentzi; assembly: GCA_037833715.1. Classification (NCBI taxonomy): domain Eukaryota; kingdom Metazoa; phylum Chordata; class Actinopteri; family Toxotidae; genus Toxotes; species Toxotes lorentzi. Next base: position 8,425,228 of record JBBMJY010000024.1, on the reverse strand, counting down.
TCACTGTGTGTGTATTAAATTGGGTAATTTGTAACCATTTCATGGAACTGTCTCTATATCTCAGTGGACTCTATCCTCTCCAGGCGTGAGGGTCCTGCCCAGGGAGGGGCGAGCTGGTGGAGAGAAGGAGGGCCCTTCTGGTCTTCACAAGGTGGGGAGAGGGTGAGGGCGATGGGGCCAGGAATAGAGGGTGGGGGCTGAGGAGACAGAGGTGAGAGGGCTGGTGGTGGTGGAGGTGGAGAACTGGAGGAGGTGGGGGAGGTGGTGGTGGTAGTTGTAATAGTGGTGGTGGTGGAGGTTGTGGTTGGTTTGGCTCCCAACTGGCTCATACGTTTTTCCAAAGCTTGGTTTTTCTGCAGTGTTTCCACATAGCTGAGCTGCAGCTGTGCCTGGTATTTCAAAACCCGTTCCTTCTCGTCCTGCCAGGTATGTCGCTCTTGGTCAAAGTTGAGGGCCTGGCGTTCCCGTTGCTGCCGCTCCAGGCGTAATGCGGCCTGAAGCTGCTCTAACTGCCTGCGCAGTTCCCCTGCTTCATCCCAGTGACCCTCCTGGACCCGCTGTGGCTGATGGGCATCCTGACGCAGTTGCACTTCCTGGCAGAGTTGAGCCTCATGACGTAGCTGTGCCTCTTGACGCATTTGGGCCTCATGGCGGAGCTGGGCCTCCTGACGGAGCTGCGCCTCTTGACGCAGCTGTGCTTCTTGACGTAGTTGGGCCTCTTGACGGATTTGCACTTCATGGCGGAGGTGAGCCTCCTGACGAAGCTGGGCCTCCTGGCGTAGTTGGGCCTCAGGCCGAATTTGGACATCCGGACGCATCTGGATGTCCTGCTGCAAGTGGGCATCTTGCCGCTGCTGCACATCTCGCCACTGAGCTTCTTCGCGTTGCTGCCTCTCCTGTCTCTGAGCTTCCTGCCTTTGGGCTTTGGCTTCATCACTCTGAAGACTCAGCAGTGTGTCAGAGGTGGGGGTGAGGGAGTTGGTCGAGGTTTCAGTGGGGTTACGTGGGCAGTGGACAGCTCCCCAGGGTGGCAAAAGTCCTGCAGCAGCTAGGTTAGGGCTCACCACAACTTCCGCTCCTCTGCTCACTTCACTCAGAGCTCGCTTTAAACTAAGCACCTCTGCTTCAAATACACCAAGCTTCTCTCTGAGGATGGACACCTGAGGAATACATACATGAGGTATACATTATCACAGAAAATCTAATTCAGTTTTAAATGTGGTAGGCGAAAACTTACTCTGCATTCTCTGATAAAAAAAAGGGCATTTGATAATTGCATAAATTGTAAATTGTACTTATTAAAAAAACACTGCTCTTAAACCTGCTGCCTCTTCAGTAATGAAATGCCCAACATATATATTTATGTATGTAAGCTGCTTATGAGCTCACACTGTACAAAGGAAAAAACTGTTGCAGCTGTAATATATAATGTTTCCCAATCCCCAATTTGTCCTCGTCTCCTCGCCAAGTTTTTGGAATCCCTTCGAAGGATTTCCAGGATTAAACGATCAACAATCTGATTAAGTGGTAAGCATCCCAATCCTGCAATCCCTCTTGCTGTAAATTATATTTTGACTGCTTTGGATTGTAATCAACATTGTATTAGTCTTTTTGTAGACCCCTCTAAAGCCTTTGATAAAGTCAACCATTCCCTGCAGCTACACAGGATTTTCATCATAGACCTAGAATTGTATAAGCCCTAGATCCTACAGCTTGTTGTAAATGTCATGCATTTTTGGGTGATGTATGACCACCGTTTTTTTCATACAGGGTTTCAGTGGATTGTTAACTTCTGTGCACTATTCATTTGCTTTTGTTTTTCTGTTATTTGTAATCTCCACTGCTCAAGTCCTGTGCTCTGAGTATTAACTGCAATGTAACTGAAAACCTACCTCTGACAGAGTCCTCCTCAGCTCTCCCTCACACTTCTCCAGCTCCAGACTCTTGGTGCTATAGGAGTCCTTCAGGCCCAGCATGGCCTCCTCCCGCTCCCTCAGCTGGGCATTGAGCTCCTTCAGCTGGCCTCTCAGGGCCACCATCTCTCCAGCTCGCTGGGTCACTTCGGCTTGACTCTCCCTCAGCTGCTGCTTCAGCAGTGAGATCTCTCCTGCCTTCTGACACACCTGCCACATGAGGAATGGGTTAGTGGTATTTTATTTTTGTATGTAAGCACTGTGGTAAATATATTTCTTATCCCACAGCATAGAAGTGTGTTGCTTGTTCACACATACTTACAGACACAGGCAGCTTTGCACACACCGTTACACTCAGTGTTCCACTGCTCAGTCTACCATGATGTAACCCTGATAACATTTTATCAACTAGTCAAGCGCAATAACTCATATACTCATATCTCACCTCCCACTTAGTCTCCTCCAGACGAGGCAAGATGTCAGCTTGCTCCTTCCTGTAATCCAGACACTTTCGCTCCAGCTCCTCTCTCTGGGCTAAGAGAGCTGCCATCTCCTCCTGGAGCCTCCTCTTGTCCTGGGACAGACGGGTTATCTGGGCTTGAAGGGCAGTCTGGGAGCGCTGAGCACGACGTGTAACCTGCAAAAAAAAGCATGCATACAGTCTAAGTTTTGATGGTCTCTTTCTATATGTGGATTTGACCTAAGATTTGACCTAACTGCCTTTCAGATGATGCTGCATTTTACCTGCATTTACCTGCATTAACCATTCAAAACCTTGGAGATTCCACCTACCATGTAGCAATACTTGGCTTCCTCCTAAGATATACAAAGCCAACCAAATTTGAATCTTCCACAAGCATAAAATTTCTCTATCAATATTTGCGTGTTGCTTGACAGCAATGCTTCCTCAAAAAGGACATCTTCCTACTTTATTCTTTTGGAGTAATATAATTTCAGGAATATAGCTAAATTTATTAGATAGCTTAAAATATTACAGTGGTCTATCAGATTTTTCTTGTATTCCTTTGGGCCCAGAAGGGGCCAAATGACTGTTTTTTTGTGGTGGATTTACAAAGTAAATTTCAAGATGATGACAGCGGACCATTGTGCTATATGGCATATACCAATATATACTTCAATACCAATTTAATTACCAAATTGCCATTAAAATAATATTAGACATGAAAGTGAAGAAAGAGGCTTGATGTTTGGTCAACATGTCACTTTAGTGGCAGAATAGTTAACTTCCAATTTCTTAGACTTTTAAAATGGATTGTAAGAATGAGATCAAACCTTTCAGCTTTTTTCACCTTTTTATCCCCATATCTATCTGTATGTTCTCCAAAAGGTGCTGTCATTACATCAGATTAGACATTCTGCACATCTTCCAAGATTTCATACGGATTACAATTTGACTCAATGCAAATAAAGAAAAACAAAACATAGTGACATCTATGATGTTGTATTGTTAGATTGAAGTACGTAGTGAGGTCACCTGCTGTAAGCGTGAAGCATAGTTCTGTCTCAGCTCGTCCATCTGTCGCTCCCAGACACGCTGCTTCTCCTCAAACACCTGAATGATTGCTGCCTCACTTTGGTCCAGGTTTCTGCGCATATGCTGCACCTGGTAGAAAGGAAGAAGCCATTTTTTTTTTTTAAGTAGTAAAAGTAGAAGAAACCCCTCTTGGATATACCAGGATGGTATTAAGATTTTTATCATCTCATGACCCCTTCAATTCAGTCAATGTACACCCCCTTTTTAGGATGCTGATCCCTAGGTTGGGAACCACTGTCCTATATCTTGAAGTACCTGCTCCAGTTTTCCTGACACTGGCAGGATCTTGGGTGGGTTGTGGTTTGGAGGGTTTTTTTTTTTTTTAAAGTAGTAAAAGTAGAAGAAACCCCTCTTGGATAACAAGTTGTGGGACAATCAGCAATTAGCCTTTTGAAGTAAGTAATACTGCCCAAGATACAGATTTCTACGAAACTTTTAATTTGCTTTGACATATCTACATTTTCAAGTGGTCTCTGACCTCTTGTTCTTTTTCCCACAAGCGGTCCTCGAGGTCCTGGATGATGTCGTCAGAGGAGGGAGAGGGGCGCAGAGGAGCTGGGGCATCACTCAGGTGGCTCAGCCTCTGATAGGACGAGGAGCTCTTTCCCGAGGAAGACCGGCCACTGTCAGAGGCGCTGAGCCCGTTCTGGAGGAAGGAACCACATCCCAATACATTAAGATGATGAACAGTGACGCGCATTAAGCACCAGACTAAGCTACTATAGATGAGGACCCTACCTGGTAGCCAGGCTTTTCCAGCTTGTCCAGGCCTGCGGCTGCCCCAGCCATGCCCAACCTATTGATGTGGCTGGTGGAAGCACTGAGAGGCCCCAGGACTGCTGGGGGCCCACAACCAGAACCTGACCCCGTGTAGGTGGGCAGGCTTGTCAGGGAGTTTCTCCCTGAATCAGACATCCCTCCCTGAACCACCTCATTACCATTTCCCCCACCCTCACTTCTGCTGACCCTCACTGGACTGTCCTGGTCCAGGAGCAGGGCCTCTGGGACCTCTCCTGATTCTCCTCCTCCTCCGTCCCTGCCTCTCCTGCCTCCTCTGCTCTCACTGAACCCTTCACTCCTCGCCTCAGTCTTGCCCTCGCTTCCAGCCCCTCCTGCCTGGCCCACCAGGTTCTGCATGGAGTGGAAGCTCTTGGGAACCACCGGCTTGAAGGCAGAGGGACGAACAAGGCCTGAGTTGTTCTGCATCGCCTGCAACATAGGTGGGGGATGGAAGGAAAGAATGATAATAAGAGAATTAAGAGATACTTGTACACTGTAGTAAAAGTTTCAGGGATAAATGATGTGATGTGTTTAACATAATGGCACAATAGGGGACATGCATTTTACACGTTATGAGATGAATGTGATTTCTTTTTTTAGGCACATTAATCCTTGCAAGCAGGTGTGTGGCAGATGGTATAAATCGTGTTTTTAAAGGATGGTATTAAGATTTTTATCATCTCATGACCCCTTCAATTCAGTCAATGTACACCCCCTTTTTAGGATGCTGATCCCTAGGTTGGGAACCACTGTCTTATATCTTGAAGTACCTGCTCCAGTTTTCCTGACACTGGCAGGATCTTGGGTGGGTTGTGGTTTGGAGGGTTATGGCTGGCTGGATTGTTCTCACTGTCAGTTCTGGCAGCTGCCATCTCTCTGTGCTGGTGTTGGTTCATGCCAACGCCGTTCTTCTCATTTGCTCCTCGGCCCACAATGTTCCCACAAACATCCAGACCTGCAGCCTGCATTTCCCTCTCTCTTTCTCTCTCCATCCTCTCATTCTCCAGCCTCTCCCTTTCCCTCTCCCGCTCCCTTTCCCTCTCCCGTTCCCTCTCCCTTTCTATCTTCTCCCTCTCGATTCTCTCCCTTTCCCTCTCTCGGGCTCTCTCCCTCTCCCGTTCCCTCTCTCGCTCCAGCCTCTCCCTCTCCACTCGTTCTCGCTCCCTCTCCCGGTTCCTCTCCCTCTCTCGCTCTCTCTCTAACCTCTCTCGGTCCCAGTCTCGGTCCCGGTCCCTGTCTCTCCCCCTCTCACGCTGCCTCTCCCTCTCCCTCTCCCACTCCCTCTCCCTCCTGCCTGCTCCGTTGCCACATTCCAACTGGTTGTTGTTAGACGGGGCAGCCATGGTACATTCAGTGTTAGTGGAGGAGGCTGTTTCGGTGGGTCGGTCAGTCCCGGTACAGGTCCCAGTCCCGATACTAACACTCCCTCGTTCATCACTAGAAGCCGTCCCGTCTGATATAGTCGCCGGGGGGCGGGGCAGCCGCTCTGCGCTGCAGCTGCGGTCGGCAGGGCAACGGCGAGAGAGAGGAGGGGCACGGGGCAGGGTGGTCCTCGTGCCCACAGACTTCATGGCAAACTCCTGCTCTCCTGCCACCCCACTGCCAACACTGCCCATAGTGGGGGTCAAAGGTCAGGGATTAGAGGTTAGGAGTCAGGATTGGGGAGGGTCACAGATACATTTGGAAGTAGTGTGGGTCATCACAACCTAATGCAGGTAGTGGGGGCACACACACTAGAGGAACACAGAAAAACGAAAGGAGTTATACAATAGTGTAATTGCATAATGGCTAGTTATACAATAATAGCTAATGCAGAATAGACTCCAGCCCACATACAGTGGCAGCGTAGTCCTCCCACCATGATAAAAATGATAAAGGTCATATGGATAAATCTGGACACCCCACATAAAAATAAAGTGTAAAAATAAAACTCTCCTCCAAAAAGTACAGTTTTTTTGAAAAGTGCAGTTGCATTTTTGAACTGGAGTAGTTTATTTGTTAGTGTTTTTTGTATGTTATATGGATACAATACAAAACAACAGCCCTGCAGCAAATACAACTTTTTACACATGTTTTGGGTCAATTAGAGCTCAGAGCCACCTAACTCCCTGTCAGACCTCTTTTCAACAAACTGTAATAATAATAACCGAAATCCAAATAGATTTATTTGGGATTTGGGAGGGTTAGTGCTGTGTAAACACCAATCACAGATATAGAGCATGAAAAACCATGGTCTCTTAGACCCCAAACAGAAGTAATGTGTCGTTTTCTGTAGTGGATGTCTAGTTCAAAATCTGCCTTAAAATCAATTCCCTCAAAATTTTGAGATTTCATGAGGCATTAAGGTGATAAAACGTGTTAAACGTGTTTTTAGAGCAAGGGTTAATACAAGGGTTAAGTCTATGGTAAATTGTGAAGCTGTAGTCATTGGTGGTATATGAGGTTTCTTTACAAAATAACTGGAACACCTTAGATTAAAGTGTAGTACATTCCAACACAAAAATACTATAAACTGTGGCCTAAAATTACCACATCACCTCTATCATCACCTCTCTATCACAGACTCAATATCCAAATCTCAACATTTTAAACTACTCAAAAGGGATACTTGCTGCAGGGCTGCTGTATTAGTTTGCATGAGGCTGCAGTGTACAGGTATTTCTGTGTATTTCAGGGTTTACCAGTTTATCAGGTACACCTGGCTAAAATGAAGGCAATGTAATAAAACAGTCCCACAATAAATCTTACCTTCTTGGGTGTTATAAGGTTCTTTTTTTGGGCAGGTTTATTTCTGATATTTAGTCTACCCAATTATTTCACATAATTGTGGCATGGACAAACTATTAGGGCCACCTCTCAGGATACTGGAATAGAATTCGGCAGCACCACTAGCTACAGTCTTCAAAATGACCATGAAGTTGAATCAAAACTCCTCACAAAAACAGTTTCATTTTGTTCCTAATAAACTGGAAACGGGATGTATATTCAGAGGCTGTAGTTTGCTGTGTAGCTGAACTGTACAGAGTTATTGGGCATCCTGCGGTCTAGAGCTTTTAGGATGCTGGCTACTACATCTCCACCTGACTTTTGTTGCACATATTTCTGGTAAGTCATTCACTGTCTTCTGTCCTAGTAAAGACAAAAATGTCCAAAAACACTACGAGAAAACCCTCAGTGTAAATAAGTACAATTCAACATCACCACTGCAACCTCCAAAATTACCATAAAGCTGAATCAACATCAATGTAGAGTGCATGTGTATATATAACCACATCACGAAGGAAGGGTTTATTGCAGGACTGTTGTATTAGACAACTCAGTGGAGTACATATATGTGAGCGCATAAGACGCCTGTGTTCTTGCATAAGTAAATATGTTTGTGTCTGGGCTATTATGTTTAAATGTCTATAATCTGTGGCCATCATCAACTATACAGAATCACAACGTTACACATTTAAGAGCTTGCTCACACGTGAATATTCACACCATCAAAATCTTACAGTAACATATCAGCCTGGTTATAGACAGACAGAGATAGAGAGATAGATAGATAGATAGATAGATAGATAGATAGATAGATAGATAGATAGATAGATAGATAGATAGATA
>JBBMJY010000024.1:8361331-8402430 GCA_037833715.1 Toxotes lorentzi | reverse complement strand
CCAACTACAGACATTGGCTTACCGGTATCTGATGGGTTTTACCTGCCAGCAGCGAAGAAATTATTCCCCCCCAATATCTTATTCAATATTTATTTTCAAAAAAAAAAAAAAAAAAAAAAAAAACCAACACGAGACCATTTTGACTTTTACATTTTATTATCCCCAGTGCAGACATTTACATGCGTTTGCTCGTCCTCTTGTATACAATGCCACCAACAGTCATTGTCTGGGGAGGGGATAAAAAATAAAAAGTGTTAAAAAATAATTAGAAACAGATTGAAATAAAAACTGAGTAACTGAAATAGAAATTGATTTGTGAAGTTACACATTTCATCTACTCACATTGACAATTGTGTTCCCATCCACCAGTTCTGTAACTGATTCAATTCCCTTCAGGGAGACCTTCAACTTGTTGCCTTCACGCTGAACCACCGCCTTCATGTAACATGACATAAGATTAGCTTCAAATCAGGGACACTATGTTCTTCCTTCCTAACTACTGTTACTTTATAGTTTGAGTTTCTTTTTAACACGGCATTTCATTTGTTTTGCCTCTTTAAAGTCAGTGTCCTGGCTTACCTTGATCCTCTCTCCAGTGAGGGTCTCCAGCTCAGCCTCCTGTCCAATGGTGAAGGTGTTTACAAGGACCTTTGAGCCAGTAGTGACTGTCACTTTGAAGTCATCACCAGTTTCCTCAATCTCAGAGATGCTCTTGATATCTTTGCCTTTCTGAATGAGCTCATCAGGGAGACCTAAAAAAAGAAAGTCACTGATTAAGAGAAACAATCAAAACTTTACAGATTAAAACTTGTTGCAGTGAAGTAGTAGTGTTTTAATGTTCCATACTTTACTAATAAAAAGTTTTCAGTTTTGCCTGCAATTAAAAAAAAAAAAAAACCCAAACCAAAAAAAAAACCCTAGCAGTCATGAAACTTATCACCCATCTCACCAATCGCCTTCATGAAAGGCTCGAAATTCTCCTGAGACTCCAGCTGGTACTTTCCAGAGAAGGACATGGTGGCAGACAGCGAAGGTAAAGTACAAAGCAGCTATCTGGCTGCTTTATACTCTCAAACTCCAGCGCTGCAATCATTAACCGCAGGTGCCTCCAATTAAGGCAGCTCCAGCCCACTTCATCCAGCAGAGCCCACAAAAGATCCACCACCACCAACAAGGACAGAGAGGAAGAGATAAGAAAAAAAAGTAGGTACAGAGTGACCAGACCAGAAGTGAGGTAACCTTTAATGCAGAGGGGAACATAGTAAAAATATGTGACATTTACATTGAACTTGACAGTCACACATCCCAATGTATATGTATATGAATCATGCCTGATAAGTGCTGACAGGGCATGATGTTGCCATCATGTTTCAGTTTGAACATTTTGATCCTTTCTCTCATCCCTCATCCCCCTTCCTTCCCTCAACCCTCAGACGTGGCCTCTTGATTTCAGTTCCTTCTTTTCATCTTGTTTCTCCCTGTTTTTCTTCCTTTTGTCTTTCCTGTGGCCATTTCTTTCACCTCTTCCCTTTTGTTTTTTTTGTTCTAGTTGATCTTCTACACAGTTTGTTCTTTTTTTTCAGTGCATCTCTGTTTGAAAAAAAAAAAAAAGATTGTTTTAAAGAAGCTGGAGTTTTGGAGAAGATGTTTCTTTCTTGTCATTGGTGAAATCAGCTTTTTAGGATTTGTCTGCAGGCCATAGCATGGGAAACATTTCTCTATATTTTTACTAAACCAGGCAATACAGACAACATTTGCAGATTCATGCCAAAAAAAGAAAGAAAGATGAAAACTCAACAGTTGAATTTTTGTCTATTTTCTAAGAAGACATCATTGCGATTTTTTTTAGCAGCTGTTAAAAACCCTCCTGGAGTTCACTCTCATTTCCACAATGTGAACTATACTCTACATTTAATCACAAAGGTCCTTCATTCAGATGATGTCACTTTTCAAGATAAGATTCGTGAAAAAAAGGCAGCTTTCACAGTGCAGACCCAGACACGATGAAATAATTCATTCCAGCGCAATGTAAATAAATAATCTGTCATCAGTGTAACAGAGTATTAAGTTGTGTGATTTCTTCTATTAGCTGTGTTTATAACATTTGTTTAATATTGACATCCTGCACCGAACAAGAACTTTTGATTTCACCTGGAAGTTGACCCGCAATGGATCAAAGGTGACATTCATACAAGATAACCGTCATAACAGTTGCAACAGCAATATTGTGTCACTGGAGCTGCCACGAAAACACACACGGCGTCATGAGAGGGTCCTTTGCATTCATGCAACACTTGCTCTGTTACAGGATTGTACAAAGCTGGACATCTGAAAGATAAAAATGGCTGTGGGTTTTGTAGATTTGGTGATAGGGGAATATCGTCTAACACAGCAACCTGATAAGATTTATGCTGACTTGTTCTTTACTGTGTGGAGAAAAGGATTTAGAAGGTTTGATACTGTCTAGACTGCAGCCAAGTTTTATGCACACGTTTCAGTAAGGCGGTTCAAAAGTAATGGGCAACATTTTCTACTCTCTCAAAACTTTATTTCAACATGCAGATTTCTGGATGACCACTGTCAGTTTTCACCCCTATTTTCATACATTAAAAATATATTGACAAAGGCACTCTACAGAAGTACTCCAGGGTAAAGAGCAAAATCAGAGTGATGATGACAAACATAGAAATACTATGATATGAACTAGAACTAGTCCCATTTCATCTCTACAGCTGGAGAGCTTCCCGTGTAACCTTGGAGTCCAGAAGCAGCTCATTGGTGGATTCGATGAGGAGAAGTGTGACCAGCCAGATGCAGGAGCCTGCGGATGATGTCACCGGGGTCGCTGCTGTCGAATTGGCCAGTTTGTTCGTCCCCTTCCTCTTCGATGAGGCAGGATTGGTCTGTGGTACAACCCTCTGTGGTGAAAACACAAGGAGTTATTACTAATATCATGGTTATCTGTTATTGCAGCAATACGCTTTACAATGTGTTCTTATCAGGTTTTGTGACACGGGACAGTGAACTTTATCAGAACAAGAGGGCAGATGAAGGGATTACTGAAGTAGTACAGCTCATGTAAAGACCCAGTATGTTGCTTGCATTTTGAAATGGGAACAGCTCTAATAGGAATTAAGCTTCTAATGCTGGCAGAATTTGTAAAATGACATATTAAAATGTATGTTAACTTGAGTAGCTGCGATCAAACCTGACGTTCTTGTGCCACAGAAGCAGTGACTTTTACCATTTACCTAAATCAAAGTTAGCAATGAAGTAGAAAGAGACTGAAAACTATGAGCAAAACTATGTGCAGTACATTTACTCAAGTACTGTATGGTTGTGAGTTGTTCGTACTTTGCTTGAGGATTTTAATTCTATCCTACTCTCTACTTCTGCGCTACAAACATCTCAGAGGGAGATACTTCTCATTGCAAAACATTTGACATGTTTAGTTACTAGTTACTTTTACAAATTCAGCTTTTAAAAGCCTAAAACATGTGATTGAGTACAGCTATAGGTATAGTAACAAGACCAGGTCAAAACTTAGTATATGCTAGGACCACATGTGGTGATCCAAATTCCCAATAAAGCTGTTCTCATTTACATGTTTTCCTGTTTCTGTTCTCCGATGATTAAACAAGTATGAAATAGTGATTGAAGTGTTGCCCACTGAGGCTACAGGTACTTTTTTAAAAAAGAAGTAGCTAAAGGGGTCTGAAAAGTTAGTAAGTCTAGCAACAAAGGCGCAAAGTTGGCTACTCTGCCTGTAAACGTTCCCCTGATGATGTGACTGTGTAGCCAAAAAATAGCTACAGTTAGCTCCACTACCTTTTTTTAAATTCACTTATATGTACTTATATTTAGGATTTCCTGACCTGCATCACAGCACAGTCCTGAAGCAGCACAGCGACCTCCCTCAGATCCACAGGGTCTCCCTCCTGCCTGGCAGGGGGTTAGCAGGTAGTTCTCCTCCACACAGTGAGCTGTTTCTGGGGAGCCCAGCAGGCAGCCGAGGCCCTCCCCGCAGCAGATACTGGGGCCGAAGCAGCGGCCCCTGTCTCCGGGTCCACAGGACATGCACTGGTGGAGGAAACAAGTATCACCACAACTTAGCATTTTGTCATTACATTTATCATGAGCTTTAAAAAAATCTTGATAAAAGCAGCTCACCTTGCGCAGTGGTGCGTCCATGATGGACCTCTTTCCACCGATAGGACAGTTGGAGATGTAACAAGCTGAACATAGAGACAGGAGAAAAAGTAGGCACACGGACACAGCAGCCCCAGTCATTTCTGCGGAGAGAGTGAAGGATCGACAGACAGGAGAAAAATAAAGAAAGAATTCAGTACGACTGACCACAAAATCTAATGATCAGAGAGCAAAATTCACTCACTTGTTGCTTTAAAGTCAGTGAACAGTAGGCTTCAAGTTCTCGTTTCAGGTGCTCCCAGATGATTCTCTATCTTTCATCGTGCCAATGTCATGTCTTATATACTGCCAGAACTTCCTTTGATAGTGACACAGAAACCCAAAAGCCACTTAGAGATCCTTAATGAGTTCGTTTCAGTTACTGTCACCTCTGGAGATGAAGCTGAGCACTGGTCAGGCGGGGTCAAAGGGCCTGGCAGTTCTGTGGCCTGGTTTGTGTTTTGCAATTCAGAATCATTAGAAAAGGACTTGTGCTGCGTGACCGTGCATGTTAGAGATGATGATGGAGAGTCAGAGAGGTCAAGAAGAGGACGGGGACATGAAATCATTCAAAGCATGAGTGGACACAAGTGTAGTACAACTTTGATCTGCTTTTTACACACATTAAAGAGTCTTCTTTATGAAGTGTCTTTTGCAGGGCACATGGGGGAAAGTTTAAAAAAAGAAAAAGCTGGTTTCTAAGGTCATGAGAAGAAGGTCCATCTCTGAACCTCGGCCTGCTGAGCCACCATGTTGGCTCAGCAGTGCTGTACACAGAGTCTGTAGCAGAGCGGATGTTTGTAAACAAACCAAATCATGACAAAAAGACACACAAACTGGCACACACACACTGACAAATTTTCCTTTCTATTTATAAAGTCCTTAATTCCTCACAGGAATTGATGCACACATTGTCCAGGTCTGAGGTTAATTGGTTTTATGAGCTAATTAATACAGCTAATGATCAGCCACAACTCATAATAGACAGTTTCACTGTTTCAATGATATGAGCGCAATTACTGCAGCTCCCTCCTGATCCTCTAACTGCCACCTCATCTCAATTAAAAACAAGTTGATAACATCGTCGTTGTTTGCTAACTTCTGTGCCAGAAGTGAAGAGCAGGACACTTAGACTTGGACTTACATTAGGGTATTTAGATTTCACACCCACAGACGGGTCATGTCATGTCTCCAGTTACATTTGAAACATGCAGGTGGTGTAAACAGGACTGAGGTGTCACAATGGGACACTCTTGCCACCTAGTGGCTATGTTGACACATTTCATCTATTTATGCCTAAATATTTCATTGTCTCTTACTGTTTTCATCTGTCATGCTATTGCAGAAGGTGGTTAAAATAACAGGAATACTTATCATGTAACACTGTGCAAGCTACTATAAAAAACACCATAAACACGGTGCCGAAAATTACCATTTAGGAAGAAGAAAACTATCTAATTCTTTAACTATCTCTTTTTTTCTTTAAAATGAAACAAAAACTGAACATGAAAGGTTTCACAGAAGTAGTATTTGCTGCAGGGCTTTTATGCTAGATTGCATCATACCACACAGGTGTTAACGTTATGGTGCACAGCTCCTGTCAGACATGACAGAAACTGTGCACCCACCAAATGAATTTTGTCTTCTGCAGTCTGAAAGACCTGAAACATGTTTACCCTTAAGGTTTGTAGAGCAGTTCAAAAGCTTAATCTTTACATATTCCATGTAAAACACAGATTGTGTTTATTTTAAATATAAGATCAGTCTTTGTCAATAGGTGTTTCTTTGAGCTGGATAAAGACAAAAATCATTTCTCTCCTCCCCATGTTCTTCCAAAAGCTGTACAAATCCCTATTTCATAGAGAAATGGAGATGTCTATCTAGTGTTTCCTTATTTTTCTGCAGGAAGGCACTAGGCTTGTTGACTTCCTCTCCCCTCCCTTCCTTCCTTCTCTCCGAAGGTACTCATCTGAAAAATGAGAACAAAGTGATTGTTCCTGTTCTCTTTCTTAAGTCACTTCAAATACTATCCGTGGACGGGCGGCTCATTGTCAGGAGAGTTGCAGCGCGAGCAGGAGGGAGAGAACGCTGGTACAGGTACAACAGCAGCAGCTGCAGCAGCACCTCAGCCACAGCATCACAGAAAACACACTCTGCTACACTCAGCTGGTAAGTTCCACACACAGGCTTCACTGCAGCCTCACGCAAACACACACTTACATGGCACTGACTGGCATACGGGCAAGGAGGGGCTTCGGTTTTAATGGATTGTTTGGAATGCATGGTGTGGCAAAGTATGGGCTGGGGTCTCTGAGCAGTGCACCTTAAGAGGGAGAGGTGAACACTGATAATATCCAGGAGAACATTTGAAACCGACTGGAAAACACCGAAAATTTCGATTTGCATCTGAACAAGATTCCTCTTGCATTCTGCATGTTATTTATGTTTTCCATATGTTTACTAATAACAAACTGAAATCCAACGACTTGTGTCCCTGTGATGTGTCTTTCCATTATTTATTGATATGGAGAGATACTCCCTGTGCCTAGACAGCGTGCTGCGCTGCTTGTAAGTTTTCAAAGTCTGTTTTTGCAGAGACAAAATGACACATATAAATGTGAATTTGTGAATTCATCTGTAATCCCCACAAGCTTTAATCACCTTCATCTCATGAGCTTCCCGAAGTTTATCATCCTCATTTGTCATCATCTTTTCAACATGGCTTAGAAACATTGCAATAATATTTTACTGTCTGCATGAATGTGAAGCTGGGTCAGTGAGTTGAGAGTTGAAATTAATCTTTCGACAGCTTTTGGGAATCAATTAATCATTTAAGACAATCGTTTTAGGTATTACATAGTCCCAGTTTGTAAAATATGAGACTTTCCTGCTTTTCTTTAACTTATGTGACTGTAAACTGGAAATCTTTAGATTTTGGATTTTTGGTCAAACAAAACAATATTTTAAGATGTTCCCTTGGGTTTTAGTTCTTTAAATTGTGACATGCATTTTTCACTATTTGCTGAACATGTTTGACCAAACGATGAAACAATTAATTGAGAAAATAATCTTCAGATTAATCATCAATGAAAATAATCTTTGCTTGCAACTCTATGATAATATGCGCATTATGTGTGTATCATTGCATATCACTGATATGAATCCAAGCAGTTTCTCATTGATAAGCACTGAACTATTTACAGGAATAGAATAGATAAGTACAACATTGCTAAACACTATTTGAATGTCATGCAGAAGTAAGACAGTTCCCCTCTAATTATCCTACGTTGATTATCACGTCTTTTCATCCATAACCATCATCTACACCAAAACATGCACACACACAAACAGAAGTGTAGATGTTACTTATAGCCCTGTGATATATTAACATCACGGTTTCACGCTTATCAGTAATTTTATCACTTTCACACAGACAGCACGCAGAGATTCAGAATAAAACATCACGTAGCACTATCAGTGGAGGAAAAAAGGGGAAGTTTTTGGCTATCAGTGCAAAAAAAAAAAAAAAAAAGATCAAGAGAGCAGAGAAAAAAAGAGATGGAGAAGCGAAAAGTGTGCGGGAGGTAGAGGTTAGCATTTCACAGATAACTTCCTAATTTCAGGAGAGGAGGAGATCTGTGAGAAAGGAAGAAGTGAAAGGTGTCAGGTCGAACACTGAAAGGTGTGGGTGTCGACACCATCGTGTATGTGTGCCCGGTTACAATTCCTTCCAAAGAAGTCTTCAGAGAAACAGTTTCATATCATAAATAGAAACCAGAAGAAACCAGACACAGAGTCATTGGATGTACTTTTGTCAAGTTTTCCTCCAAATGATGTGCCTGTTTTTGAGGCCGCAAGTATAACTTGCAGAATTGTGGTTAATGGAGCCCACATTGCCCACAATTCATCATCACCTCAAATAAATTTTGAGGTATTGCTTCTGTTTTTTATTTTATGCTACTACATTCTCCTACTCCTACCACATTAATCTGACAGCTGTAGTTTCTAGTTACTTTACAGATTAAGATTTTATATAAAAAGGCACATGAATAGTTTTTTACATTTTGATCATACTCGTGTGTACAATGGAGTATTTTGCACTGTGGCATTGCTAATTTAAAAGAGTATTTCACTCAGGCATTGTACTCCTAAAACACTGCTGGACTCTCTATGGACAGTTTAAAGAAAGAGGGATCAAAATCGATGTAGCGGAATTCTCCATATTCTTCGTCCATCTCAAAACCTGTAGCTTACATTACCCACAATGCAACCCCATATTTTTTTACCTTTACAAACTTTGTAGTAGTAGTCTTAGGCCCGAGCAGACACTGCCTATCATCTGAGGCAACTGGAGGCCTTGAGGCAACTTATCACACTTCACATTGCTCCCTCTGGAGCCACGAAAGGCTTTATAGGACTTCTTTTAACCCAGTATTCAGTACTAGACTCCCTGAGACTTGTAAACAGACTTGGAATCAGTGAAGTTCCCCTTTAAGTAAAGGATTTGATGACTTCTTTCACCAAGACATTTAACCACTTCTTGAACTCTTTCTAATGCAGAAAGAAGATGGAAACAGACAGAGTAAATTATTCACCAGGAAGAACTCCTCCTCTCAGAGATGAACTAAGACAAGCATCTCAGCACAATTTCTACTTGAGCCCACCTCCGCTCTATATCAAGCCCCCAAAATTCTCCCCTCCCAGATACCCAAGCATATCACCCACCAGAGACACCTACAGCATGTTCAGCCCACCTGCTTTCTTTCCCATGCTCGGCCCTAGTTACGCCCAAAAGGAGGGATCCCAAAAACGCAAAAGAACTCCTTTCAAAATGGACGCCCAAGGAGGTGAATCTCCTGACAGAGGAGCAGAGGAGGCAGAAGAAAGCAGTAGTAAGAAGACAGTAGACCTTTCCCACATCCCCTTCTCCATCCCACCTCGCCCCATTCCTTCTGCATCTCCAAAACCCCATCCTGGTATGATCGAGCTCAACAGACTACAGCTTCATCACAGGTCACCGGGTATGAATCTACCTGTGCAGGTGAAACAGGAGCCTCTCAGTCCTTCCCCTGTTTGGCCTCCCTCTCCTTTCCTTCTCCAACCTCCATACTTCCCACCTCTCCATCACAGCCTCCTTCCATACCCCTTCTTCATGCCCGGTCCTGTCATGCACCTCTCCCCTGGCACTTTCTACCCCAGAGAGGACCTCCAACCCAGTCATCGTACCCGTGACGGAGTTCCTCGAAGTGGGACAACTAGCGCTGAGAAGCTTGGGCTCAACATCCATGTAGATGACAGCTATTATGTCGATGTCGGAGGTGATCAGAAGCGATGGAAGTGTCGTATGTGTGACAAGTCCTACACCTCCAAGTACAACCTGGTCACGCACATCCTGGGTCACAATGGTATCAAGCCACATGGATGCCACCTGTGTGGCAAGCTTTTCAAGCAGCTGAGTCACCTGCACACACACCTGCTCACCCATCAGGGTATGAGGCCCCACAAGTGTCAGGTGTGCCACAAGGCCTTCACCCAGACCAGCCACCTGAAGAGACACATGATGCAACACAGTGATGTGAAGCCATACAGGTGAAAGATTGTAGCAGGGTTGCTTGTTTTTTTTTTGTTTGTTTTTTTAATTTATTTTCCATCTCATGCACACTTTTTCTGCCCCTCCAGCTGTGGTGTGTGCGGTCGAGGCTTCGCTTACCCCAGTGAGCTCCGTGCCCACGAGCTGAAGCATGAAAAAGGCCAGGAGAACGTATGCGTGGAGTGTGGTTTGGACTTCCCCACACTGGCTCAGCTGAAGAGGCACCTTACTGCCCATCGTGGCCCCACCCTCTACAGGTGAGCACAAAAACAGTTTTTACCTTTACAGAAATATCTAAAGATTCTATTGTTAAAGCAATAGTTCACTTTTCATTATTCAATTAGATGACAAGATTGATGATACTCTCATGACTTTACTCTAAATATGAAGCATCAGCCAGAAGCCATTTAGCTTGGGAAGCAGGGGAAAACAGGGAGCCTGGCTCTGTCTGACAGTATCTGAAATAAAGGAGATACAACATGTTACTTTGTGACCTGTATGTTGATTTGTCACCTTTGGACAGACCCAGGTTAACTGTTTCCACCAGCTTCCAGTCTTTGTGCTAAGCCAATTTAACAGGGTGCTGACTGTAGCTTTATGTTTTATATTTTTGAGAGTAATATTGATCTTTTCATCTAATTCTCTGTAAGAGAATAAACGCATTTACCAAAATTTCAAACTATTGCTTTAACATTTCAGTTCTGTATTTGGCTGTAGAGGAAGGTTATACCTGTTGTTACTGCAGGTGTGCAGAGTGCCAGAAGACTTTCCAGTACCCGAGTCAGCTTCAGAACCACATGATGAAACACAAAGACATCAGACCGTACATCTGCAGTGAATGTGGGATGGAGTTCATCCAGTCACACCACCTGAAACAGCACACGCTCACTCACAAAGTAAGTTTAATTAGGAGGACGAAGAGAAAAGACACAACATTTTCTTGATGCTTTTTGACAGGGATTGGAAGCAAAAGCATGAATTTTGGCATCAAACAGAGTTTTCAATTTTGCTGTCACACAAAGACATTTCCATTATTCCTTGTTCACATTTTGTATAGTGAAGGTGGCTGAGACAGTTTGGACACCAGCCTAACAGGTTGTTTTGGCAGCTCAAAGCAATTTCCCTTAAGCTTTGGCTCCTGATGCTATTTTTAACCCCTTAATATCCAGTTTTCATCTTTTATTTCCCCTTTAGTAGCTTTAGGGTGGGAAAAAAACACCTGATTCAACACTGTTTGACAGTATTATATGCATATATAAGTTATTAGCTTATCCCAACTCTCTACTGAAGCGATACAGGATTTCCAATAGGATAAAAAAAAAATAAAGATTTTAAAATGAAGATCAGGGAAATTTAAGAGGTCAAACAAACCAGCATTTAAAACAGCAGACATCTTATGTCTGTTGAGCTCACTTCTCACACCACTACTTCCACATTCTCTCATTCTTCAGGGAGTGAAAGAGCATAAGTGTCGCATCTGTGGTCGTGAGTTCACCCTGTTGGCCAACATGAAGCGCCATGTCCTCATCCACACCAACGTACGGGCCTACCAGTGCCACATGTGCTTCAAGAGTTTTGTCCAAAAACAGACTCTGAAGGCTCACATGATCGTCCACTCGGACATCAAGCCCTATAAATGCAAGGTTGGTCCAATTTAACATGTCAGATGTGACTCTTTGCATTGTGTTTTGGCCTTCAGTTCAGTTTCTTTTAACCCTGACTGCAGTCATTCGCTAACAAGTTGTTACTATCATAACCATGAGAACAAAGATTCCCTAACCTCGACAAAACAGTAATTACAACCCAAATCCCAATCTTTCCCGAATTCTAACCAAGTTGTTTTTGTGCCTAAACCTAACTAAGCCTTAACTCTTTCTCACTGTAAAATTCTTATTTTTCAGCAATGATTTGTAATGGCTTTGGACTGCCGATAGAGTTGCTGGATTAAAAAACAAAAAACAAAAAAACAAAAAACGCCTTATTGCGTTGTTGTAAATGACAGTTACTAAAGATGTATTTTGTCAATTAATTTGCAGGACTTGTTGGGTAATTACAAAGTTCCCATCAGCATCCAGTAAGCTTAACCTAGCACATTGACTGAAAACGGGGGGGGGGGGGAATAATAAGCATGGCTCTCCCTTTGGACCGAGTCTCGCTAAGCTAAGCTAACCTAATGTAAATTTCTCGTCCACCTCGCGCAAGAAAGCAAATTAGCAAAATGTGAAACCATTCCTTTAAAATTCACCCCTTAGCATAACTTAACCAAATCATATTCATTGATAATCACAGCCAGGAGCCAGGCCTGTAATATTTAGTGGTAGCTGCTGTTAAAGGATTTCCCCACTTTTCTGGAGTGTCTGTTTTGACCTTGGTGTTTGGTGTGAGGACTGAGACGATGACCAGATAGCAGAGAGACTTTTGGCAGTGGGAGCCTCCTTGTCCATAGGAAGGATATCGCCGCACAAACCGCCTCTCTAACAATGGCCCCCTAGCCTCCCCGGAGAACAGGGCCCGCAAATAGATTTCATCTCGCTTTCTCTGCTGCTGGAGGGAGCTTCCTGTTTTCTCACGGTCCTCTTGGACAGTTTACAGTCCCTCTCTCCTCCTGAAGGAAAGGACCACCCTAATAAAAAAGAATGCAGAGGAAGGACAGCGCAGGAGTTGCCCTTCCCTGTTCTCCTCCTGGCCCTGTCTCGATGTTGCTTCCTCCCTCTCTCTCTCTTTCTGTTTTTCTTGTGTGTGTGTCAGGGAGTGAGAGAGGTGGAGAAGACAAAGAGGAAAAGAGGAAAACAAGGATAGAGGGAGGGTGTGTGTGTCTATGTATATCTCAATGCCTGCACATTCATTCATGATTACGTGTAGCCCTTCTGTAACTCTGCATTTGAGAAAATTAGTCATCTAACAAAGGAGATTTGGCAGAGAGAGAAAAATAATAGGTGGATGGTGCTGGCTTATTGTTTTTGTATCCTGAAATAGTGTAGTGTTACCACAGCCAGTGGTGGAAGGCAACTAAGTACATTTACTCAAGTGTTGTACTTACTGTAATTAAGTAACTCGCAATTTTGAGGTAATTGAGTATTACAAATTTCTGCTACTTTTTTATTTCAACTCAATTAATTTATCTGACAGCTATAGTTACTCTTATTTGTACACTAAACTCCCTGCAGTATTTAACAGTAGTTATTAGTAGTTATTAAATTAGTTTGTAATTAATACAAACAGATGGATTTACATTTTGGGAAACATATCTATTCACTTTCAGGCGGAGAGTTAGATGAGGAGATCTAATATTTGTCTGGTGAACGTAACAGCTTCAGGCAGTAGTAGGCTGGCCTGAAGGTAAAAAAATCCACCTACCCACTCCTTTAAAGCTCACTGATAAACACGTTAGGTCTGGTTTGTTTAATCTGTGTGAATAACAAAGTGTTAAAATGACAGTTTGTTATTTTAAATGGGGCAATGACTAAATCTTGGCAAGATAAAATGCGTTAATTAGTGACTTTTAGAGTTGACTGTAGGCAGATTTTGTTACATGCAGTTTTCATGCTAAACTACACTAACTGGCTGTTGGTTCAGCTTCATGTTTTGTGTACATGCATGAGACTGGTATCGACCTTCTAACCCTCTGTGAGAAAGAAACTAAACACATTTCCTTGTTGCTAAGTTGCAAGGAATTTAATGCCAGACATTCAATATGCATAGTATACGCTTACATCTCTCTAAAAACTTACCTACACTTTTCTCCTTTGTCTTTCAGCTTTGTGGGAAGGAGTTCAACAGGATGCATAATCTAATGGGTCACATGCATCTCCACTCAGATAGCAAACCCTTCAAATGTCTCTACTGCCCAAGCAAGTTCACACTGAAGGGAAACCTCACCAGACACATGAAGGTCAAACACGGCGTCATGGACAGAGGGCTGGATGAAAGATGTAAGGATGTTCGAATCTGCACTTGCAGTTAACGCCACGTGCATTTTTGTTGAAAAAGTCACTTGATGTAATTACTGTTTTCTCTGGTCTCAGTGTTTAGGCAAAGGGGGCGATTCTGCCTGACCACTCAAATGGGCCTCCTCACCCACTTCAGCCAGGAGGAGCCGTTTGACCTTTCCCAGAAGCCGCCGGGCATGCCCAGCCTCCGTCTTTCCCAGTCAGATGGTGAGAGCGTCCCAGGAAGCTCATGTCAGGAGGAGGATGAAGAGAGTTTGTATAGAAGGAGCCAGTACAGCCCTGAGGTGGATCAACATGAGCCAGCAGGCGAGGACCAGTACATCCCTGAGCTGGAGGAGGGAGGACAGGGATCTCCTGAGGAACTAAGGCCAAGGGAGAAACAGAAACAAATGTACCAGCAAAGTTTAGAAGATGAGACATTTGAGAGGGAGTCAGCAGCAGAGGGACAATCTGTAGCTCCCAGAGATGACCAGGTGCACCTCTTACAGTCAGAGACATCTTATGAATCTGATTTAGAGCAAGGGGAGCAGGCGTACCACCATGAAACAGGCTGCAGACAGTCGGATGACTATGACTCTGATTCAGAGCTAGAAGATCATCATCAAGAGTTAGATGAGCCAGATCAAAGCAAACAGCAGCTGCATGGCTTTTATGAGGCAACCATTGATATGGCAGAGAGGAATCAGAGCAGTTTGGAGACAGATGAAGTAGGTCACCTCTCACTCACAGGTGAAGCTGTCAGTCCACAGGATGAAGAAGAAGACGACGAATGAGAAAAAGTAGTGGAAGAATGGGAAGATGCAGGTTTTGGGGTGTGGTGGTGTTGTCTTGAGAGAGAAATGGACAGGATGTTTAGGAGACAGTTCCAGGGGAAAGAGGAAAGTGTGTAGGTCTAGTAGGTCTCTAAATAACACGATTGAACTGATTATGGAGGATGCGGTATAGTAGCGTAGCACAAAGAAGGAGAGATGAACATATCATGTTTATTAACAGAACAAAAAATAAAATAGGAAGTAAGTGAAATACAAAGCTGTGAAACATACTGCATGTACAGAACATATCATACACTGATAAATAGTCACTGACAGAAGGTTCATGAGGATTTATAAGTGGAAAAATATGATTAGGATGTAACTTTCTTTAAATAAAATGCAAAAAAATATTTAATGTTTTTGTTTTTTTCTTTACAAATCATTTTGCAATGTTAACTCAAATATGCAATCTTGATTTAAGTTTGACTCTCTTGTTGTGAAAATCCATAATATTAAAATCAGTTTTGCCAAAGCCATGTTATCTTTGTTTGTGTGTGGGACAAAGTAAAAATCAGATTTACTGAGAGTAATAATGTAGTTTTTGACAGATGCAGATATGACAAAGCTTGACATTGAGTTTTTATTAAATAAACTGTGATTTGTTTTATTTTTATGTCCAACGTGCAGATTTTTTTTTTTATCTATATGAATTTGTTGGTTCACTTTTTGGGGAACAGCAGTGTTTTAATTGTGGGTCAGTGTAATACTGGTTACCTGAATATGATTCTGCTAAATAAAAACAAAAATAAAAGCTTGAATGCATGAACCTGCTGTTTGTGTTGTCACGACTTATAAACAACCCATGACTGTTTTTTAAAGAATATAAGCCAAGATATTAAATTTCAGCCCTCACTGTCTGACACATATTTTAGGAAGCCAGAGATGATTGCTGTGAGTTTCAAAAAGCTTGCCTTTCTCGTCCTGCTTCTTTTTCAAAGGAGAGGAAGAGGAAGAGAAAACACCTCTCCCCTTCTCTCTTTTAGGTTGTGATCAAAAAGCAGTGACGGACACAGTGGGTGTCCCAGACAAAGGCTTCATATGTCTGTATGACTCAGAATAAAGCATTGTTTCTGCTCATTGCAGAAGCCCCCACTGCAAATAGAAATACTAGTGGAATGAAAGAATGCTTAAAAAAGTTTTTATTATACACTAAAAGAAGATACATGATCATATAGTGCATCATGTGAGACACTCCACATATATTTCATGAGTTTTAAAAAAGCAGTTTAGCAAAATGTTGGTTAAAGGATCATTTGCTGCGTTTCAGTCTACACTGTGATATAAAATCAAGCTCACTGGGCTATAATACTATGTTATACCTCACTTTACCATCTGTCACTTCAGGTAAACAGTGACTCATTTCTTGTCAGATAAAATGCAGAACAGCAGCTTCTCTATTTCTACTGGTGACGACCACCGTGTCCTAGAGGGCGAAACTGCAAACAGTTTGAGGAAGTTCTCACATCCTCCTCTCCTTTCCTTTCCTCACCTACACGTTTCAATCCAGACCGTTGGCTCAGAGAGGAGCCGCAGAGAGTGGATATGCTGTTTTTTATCACCTCCTCTGGTCTAGAATCAGCCCCCCTCAGCAGCACCATGTTGTGTAATGGAGAAGAATAACATGCATAACTGATCACAGCTCAGAGATGTCGTGAAAGATGATGTTTCATAAGGTGATTCTATCACTCCTGAGTGTTTTATAAATGAACTGAAACTTTAGAGGCCATGAGAATCCACCCATACACACAGGAGAACAGGTAGATGTGATGGGAAAATTAACTCTGTGGTAAGAAACTGTTAATGTTCTGCTTTCAAAAGCTAAGACACTGATTCCAACCATGATGCAATGACAAATTACAGTTTATGAATAAGTGATTTTCAGGTGACATAACCCAAAGCACCCAAACTTTGTGATTCACACTCAAAAGAAGCTTTGAAGTACAGTATCGCTGCAACTGATGATTATTTTAGTTATCATTTAATCTGCTGATTATTTTCTTGATTGCTTGACCAATTGTGTTGTTTGTAAACTGTCAGAACCGTGAGAAGCATCCATCAGTTTCACAGAATCTAAGGTGATGGCTTCATGTCTTATTTTGTTATGTTACAGGGTGGTACCTATCCTGTTTCATTCCCTCCAAAATGAACTTAGATATTATGTAAGCAGACAAATTACTGCACTTTCAATATGCGGTAGGTGTAGTGTTAGAAGACGATAGAAGAGTGAGTTAGAATATCTCTTCTAAAAACATCCCAAAACAACAGAGCCAATGAGGTCCTGGCTCATTTAACATCAGAAACTTTACAATTTATGAGATAAATGTTTTCCAAATATTTACTTTTATATGCAGATCACATGGGAAATAGTATATGGACTGTATTTATATAGCACTTTTGTAGTCTTATTGACCACTCAAAGCGCAAGTCACATTCACCCATTCACACAAACATTCATACAGAGCCTTTACTAAGCATACAGCACTTTGCACTAACACACACACATTCACACACTGATGAGCACATTGGGGGCAATTTGGGGTCCATTATCTGGCCCAAGAACATTTCAACATGAGGACTGGAAGAGCTAGGGATCGAATCACCAACCTTCTGAATACGCTCTACCTCTGCCAGCCAGACTCTCATTTTATCTTAATTACTTGAACTCACTGGATTCATTCACTGAACTGAAGCCGTCACTTTGGACAGCTGGCATAGATATTTTTCACTATCTTCTGACATTTTAGAGACAATGATTACTTGATCGATAAAAAGAAATATTAGGCAAATCTACCAAATTTAAGTAACTGAGATAATGAAAACACATACTTTACTTCACATCACTGAACCACATTTACAAACACCTTTTTAGATGAGGAGATTAGTGTTAAAAGCAAGTACAAGATGAGCTTTTTGATGTAAGGTAATTGCACACCTAGTACACTTATATTACAGTATTGCCTCTTGCAAGATTAACATTTTATACAATAACCAACAAAAGGGGAAAAAAATCCAAATAATACAGTAGATATTGGACTCCATTCATGGTATATTCCTGAAAAGACAGCTGTATCCCCAGTTTGTGTGTTTAGAAATGTTTACTTCCTGTCAGTGCTCTCTAGTGCAGCTCAGGTAAGTGCTTCCTGTTTTGCTGGTCAGCGAGAAAATGAGATGGTGCTAAAATTCTTCCATGTTTTGTTTAACAAAACTGTCCCACCCCAGACTCAACCTGTTACCTCCTTTGACCGAGAGCCAAGGAGCCCACTGTAATTATAGCTGAGGGCTGTCCTCCTGTACAGAGAACAAAAACACTGGCTCACTGACAGAGAGGTGAGAGAGGACAGAACTGGTCAATGGCCCTGCTAGTCGCAGACAAATTAACACATATCTAGACTCAATTTTGCAACATCTCAGCTCCATATTTTATTGTGCCATTACATTCCTGCTTTATTCTGAGGGCATGTTACTATTTTGGGGGTTGTCTGTAATGTTGTAAACATGACTGGACAAATCCAATGTCCTGACAAGCTTCAGGAAGCATTCATCCATCATGCTGAGTAACTAACACTGGGACCTTTCATGATGGCTTTATATGCAGTGCCACAGGGCAAAGTGAATCTCCTGCACTTCCACTGCTGCCTATTTATCTGGCAGGTCTCCTCCTTAAATAAACAGCACCCTCTATTGTCAGATTTTTTTATTAGCCAAGAACGCAAGCATATAAAAAATGTATTGGCTTTTGCTCCACAAATGCAACATATATGAATAAGAATAAAAATTGAACAAAAGTAAGAAAATAATAAATAAAATAAAGCATAAGTAATTCAATCAATGTATCTATCATTGGACATTCAGCTGGAAGTGAATATTTTCTACATCACAGTTCATTCAGGGTAGCTGAGAGGACTTGTCAGTTGATTTTTGTTTGTTTGTTTTTTAACTTCAATTTAACTTTTCTTTCTTTCTTTCTTTCTTTCTTTTAAATATTGTTTTCTGAGCAAAGTTAAGTTTACCGAGTCTCACTTTTGGTATGACCCTCTTCCGTGATTGTGAGGGAACGTTAGATATGTGCAGAACTCCCCCCGCCCCGGCTACGAAATGGTATCGTCCAAAGATGGCATCCTCCGTGGTGAAGCGATGTGTGGCCGCCGCTGTCAAAGTTAAACGTTTGTCTCCGTCTCTTTCAGGTAGACACATCGTGCATTGTTACACAGAGGTCTCAACCTACAGTCTGCTGTCGTTTAAGCTTCTGAAAATGTTTCCTAGCTCAAAAACAGCCAATTATCCTACATGTGGTTGCTCGTTTCTAAATGACCTGACGGACAGCGTTTGTCTTTTGCAGCTAGGAGGTGGTTGCTCTCAGCAGCTTACAGTGACCCCAAAGTATGGGAAGCGAGGGAGAAGGATCCTCAGAACCTGGGTAAGAGCTAAAACGGACAGTCCAAGCAATAATAACAAGAGTCTCCAACCTGGATAAGATCCAGGGTATCTACGCTCAGCGAGCACTTTATCAGGAACACCACACTGATACTGGATTCTCCATCATACTTTTATACTTCGGTGGTATTAAATAGTCCTTAGAAAACGCCCCTACATCATTTAACCTGGTTAACCCTACAGAAACCGTGTAATCCCCGTACCTGGGTTGGTTTCCTCCGTACTCGAGGCTACAAAGGATACGCCGGTTTGTCTTCCACATTTCTGTGTTACACAGGATGTTTTTAGTCTTAAAGATTAGAAAGAGACGCAGCCCCTAAATCAGGAGTGCTACAATCTGTGGTTGGTTATCAAACTTCTTTACTTTTTGGATACAAGCTGAAATATAAAGTTTATCAAAAACTGACTGTTACTTAAGGTTGGCACTGAATGCCTGGTCAGACTCTTAGCTGTGTTAATTAATTTTGTGTTAAGACAAAATTAAAGTTTGTGTTGTTATATAGAAAAGGGCATTTTCTGGATTGTCTTGGTTTTTGTAATGAAATTAGTAGTATCGTAACAGCACAAACAGAGAATATTTTCAAATGATACCTAGCCCTTCTGTAATCGCCACTTCACACTCACGATGAAATGTCATACGTGGCTGACAGATATCCACACCCAGAAGTATTAATTGCAGGTTATTTCATGTTAAAAGAAGAAGAAGACAACCTTCTGTTGCATGAGTAACTGTATTCAGCAGTCGAGCATCAAATATTATTGTATGTGAATGTGAGCAACACTGGGTGGCAGTATAACACTGCAGCCTTGTGATTCACTGATTGATAACTGCTCATTAGTGTGGCTGTACTTACTACTGAAGGCCTCAAATTAAATTAAAATCAATAGCACTAAAACTAAATCACAACTGATGATGAAGCATTCGTTGACAGAACTGAATTAATTTCAGTTGGTGCTGTTTTGTATCAGACAGGTGTGTCACACTAGTACACCACACTATAAAATATAGACATAATAGTTGGCTTATTACATGGTACTGTATAATAATCTTGCTGTTTTTTTTTTTAACTCACAGCTGAACTGGCTGCCACTATGGACAGGACATATGACAGGAATCTCCCAGTTAGTTCTCTGTCTGTGTCACGGGTAAGATGTACCCAGATTCAAATGCACTAGAATTAATTTGTTTTGTGGTAAACCTGCCACTGTTTAAGGAGCAAAAAAGTTTTAATTATATGGCAGTTGGGACAACATTTTCAGTAACTATGTATTTTCTGTCTGTGTTTCAGTTTGTTGACAGTATATCATCCCGGGAGGAAATTGATCAAGCAGAGTACTACCTTTACAAGTAAGAGGAATCATTTTTACTCTTTCTGTATCTGCATTTCTGTGTCAGATATTTTCTGCTTCCTTGGTTTTTGGTCCTTGGTACCAGCTTGTGTGCTTTTCTTGGAATGAATTGTCTGTTTGGTTTGTCTGTTTTGGTTTATATTCAGTCACATGCTTTTCTTTGTTCGGGGCAACTCCAGACCTTTCCTGTTTACTCCGTCCTCTGGAATCTGCACCCACTCTTGTGATTACAAGATTTAGTATATTTCCCAATTGCACCCTTGTTCAGGACATTCATTTTCATCATCGAGTGACAGTGAAATAACTACCTTTCCACTTTATATCAAGTAATTATGATTGTTAATATATTGAACTTTTGTGTGTTTGGACTCCTATATTTCAGTTGTTCACTCAGATTTTTTAAATAAATTTGCAACCTCTTCTGGTGTTTCAGCAGCTAAAATAGTTACGCAGATTTGTGACATTTAAATGTGGTCATATTTGATCTCTTCTCTTTCTCACGTCTTTCCTGTGGCTTTGCTCATTAATAAAGTAGAGCTATGATCCACATATAAATAAACCTTCATGTGTTTTCTTTCTTTTTTTAAAAAAAATATCCTTCCAGGTTTCGCCACAGTCCAAACTGTTGGTACCTGCGAGACTGGACCATTCACAGCTGGATCAGACAGTGTCTAAATTACGGGGCCAGGGAGAAGGCCCTGTACACACTTAAAAACAAGGTACACAACACACTATATTCCTTCTGTAATGTAGATGAGGCTCGTCTGCAATATCAGAGAGGAAATCTGATCAGAGGCTCCTGATCAGGGCTGACAGCTGCAGTTACCTGATTTGTGACTGATTAAAGATCCACTCTTAACAACCCAGATGCATTTTCAAACTGATCTGAGCAGCACAAATAACATCAAACATGTTTGACATTTTCAGCCCAGCACGTGTACTGGGAATGAGCGTTAGTATCTGGGAATCAATGAATTATTCCAAAAGCAAAGACGTCAACTAGCCAATGACGTGTTTACAGTGAGGTAAAGCGGCATCAGTCAATATGGCTGCCTCTGTAGTTGTTTTGATTGGTGTCATTTCACTGTGTGATTAGAGCTCTCAATTTCAGTGATGCATTAGGAATCAGCAGTTGTTATTATGTGTGATATACACTGTCTTTACCAAATTGTCAGTGCTCAATACATGTGATGCAAATATTCAAAGTGTAATTGTGTGTGTGTGTGTGTGTGTGTGTGTGTGTGTGTGTGTGTGTGTGTGTGTGTGTGTGTAGGTCCAGTATGGAATATTCCCAGATGACTTCACCTTCAACCTACTCATAGATTCTTACATTAAGGATGGAGACTTTAAAAGTAAGACTATTTAAAATGTGTTTCCAAGCAAAGATTTAGGTGAAAATAACATTCAGACAGACTCCTGAAATAAAGTACAAGCCCCTGCAGGTTTCCAAACACATTCTTGTTGACTTTGAATATTGCCAGCAGTGGGAACAGGCTGACAAATCACTACAAGATTTCAAACATGTCCTTCCTTGTTTGTAAAAGACAGAGGTAAAGGGGAAGCCTGATTATTTTTCTGTATTAACACTAGACAGTAAACAATGTCATTTTTCAACAAGTGAAGGCGCATAGTTGGTATTACTGTGTTTTCAGGTGTATGGTTAAGTTTTGATTACATTTGAAAAAAATGCTGAATTTACTGTTTGTTTTAGTGCTTATATACAGTATCTCCTCAGTACTGTCGCTCAAATCCAATGTTGTTATATTACTTTGAAGGACATTTCAAGGACATATTCTATATTTTTTATCATCAGCAAATCCCATGAAAAGACCAAATCCAACACTGAATTGATCCTACTGACAAATACTAATAAAACCTGATATTTATTACTGCTCTCTTGTTCCTCCAATACGATGAATGTGGTCACTTCAGTTTATTTAGAGGCAATTCTGCAGCCACTGTCTTGCTGCTATAAATACTCACTAGCAGAGCCAAGTGTGTCTTAAACCACAGCTGAAAATAGTCCTCAACAAATGCACTTATTGCATTTACTCCTGTTTGAGTTTGAGTCAGATCAACAGTCTGTTGATCTAATGTAATCTATCTAATGTTACACAGTTAACAATAGTGGATGAAAATGTGTTTAAAATATGGATGGAAAAATGGCTACTGTTGGTTTTGGTCTTTTCCTGGGATTTGTTGATAACAACAAAAATATAAAATAACTCCAGATTTATCCTTAAACTAAATGATGACCAGGGTGCAGTGAGCTAAACTTGCTCCTACTGTGCTCTCAATTTTATGATCCCTAAGAAATCGTTGTAATATTGGCAATAACATTCTATAACAAATAGTTATAGAATCAGAACAAGAAAAACATCTGGATATATATATACATATATATATACTGGATTTCAGTATACTGAAATCCAGTAGTAGCACTACAACAAAAAAATAGAAATAAAGAAAAGCTATAGTAACATACATATATCAAGGAAAGAAAAAAAAATTATATGTTGGTGACACAATGTTTTTGCTGTACAGGTGCATGCTCTGTGGTTGAAGAGGTGATGCTTCAGGAGGCCTTCAACCTTCCCTCCACACAGATCCTGTCCCTGTATGCTCTGGGCAGTTACCTAGCAACCAGACCACAACTCACTGTGAGTGAAACAGCAGCCACCACATCATGGGAGGTGTTCCAAAAACAAAGGATACCATATTATTCTTAGCCATGGAAATATTTTTATTGCTTTGGGTACTACAATAAAGTAATCAATTTCCTGATGCTGTGAGTGATGTATGTGGGTTTCATTCAAAAGTGCTATTCATTTGTTTTGGAAAAATGGATGTCTGAAAGTCATTTGTGTGTGAATGTTGTATCAGGATATAGATAGATAATATGCTTCCAAATGAAAAACCTGCACTTGTTGCTGCCTGTGTTCAGGTGTCAGAGGAGCGGGCTTTGGGGGCATCGCTGTTCATCTGTGGACTGAGACAAGAAAACACTGTTGGCCTCAGCGCTCAGCTACTTGGCAATGCTCTCCTAGGTGTGTATTTGAGTTTCTTCCCCCACTATGCAGTTTTTTTTTTTTTTACTTGATTGATAGGTCCAGCATTCTCTCATTATGCTGCCTGTCTCATTTATTCTACTCTTCTTTTCCCATCCAGGCAAGGTGGAGATTTTAAAGGGCATACATGCCGTGTTCAAAGGAATGCCTCTCTTCTGGGCTCGTGGATATCTGGGCCAAGCACTGGCTGTCATGGAGAGAGTGGCTGCTGCTTCTGGTGACATCAAGCTGTCCAAAGACACAGTAAGGACATAAAACTTCAAAGGAGTATTTTATGTATGTGTGTGGCAATTTTTGTCGCTGATCACTTTAAAGGTGATCAGCATTTCAGCATCTTATTTTCTTTTGGCACAGTACTAACTGTCATCAACAAAACCCAGGTGACTATTGGATGTAGGACTAGCTTGCTATTGTATCTAGTACAGGGTGTACTGATCTAGTGCCCTCGATCTGTATGAGGGCCAATACTGACCTTATTAAGCAGAACAGATTTAGCTTACAGATTCAAAATCAGTACTGGGAATGAAGAAGTTGCATGGAGCAATATCATTCCACAACCGAAAACAAGACAAAATGGTGGCTTTTGGGAAGGTGGAAGGCATTTAGCCTAGCTTAGCCTGCTTTGTCCTGAGACTGGCTACACATATCCTACATCAACATCACATTGGTCAGTAATCATTCAAGCTTGTAAGATGTAGAAATACATTCAACAAAACACTGCACAAACAAAACACCCTGCCATGCCAGACAGCATTACTCCCTGCAGTCATTTGGACTTCTGTTATCAATCTTCTCCGCTGACTGTGGGTTTGACGTCAAACAAACATATTGCCCTAAGTGCTAGATCATTGTTGTGAGATTAATCTGGATTAAACTTTCTTACAAATGGGTTTCTGTATTTAAAATGAAAATGTTACATAGACTGAAACAGTGATCGTGGTTCTTCAAAGCAGCATTACATACACACACACACACACACACACACACACACACACACACACACACACACACACGTTCGTAGAGACTGGCTCTTGTTACTTTCCAGGTAGGGTGTATGACACAAACACTCTTTATCTATGGAGATGGAACACACATGCTGTCATATTGTTGTTATTTTTGCATATATGCACGCACACAGAGTCGGGTGTAGCCCCCTCTAATCTGGCCTGCGCTGTCTAGTTCAATAGTTCAGCTTTGTCCACGTCTAATGAGATTTTGAAGAGCCTGGAGTGCTGATCATGTCTGTGAGAGTCACTGCAAAAGGAACTAAAAGGCCTGTGTGTCAGACAGCGGCACGACAATAAGGTCGACAGAGCAGATAACACTGTGGGACAGAGAGGAAATATTACATCTCAGTTAAAGGTGCTGGTGACTGCTGCCTCAGGTCACAGTTAATCTTACCTCTACCAAAGATTAAGAGGCGAGTTGTCACGTAAGGTGTTCAGCCTCTTTCATCATCACATGCCTGTTCTGTAATCTGTTCAAATAAGGAACTGCATCTTCTTCAAAACTTTTTATCATTATTTATTTATTTATTAACATTTTATAAAACTTTTGCGTAATTTAATGAAGAACAACTTTTATGGCAGTAACACCTATTTCAGAACACTTTATATTAATTTTGCAAACATAATAGATGAAGAATAATAATCCTTCTGCATTCCTAACATTCATTTTCATTTGTTCTCAGCTGGACCACATGAATGACTTGCTGCAGGAACTGTCTTCCACCTCAGACTCTGACTCTTCTGGAGAGGAGTCAGGAGGTGAGGAGAACAAGAAAGAAGAAACCCTAGATGAAGATGATCAGGCCGAGCAGGCTAAGCTACCCCAGTATGCCAGCAGATTCAAGGTGGGTGTTTGCTGCAGGTGCATTTTTGTTTGTAGCAGCAACTGAATTTACATCAGTTTTCCTAATCAGGGCGAGACGGTAAACATGTGATAAACAGCGTTTTCTGTCATGACTGGGGGTAGGCAGCATACTAAGGGCTTTTTTAGTTAATTGTTTAGTAACAGTAACATAACACACAATCAAGAAAGAGATTTAAAACAGTCTTAGCTAAAGTACCGTGTTGGAGGATGGCTAAAGATGTTTATCAGACAAGCTAAAAACCAATAGTCTGCTTTGGAAAATGGTTTGCAGCAGTGATCTTTTAAACCTTTATAACTTGCCCGTGAGCTGTGCTTTCTGCTGGTTGGACCATCTCCATGATAACAATTAAACAGCAATTTCAGCAGGCATGGTTCAGCCTGTTATTGTTTTGTCAGCTTAAGATTATATCCTGCTTTGCTCTGTTGTCAAATACAGAGGAAACTTTTCTTTTTTTTTTTTAAAGGACCATTTGTTTTCATCATACCACCTTTTCTATTAAAGTTGCCCTGCGGAGTTTCCTCTTACATTCATTATTACTCACCAAGGTGCATTTTGTTTTTTTTCTAACAAATATGTTGCATTTCCTTCCTCATAAAGCATTTTCATCCATGTTTACTAGCTAGCAGTCTTCTTCTTCCCTGCCTTTGTTGGCACATTAGTATATTTATCAATGAATTGTGACATAATGTAAAACCAGTGGCTGGATCAACTGCATTTAGAGAGCAAACAAACATGTACCCACACACAAAAACATTCCTTAGTGTGAACAGTGGTCAAAAGCTCCACAGGGACCCTTTAAGGTGTGACTAGTTTTACTGATCAAGTTAGAGTCTTTTAATATTTAACCGATTGTTTAAATTTGGAGTTATGTTATTTTAATTATTTTTTTTTTTCTTTTTGATCATGTTAAAATACTCATCTACTCCTACTCATCATCAGAGGTGGCCAACTGCGCCAACGATTATAAGCTGGAACACTCTTTTAAAGCCTTTTATAGGCACTAATTTCTAAAGGTGGAGTGTACACTCTCAGATTTCTTAATTTGAACATCCAAACATTAACATTTTTCTTGACTGTGACTCCTGACAATCCATCTCTTTTTTGGATTTAGGAATGTTTTCAGAGAAGCCTGAGCTTTTGAAATGTAATAAATAGAGTTTGGAGGGTTTCACCAATGTTATTTAAATGAAGTGATGAGGTCACTGTTTGGTGCTTTCAACCTTTCCTTGTTTCCCTGCCTCCCCAGGAACTGAGTAGCCAACTGGAGTCTGAGGGTAAAGTGGACTCTACCTCCTTCCTGGATTTAGTGACCGCGCTGGCCCAGCAGAACCTGGCTGCTGCAGAGAAACCGGACCTGGAGCAGTACGAGATCCAGTTGCAGGCCTGGGAGGCAGAGAAGAGGCAGCTGATCCAGAGAGAGAAGGAAATGAGGGAGAAGGCCAGTCAGGAGAAACAGGAGAGGTTAGCTGCCAAGGCTGCAGCTCAGCAGGCGTAAAGACACTGAGGATGGAGCTGAATCAAGATTACCGAACTGTCCCTCGAGTATGTACATTAAAATTGTGTATACTTAGGAGATTAAAAAGAGTTTTGTGTCTTTGAAATTGCAAAATATCGACATTGTCAACATTATACCTGATTGTTTCACCAGTTACTATTGTATATTATCAATTACTGTGTCTTTATGTGATACGTATTGCTCTGTTTGTAGAGAACTGAATGGGGGCTAATATAAGTAAACTGTCACAATAAAACTGATTTCCATTTTCATTTGTATCAGACATACTGTCTCTCATTTACTGTTTTTCTGTTATGGGCTCTGGGATGATATCATTATTGGAACATATGCACACATCAATTGTTAAGCCCGATGGTGGGGTGACCTCATGTAAGCAAAAAGAAGGGAAAGCTGGGGACAGATCTTACCATCACATCCTCCCACTCCTTTTCCTCTCTGCCTGCAGTCGTCTGTGTGTGTGTGTGTCACAAGCATCTTTGGAAGTTTTCTCACAGGGGAAAATGAAAGGGGTATTGCATAGAGGAATTATTTGCTGATAGTCCATCTAGAGAAAACCAAATTCTGTGCACAGAAAGGAATGTATTTGTGACCAGAAACGATTCCATTCACTAAGGAAAACGTAAATCATGTAGTACAGATCCAGATAAATGTACAAAGACACAAAGTCCATTTTTTGTGTTTGTTTAAATATCAACTTGAGAGCACAACATCAGCTAATACATGAACAGCATTCATTAGTAAAAACAGCACGTGTTAACTGGCAAGTAGAATAAAGCCTAGGTTGTTTAGAATCTGGAGAAAGATAAGATAATAGGTCTTTGGAGAAGAAAATGCCGTTGTGGTAGTTCACATAATGCATTCATTCCACATTATGTTGCAGCTATTCAGTATTCAGAGCATGATCTTGGGAAACAGCCTGGTATGCAGTCCAGGATGAATGAGTGGCACAAAGTGCTGAAACAAGAACCATTGTGATCCCGAGGCTCCGTTCTGACTGCTTTTCTGAGAGCAGCTCCTCACTCATAATCAGTGTTTTCTTTTATAACCATTAGAAATGTAATTTAACTGTTAGGAAACATCATTGCTCATATTCATACACTGTACCTCAGAAACAGCAGTTAAGAGTTTAATGTCAGTGGATATTTACATGTCACTGAATTAAAACAAGTTGCACCACACAAATGGTTTTTTAAACGGAGATTTGTTGTAACTAAATATTTACATCCAGTAACTGCCAGATGTAACTAACCATTAGTTCGCTAAACATTAGCATGCTAACAGAGTGAGGAGTAAAAGATGGTAGATGCTTCTGGAAAACACTGATGATTTGATTTTTTACCCTTTGTCATTTGTTCATTTAACAGAATTCAATTAGATGATGGTGCGCCTACTGTTCTTGCTGCATGAGGGACACTTATGTGGAAAGTTTGCTTCACTTTTTTGTGTGTATGTGAGATGCTTATCTCCCAGTGGTAAAGCTTTAACCATGTAAAAGCTGTAAACAATGAATTAGCTCTGATCTCCAATTAAAAAAAGAAACGGGTCATTCGCCACTCTCTGTCAGCTTCTCATCCTCAAGGTCAATTTAAAATCACTGGCTTGAAAGCAAAAGGAGTTTTCCTCTGTTTCCAGCTGTTGTCGGAGGTCTTTGGCCATCATTTCAGGTGCAAGTGTGAAGCCTATTAAGTCAATCAGGTGAGGGTAAAAAAGTCAGGAGGTTTGACATCCACATCACTGGTTATCTGATGCCCAGAGCCTTTTAAGTGGTTTAAAAGACCTGTGTGTGTTTTCATGGAGGAGAGGAAGAGGGTGATTGCAGGATGTCATGGGTTATCTGAGATATGTAAATATTACAGAATCTGAAAGAGAAAAGGGGGGAGCATTAGACATTATCAGTGCTGAGCCTGGTTACAGAACACCTGCTACTGAATAAGCCATTAATCTCTCCTAGGAAACCTTATTTGTAGAATAAATACTTGGGTGAACTTATAACAAAGCCAGCACATCCTCATCTAATCTTTTGTGTTTAGTATGTACCATCCACCCTGAACAGTATGTTCTTCTAAGCTGACTTTCAACTGCTTTTAGCAGTTTTTACTTTCCCATGGCTTCATTTTTTTCCTTGTCTTGTAAATACAAACTATGCTATGTTTTTTCCTCTCTTTTAACTTAAGTCAACAGGATTTGGTTCCTATTTCTGATTCATAAGTGTGATTTATATCTGAGATGGGAGACCACAGAGTATCTGTGTCGTCCTCTGTGAAGCAGATTACAGGATAAGATGCTGCTGGTTGTGTTGCTCTTGGCCCGTCTGCCCATAGCAGCAGGGTCTCCGGAGAAACATGTTTATTAATCTTTCATTATTCATCAAGGTCAGCTGCTTCATATCTAACATTTTAAAGAGATAATTGAAAACAAATAATGTTTAATTTGCCCGTCTGTTTGTTTTGAGGATATGCATGGCTTTTATGTGTTCTGACACTGGTGCACCACTCACATATTAAATCGTAATAAATTAGGCAGATGTGCTGTCTGATTCATTTGCCTGATATTTTGTCATATTAGCTGATAAATATATAACCTTTTCAGATTATTAAAATATTTTCATTCACTTTTGTAGGTTTCTGTGTAATGCAAACAATTTTGAAATCCCTTCTCCTGAGTCAGTAAGGATTAGGGCGAAGTTGTGACAGTAAATGTTTTATTTGAATACAGTGTCTCTGTAGTTGTTGTATATATTGACATGAATTTATCTGTTTTCCCCTCACCATGTTATTTAATTGGTTGTGTTTACAACAAATACTCCTGGCCTCGTATCTCTCTAAGTAGCCTGCCGGAGTCTGTTGTCCAGACATGTGCTGCCAATTATCAAATACAGTGTTGATTTTTTTTTTTTTTCGTTTGTCACGTGTAGGTGCCTTTGTATTTGATTCATAGTATCTATAATTGTTTGTTGTTGTTTCTCTTTTGCTCACTTGAAGGTGAGGAGGAATGCCTGCTGTCATAGAGAAGGGCAAAACGTAATGAGTGGTACAAATAGGTATAACAACACGCGTTCTGACAACCTTTTCCTTTGGAGCGTTTGAAGTTCAAACTGTGCACCTGACATTTGCATTTAATGTGAAATTTGATGTCAATGACTGGATTTCACCATATGGTGCAAATACTGTTCTCTGACGATGCTCCATTCTTCTCTCAAGACACTTAAAAGCTCTCCTACATGTAGAAGTTCAGACATCCAGCTATCCACATTACAAAGTGTGTACTGTATGACAGATGGCTCTTGTGCAAACATGACTCTGTTATTAGGGTATTTGATGCTCTAATACTAATAGGCATTTACAATATCTCACTTAACCTCTGATCACTCAGTGCTGCAACACTTTATCTACAAAGCTTCGTGAAAGAGTATTGACCTTATGCTGAGGTGGATAACACATGTCTGAGTGTTTAGGGATGATGTAACTGTCTGGCAAGATGCATCACAGCTGTCCTACTGGCCTGGTGCTGTAGCTCCAGTCATGACACTGAAAAGAAACTAGAATGAATGACCAGTTGGCCCATTACTTCTACGTGAAAATAAAAAATGTTTTTCATAACCATCAGTCCAGTAAGAATATATGGCCCGTGATTTGTAGTGTAAATTGCATTGTGGATTGCAGGCTGTATTTTAAAGTGTTACCGAAAACGCACCTGCCCAAAACAAATAATCCTCATTTTACCTCACACTGAGAAACAGGACCATGTGGGGATTGCCGATAGGTGGAAGGTGAAGCAACCAGAGGACAGATATGATGA
Source organism: Toxotes lorentzi (assembly GCA_037833715.1). NCBI lineage: Eukaryota > Metazoa > Chordata > Actinopteri > Toxotidae > Toxotes > Toxotes lorentzi. Next base: position 8,371,851 of record JBBMJY010000024.1, on the reverse strand, counting down.
GACAAACTGCATCAAGAGAACAATGTCTCACATGTGACTGTTTAGATGTATCATCAAAAAGAAACTCTTGTAAGATATTAGTTTCATAATTCGTGGTTAAGTGGTGGAGAGGATTTGTAATTAGTCAGTTTAATCAGTTCTTCTCTGATTAACATGAATCATGATCTGAGAAAATGCTCAACCAGGTTGTTTTACTTTGCATTTTCTATCACTGACAAAAGAACTTTCACTTTAACAGTTTTCACTTTATAAAGGCTAATTTTTTTCTGAGATTAGTTTTTTCTGCCCTGACTTTGAGTGTGACACAGCTTTTGCAATTTATACTGGAACAAACTAACTATAAATTTACATCTGTGTCCTTTCTTATTGACATATACATCAGTAATCTGAATGGAACCTTCTGTTCCCATTTAGTTACACAGCAGGAGTTCACAATCAGTAAGTGCAAAACCAACTCACAAGTTCAGTCGTTGTAATATAAACGAGCTGATTAAATGAGAGACAGTGTTGGTCAGGTTTAGCTCATTTGTTTTGGTTTAGGCCTTTAGCAGCAAGTTTACACCATTTTCCTTAATTTATGTATCATCAGCAACGTAACACCCTCCGTGCTTTCTTCCATTGGCAGTAAATGTCGCCTAATGTAGCTTTGAATTTCTTTCCCTGTAAATGATTACCCCCGTAATGTCTTCAACCAGTGGTACACTTGAACAGGAACTTGCAGTGATATATAACTCTGTTTTTTTCCCCAAGGAATCTGAGTTGTTTGGGTCGGTTAACACTTTTACCGCAACTTCCCACGATGTTGCTGTTTGACTGTTGGTATGATATGAGGAACACCCTCTTTATAGGTAAACTGCCCTGCTAAAGGTTCAGAAAATTTCTTGTGTAAAGTTTTATATTAGGAGTAAAGTGCATAAGAGTGTTCTTCTTCATTTTGACACTTGACTAAACTTGGAAGCAACTTCTGTATTGTGGCAGACTTGCAGTCCTTCAGCCTCAAGTATAAACTGTCCTCTGTGTGCCACAGGAGGACTGCCAATAATCAAATCAAGAGACATGTTGACATGGGATGTATGTTTTATGCTAAGATCACTCAGGGTTATATTTCTGGTGGTTGTATACTGCAAATCTATGTTTTCAAGGAGTTACAGATTGGATATTATTAAATTTGACATAATTGACTGCCCAGACTAATTAATGCCACAGTTTGATCAGAGGCCTGCAACGAATAATCTCAAAAAAGCAGACAAACTGTTTCTGTTTTCATGTTGGCATCACATGTCAATCTCGGTGCCAGTTCAAACAGTTTACGTCTGATTCTCGGCGCTGCAGCTTTGTTATGTTGAGTGAGATCACATACGGATGTTATCTACAAATCTACCAGACCCAAGAATAAACACATCCAAACTCTCTCTAAACTTTACATTTAAAAACAAGGACAACAACCCGTCCACCTGGACTTCTTGGAATTTTCAGACATGTTGGGAATCCCAGACTGAAGCCAAGAGAGTCGATTAGTTTGATATAAAGTAAATGTAAACTGCTCCATTTGAAAGAACCTGTTATGCTTAAATAGGATCTTCCAGGTAGCCAGTGATTTTGATTTATTTCACTACGATATGAAAAACAGCTTGAAACTTAAAAGTTCATTTTTAACCCTGACAAACAAGTCAACTCTACTTTTAAATAAGTGGTTCAGCATTTTGAGAAATATTCCTTTCATTCCAAGAGTTAGATCACTATTAATAATACTCTCTGTAAATGTGTAGCTGGAGCCAGCAGCTTAGCTCAGCATAAAGACTGGACCAGTATCTTCCTGAAGCCTCCACTCCCAGCCCAGATTTAGATTTTTGTAAAGATTAAACAAACAAGATATAACATGTTTAACATTAGTGATCTTTAGAGATGCTGGCAGGGTTTTTTTTTACCTTTGGACAGAGCCAAAGGACAGAGCCAAAGGTAACAGCAGAGCCGTGTTTCCAGTCTTTGTGTTAAGCTGCTACCGTCTGTAACTTCATATTTACTCTCTACACATGAGTGATATAATTCTTCTCTTCTACTTCTGAGCAAGAAAGCAAATAAGCGCCTTTCCTAAAACGTTGAACTATTGCTTTAAACCAACATGGATAAGAAGTCTTTAAAGTCTTAGAAATTTGAACGTATACAATCATATGAAAAGTGGCACGATTCCATCTGCTGATGACGACCGTGTGTTACAATCAAACGCTCCAAAACAGCTACAAAATGCACCTTATGGTGAGTTTGTGACACCCAATCAATCACAATGAAAACGTCTACATGTATCCAAGTCATTTCCCCTACAAAAAATGTGTGTTTATGCAGAGTCCATTTTGTCAGATGTGAAATGTGTGGGTGTGTAAGAGCTGTACATCCTTGCACACATTCTGCAGAATTACATCTTGAATGACAGTTTTCTATGATCCATTCCACAAGCTACCAAATGTGTCTGTACCTGTCCAAAGTGGTTTGAGTCTGCATGGAGCTGCTGTTTTTCTAAACAAAAAGGCCTCTGGCAAACCATAATCTCAGGCAATGAATCATAGTCTCAACCCTCGCATTAAACCATTGTTGCAAGGGACTTCCTCCAGACCTGTGCCTGCTTACTGTAGCAAATACGGTGCGCCACACACCTGTATTTCTAGTTTTTCTCCCTCCTCTCCCTCTTGTTTTACGGTACAAAGTGAAATTCCTGCCAGCTACCACAGGAGAAAAATTAAGGAGTGTTTTCAACCAATTGGCAGCACTTTGAGGATATTGGAGTCTATAGAGCCGACAAAACCTTCCCCTGACACAATGTAGTAATTCCAGGAATTAAAGCCCTGGAAGAAATAGTGTCTTTGGGAAGTAGTTTTTTCTTTGCAGAGCAAAACAAAACTCAAATATGTGATTGTCTATCTACACAACATAAGCTCGAGTTGTATTTACAGGAAAACTCTCTCCGCAGTGGTGTTGGTCATTACTCAAAGTTTAATGTGCAGCCACAGTGCAGGTTATCTGACTGCAACAAACAAATCCTGGAAAAGCGCATTCATGAGAAGTCTAATCTTTCAAATCTACTTATAGCACATTCTGCATGTCTTGCAACCAGACACACATGTACAGGAGGCTGAAATCACATTTTACAGGCCACGTATGCACAGGGCGGCACACACACACGCACACACATTACATAACAGCTATGTTTATCAAAGGGTTTACTCGTTAAGGCCATTTATGTTATACACAGTCTACATATGAATAGCATGCGCCCATAATCACAGAGGGTTTCACCCTGTTCTGTGTTTGAATAAATGCCAGAAATTGGCAACAAAGAAAACAACAAGTGTGTTTTCCAAGAGCACAGGGTCAGTCTAGTGGAATGACGTCAGGCAGCCAGGCTCAAGGTCTTGGTTCTTCAGAGTTCAAAAGTCTAACTGAGGGGAGAAAACACTGTGTTTTTACTCATGCAGATCAGTGTTTATTCAAGATTCTGTTCTCATTCAAATCATTCAAATGTTGAAAATCCTACTGCTTAGACAACAATCCCCCTGCTGCTTTTTTGCAAGTGGTACAGATCACAGTTTGATCAGGATCGAGTACAACATGCAGAAGACAGACAAGCTCCAGCCACAAGTGTGTCCTGCCCACTGCCTCCATCATCAGTTCAGCTAAACCCCACCCACCTGAGCATGTGCTGGAGCTGGTTTGTTTGTCAGAGTAAACAAACAAGTAACAGTCGTCTTAATGCCAGTGTGTGAGCTCATACATAAGTGCGGGTGTTTCGAAGCACGTCTTACACCACCCATGTGTATTGCCCTCATGTGGCTGCCCTTTAATCTGACTGAGCAGTGATGGTTTCTGGGTTGGATGTATTATACAAACTGAACACCACACTCTAAGATGATGCCCAGTCATTGAAATGAAAGTTCCAGTGACCAGGGGATTTTTGGGCTGCAGGGTCCATTGCACTACTGCTCGACTAGACTCATGTCAGGGACACTGGTGTCATCAATGACTTTCAGCAGGACATGAAGTTTGTTTGCTGTACAACAGAGATGATGGGAACAAATTACATTATGCTGTATTCATTAGTGTGTCTTTTGACTGAAACGAAATTTGGACTGAATTGTAATGGCCTAATAAAATGTTCTCATAACAACATGTTCATAGAAACAGTCTCTTCAACCTTATGATGAAACACTAACAAGTAATGCTTGGAATGTTTCCAGGGAGGATCAGTTTTAACTGACGGTGTTTGACTTCTTGCAGGATATCTGACAGGTTTATAAATATGTTTGCATGACATTCAGTGATCAGCAGATCCAGAAATATTTGATTAGACTGTGGTGAGCCATTTGACATTTTGATGTTTTTTTTTTATCCATAATTATGCAACAAACAAGATGATTGTCAGGAAAGCATTTTAACATAAGTAAGTGATTTTCTTTCTTTTACATGTAAGTTTTTGATGCATTGCTTCACTGACTGATAATGATAAAGTCATTCTTGAACAACATTTGCAGTGAGTTTAGGTTAACCTCCGTGCGATGGTGTTACACAACATGTCCAAGGCCTTTCCTGCACCAGACTGAACAGCTGATGAGGGTTGTGAAGTGAAATGAAGGGGAGGGACTGAACCTTACTGGAAGCTTGACGGCAGAGCCTCATTTCAATGAAGTCGCTGGTGGCCGCTGGCTGCTTTTGTCTCTCTGTCCTGGTGAGTGAAATCTGCTTCTGTCTTGCAGAGCTAGCTGAGGATCTAACAGAAAGAGTGGGCAGAGGATGCTCTGGAGGGGCTAAAAGTTTTTCAAAGTTAAGAGAAGGATCAAGCTGGGTTTTTTTTTCTGATTTTGACAATGTTGCTCAGGCTTCTTTCAAGTGCTTCTTTTCGTGCTCTCGACTGGAAATACTGGCGTTAAGAAAAGTCGTTTCACTCGTCTTGAGCTGCGTTTGAGGGGCATAACAATGAATAATCAATCGATGACAGGGAGGACCATGGTCCCGACCATACCGTCGATTATGTTCATTTTCGGGGTGGTTGGGAATCTCATCGCCATCGTGGTTCTTTGTAAATCTCGCAAAGAGCAGAAAGAAACCACGTTTTACACGCTGGTGTGCGGACTGGCAGTCACGGACCTCCTGGGCACAATGCTGGCCAGTCCGGTCACCATCGCCATTTATGTGAAAGGATCTTGGCCCGGAGATGACCCACTCTGCCAGTACTTTGGTTTTACCATGCTTTTCTTCTCTCTGGCGGGGCTCAGCATAATCTGTGCCATGTCAGTGGAGAGATACATCGCTATAAACCATGCCTACTTCTACAATGACTATGTGGACCAAAAACTGGCGGGTCTGACTCTCCTGGCGATCTACATCTCAAACGCATTTTTCTGCGCCCTGCCGATTATGGGATTTGGGCAGGTGAAGAAACAATACCCGCAGACCTGGTGTTTTTTAGAGTGGAGGAGCAACAAGACCAGCGATGCAGCCTACACCTACATGTACGCGGGTTTCAGCTCTCTTCTTATTCTCGCCACTGTTATTTGTAATGTGCTGGTTTGTGTGGCTTTGATCCGGATGCACCGGCGCTACGTGCGCAGGATGTCTCTGGGAACAGATGTGGGGCGCAACGTGGACCCGCGGAGAAGAGGACGCAGCTTTGGACGTCTGGCCGGTGCAGAGATTCAGATGGTTATTCTGCTCATAGGCACGTCGGCAGTGGTGCTCATCTGCTCCATCCCACTTGTTGTAAGTTATCTTTTCCCCGTTCCCTGAGGGTTGATTCTAACTATTACGCGTTTTACGCATGGCTATTTTACGCACAAATGTGTATCTTTTATCTACATAGAACTTTTTAGTCACGCAATTGATCCAAATCTGTGTAGATGACTACAAAGCAAAGTTAAAGCATATTTCTTTTGAACTAAATAACTTTTCCTTTCACCTACTCTCGTCATCCCCTCCTTATTCATAAGGCAGGTGTTGCGCACGCACTTTTCGCACAAACGTAGTTATTTTTATACATGGAACAATTTGTACATTCAGTTCGAAGCAAACCAAGTGGATGATTAAAGAGGAAAGTTCAAACATATTTTTATGAAATTACTTTCCCCTCCCTGCTCTCTATCTTGGCTTAAGTCTGGTGATCCCGTGTTTTTATTAGTGGCTTTCTCACTCCTCTCAAACACACACATCTAACACGCAATTTAAAACTTTTATCCATCTACTCACGCACTATTCTCATTTGTCATTACAGGCTCAGGTGTTTTTGAACCAGCTTTATAAGACTCCAGTTGAGCTGCGTTTGGAAAAAAACCCGGATCTAAGAGCCATACGTTTCGCCTCCTTCAACCCTATTCTAGACCCCTGGATCTACATCCTGCTGCGCAAAGCTGTTCTCCTCAAGCTCATTGAGAAAATCAAGTGCCTGTTTTGTAAAATGGGAGCAAGGAGGCAACAGAGACAGGGAAACTTCCACTGTATAGATGCTCATCAGCTCTCCTCAGTCATCTCCAACCAGGACTCTCTGCGAGATGTAACCAGCAGCTCCCAGACCTTCCTCTATCTGCCAGAGGGAAGTGAGGTGTACACTGGAAGCTGTCATAAAGCAGACAGACTCTCTGATTCACGACCTTCATCAGTCAGAAACTCGCAAGTTTCTTATTCGTCTGAGCAAGGCTGTGTTGAAGCTCAGACCAGAGAAGGGACGAATGTAATAAGGGACCTTTCAGCCTGGCCCTGCCCAAAAGATCCAGCACTTCAGGTGTCGTTAAGCACTGAGACAGTGGAAGAGAAATGCATCTGAACTACCTCTGAATCAGGGGAAAGTTCTCAGATCGCTCTGAGTTAGATTGTCTACTGAATTACTTCTCCTTAAGTGAGCTTTTAAACCCCTGAAAAATGGGTGGAGGCACATAAAAAATAATAAATGACTCTACACGTGAAGTCCGGCACATTAAGCCAGAAAAAAACAGAGAAACTTGAAGTGCTGTGAGCTTTATTGTCTTCTGTTCTTTGTTTCAGCAGCCAGCTACCTCAGTGATGACTATCTCTGACTGTGCGAGCAGATTTTGTAATTTTGCCCTAAACAGAAGTTATTAAAGCAGAGATGACCCACTTTTTCATGAGTCAAGTCGGTCAATGATGGAAAAGCTGTCCTTCCTAATTTCTGCTACTCTGTTCAATCATTGTGCAAACCTTTACTGTAAAGTAGATGAGGCCAGTAATTTAGAATAATTGAGTCACAAGCCTGTGGTCAGTATGGTAAGTGAAAACAGTATTGAATGTGATCCTTATGAGTAATCACTGGCACATGTACTGCCACTGTGAGGAGCGATTTGTTTAACAAACTCTATTGTACAGTGCTTTTTGAAGGACGCATTGTGTTACTTCCATGACTAATGTACAGTCCAGTATTATTATGTGGTGAACAGCAACATTTTTGTTCCTCATCGCTGGAATACACACAAATATGTCATCTCAAATTATAAAAACGTTCTTTTCCATCTTACAGCGAGGGTACAAAGATTTGTGTGCCGTAGTTAATAACACCAAACTATTTAAATCTGACTGGGAATGTTGAACAGTTTTTCCACAACTACAGAAAATGTGGTGTAAATCTTTGGATGGATGTTGCTTGATGTGCAGTGTCAAGATGAGGATATTTCAACACAGCTGTCAGCTTGAGAAAAATGGTGTTCAAAAGTGATCAATGTTGTGTAAATATTGTTTGTAATAAAATTATTCTTCTCTAGGAGAAGGTTCTAGTTAATAAATTACAACTCTAAAGGGGTTTTCCAAAAGAGGGATTTCTGCAGTTATTGTATGAGTCGTGTAGTTTGATCGGTATTCATGAATTACTATCTTTCAGCATTTACACTCAGAAGACACAGAACTCAGGACACATATAATTAGTGAGCTTATTTACAACATGTTATGTATCAGTTAGGACTGCAAGCAACATTAATTTTCATTAGCGATTTTTCTGCTCACTTAATCGATTTATTGTTTAGTCAAAATGTTAGGAAATGGATGTCTTCAAGTTGTTTGTTTTGTCTGACCAGCAGTCCAAAAGCCAAAGATATTGAATTTATGACAGAAAACAGGGAAAATAATAACTCACATATTTTAAGCTTGTGCCAGCAAATGTTTGGCATTTTGCTTGAAAACTGGCTAAAACTGACCAAATACTTGCAAAACCTCTGTTTCTTAATCTCACATCACTAAATTTAAACATTCAAGTTTGTAAAAGAGCTATTGATTTGTCAATAAAGGACAGGCGATTCATATTATCCTCAGAGCAGTTTTTTCTGATCCTATTCTGTGTTTAGCTGCATTTTTTTTCTAGTGGCAGTTCCCTTTTTTAATGTGGCGTAATGCCAGTCAACAGACACCTTCTGCTCCCATTTTATCACCATATAAAACACTGAACATTTGAACTGTTTATTTTAGCTTTTCCACTCAAATGAGCTTCATGTCTTTAGTTTCATCAGCTCTGAAGCACGCAGAAAAGCACTGCTTTTCCCTGTTGTTAAATCGACTGTAGATTGTTGCTTAATGTCACAGGTTACGTACAGCCTTTCTTGTCACTCTTGTTGATTTTAGATAAGCATGTTCATGTGCATAAATGCTGAGAAACGTGCCCCTCAGGATTTTTTGGTAAAGGGATGTGAAGGTAGAGTTTCACATAAGTTTAAATCATGCACTTTATTTTTTTTATTTTGTTTATACTGCATTGTAGAATGAACTCTGTGAACATTTAGTTCAGCGTATGTCTTTATTTGCTGTTGTATCGCTTTTCATATCTGCAAACACGACTTGGTCTGTGTCAAAGCTGAGCAGAAATGTGTGTTCAGGAAGATAAATGTGTACAGTTTACAATGCAGCTGTAAATTAACACCCACGCTATCCCTTCACAGCAAACATGGCCTTTGACATGCCATCACATGTTGTCAACATAAAGCGGAAGTTAATAATATGACCGCAAAGTTTCTCATGCTCAGTTTTTTTCCTGCTGCAGTTTTGAGATCATTTCTTGGCCTGTATTAGCACAGACAAATGCCTCTGAGAAGAGTAGACTACCCCTTTCCCAAAGGTTTGTAGACAAATAAACAAAACCTTAACACTTAAAATTAAGATTTTTGTAAGAAAAAGCCCCTGGATTTTGGTAATGTGTCAAATAGCTAATGCCAGACACACACAGAAAACAGAGAGAGTGTTAGTCTGACGGACGAAAACCAGCGTCTCAGGAAGTAGACCTGGTCGAGGGAGCTTCCCTCCTGAAACAATAAACACAGTACGAGACTCCAATTCATTGCAATTAAGCTTAAACAAGCAATGCACTGGCTAAGGCAAACATGTTACAGAGATGCCTAAAACACAGTGTGTCAAAGTATTGTCCAGACTCTTGGAACAACAGACACTGATTGAATTAAACTGTGAAAAATGGGATCGTGAAACAGCAGGACACTACAACAAGCCTTCCACTTCTCAGCAAATTGATCTCCTTTGCTCTCACTAGAGTCTGCCTTAGCTAATTAAATGTATAAATGGACAATCAATGAGGCTGATATTTACCATCTGTGTGAACAGGTGTACATTCACATCCCATACAAATGAGCTGCATCGAATGGTCTCGCTGACCTCGGGCAGGTTTAAGACAACTCTCCTTTTATTAAGATTTATTAAGGTTGAAGGAGCTGATGCTTGGATAAGAGGATCCTAAGTGATATACAGCTTGACATGAATGTTGTTACGAACCTGTGAAGCTGCTTTACATCAGCAGGGCTCTTCAGTGACGCTCTGCACTCTGTCACCTCAGTGCTCATTGATAAACAGCAGAAAACACCTGCTGCTCCACCTTGTCTGCTGTCACCCTCCGCTGAATAGGACACAAAACAAATCCCACTTTGCCAGAACCAAAGCAGAACTGATGCAGGAACTGATAGATGTCTCATCCAGTGATATAAGAGTCTGTGCTGCTTCTTCCCTTGAGTGATGGGAAAAAAATTAGAATGAAATGTAATTCAGAGAGAAAATATGATCCACTATGGTGTGTCAGGAGCCGGTTCTCTCACATTAGTGAGAAGACAATTGATTTTCCATTGGGCACGCACAACAGTGAGTCCTTGTTTGTGGATGAAGTTGAATATTTAAAGGATCAGCTCACCTAAATTACAAAAAAAAAATGTAAGTGTTTTCTCTCTTTAAATTTTTTTCAAACTTTTTGTTTTGAGATTATCCAGAGTAACAGCAACACTATCTCTGAAAGAGATGTTGCATATAAATACATAAATATATATAGATTTTTTAATGTATTTTTTATAATGCACCACAAACCAAATCCAAATGACTCCCATTGTATTAAAGGGACATTTCACTTTTTTTTTTTTTTTTTTACAAGAGGTGGTTTTTATTATTATTCGTGTGTGTGTGTGTGTGTGTGTGTGTGTGTGTGTGTGTGTCTGTGTGTGTGTTTGTGTGTGTGTTTGTGTGTGTGTGTGTGTTTGTGTGTGTGTTTG
>JBBMJY010000024.1:8328886-8357714 GCA_037833715.1 Toxotes lorentzi | reverse complement strand
TGTGTGTGTGTGTGTGTGTGTGTGTGTGTGTGTGTGTGTGTGTGTGTGTGTGTGTGTGTGTGTGTGTGTTTAAAAAGTTATTGGCTGTACAGCTCAGGTTTCTTCCACTTGTGATTCTTGAGTTCAGTTCCTTGCACCTCACCAAAGGCATTGAGACGCCGTCCTCATTTCCACTGCCCGGACCAGGGCCACTAATTGCCGGTGGCGTGGATCAACATGAATGTAAGTGTTTTACCAGTGACTGGGATCAGAGAACAAGTGTACTGACTTGCGCACACATACATACACATATGCACGTGCACACACACACACACACACACACACACACACACACACACACACACACACACACACACACACACTATATCAGATGTCGCCTGTGAGTGCTCTTTCAGCAGGCAAAAAAGTACCAAAGACGTCACAATGTGAAGGAGTACAGATGTGGAGCAAAGGCATCCGTTGTGGATCTGTTTTTGTTGTACTCTGTCTCTTTTGCACCCACCACCCTCACATATATTTTCAAAACAATTTTCCTGTAAGGTTAAATCAGAAGCCTGAATTGATAACATTTTGGTACCCAAAATGGACTGTGCCTTTTTTGTTACCTGTCCAATTTATTGCTTTTAATTGTCCCAGTTCCATATAATGTTCTTACGCAAGTTGAAACAGGCTTTGCAAGATAAACATATTGACTCACATGCCCTGGGTTTGGCCATGATAATCTGAAAAGGTACTAATTATCTCCCAGGAATGAAATAACAGCAACAAGTCCCAAAATAGATCAGTCTGAATATGTTCTGTCAGATTGGAGTGCTTCTTCTTCACCTTTTATGTTTTGTTCAATGAAGGATAGGACTGTTGTGAAAAGGACATCTTGACAAATTGTACTATTGACACTTAACTGAAGCATACTGGCACACGTGTCAAATGCAGTAATCAACTGAAAGTGTACTCTCACAACTGGTGCGACTTATTTATCATTTTCTTATTTGTGCAATTACTTCAGCATCACTTTTGGGAAATGATTATGTGTTTATTTCACTTAAATTTGTCCAGCCTGGTTTTATAACCTAATCTCTCCTTTCCAGCAATGGAAGGGTGAGCCCAGGGGTGTATTATTCACTCATTTGGTTGGAAAAGTCCATGTGTTCGACTTAACTTATGGAAAAGTTTCCCATAAACATGCCGCATCATCTTTTTTCTGTCAACCCTATTTTCCTGACCCTCACCACCAGAGGCTACACCATCGTAAGGGCAGCTAGGACCTAATGTATTTTTGGAGAAAAATAAAAAATCAAAAACCTGATGTTTTCTGATTCTGAAACAGGTCTTTCCAGGCTTCTTTCTGAAACCATTTGCTTCCATAAAACCTGCAATGCACTGGATCGAAGGCTTCTTGCTCTGAGAAAGTAACCTGCTCGAGGTGCCCACATCTTTCTCAGTTTAATTAGAGGCTAAAAAGCAAGAGGAAGTTCACACTGACAGTTATTTTGCATGGACAGGTCATGAACTTTACATCACAGCTTGTACAAAGTGTTCAGAACAGGAAAAGCTTATTGCAATGTGATACTTCAATGTTTTGGAATCAGGGCTGTTTTTAGCAACAATTTACACAGTTATTTTCCATGAGAAATAGTGTCTATAGTAGAAACTGTAAGAACCAGAACTGGAAGAAAAGGTTAAAGGATTATTTTGGTTTGTTTTAAATTGGCGTTTTACCCATAAATGTGGCTATTGTGACGCCATGGGTTGTGCTAACTTTGCGGTCACCACGTCCATTTAAGACTTTAAGGGAACCCAGGACTCACACAAATGAGCGTATACTGGGACAAGCAAAGCAGCAGCAAGCCTGTGAAAACTTTCCAAATAAACATGAATTTTACATGAATCTTTTCAAACATTTGCATCCAAGTCTGATTGAAAGTAAATACAGAAAGTGTTTACCGATGGCTGTTTCAGCTGGCTACTTTCTCTGTTTACTTTCAGCAAAAGTCAAAGACAAGCTTTTGAATTTCATGTAAAAATCATTTATTTGGAAAGCTGGAGGAGTCTCACACTGCTTAACCTGATATACAACGTGGACTTGGAAACTGTGAGGGATCAAATTAGACCGGCAGTCACTAAGTTGATCCCTGGAGCAGCAGGATAAACTGGGAAAACTGTTATTATGCTTTTTAGTGTTAATACAACTTGCCAAACAGGTTTCACTGAGCTGACATGTTTGTACTTTTATTAGCTTGAGGTTTTTCACAGAATACACATTTTTATCCATGTTGGAAAGAAGACAAATTTCTGGGTGCAAAACAAATGGTTGTGGTACAGAAACCCAAATTATGAATCTGGAATTTTACCATGGAACGCCTAAAAATAAAAAAAAAGTTCCCAGGAACGGATGATAGCATTCCTTTGTAATGTCTTATCTGCTTTACCACTGCACAGAGACAGTGATTGCTGTCTTTGTGCAGTGGTAAAGAGACAGTGATTACTGAAGCTGACAAGAAGTCAAGTTGGAGGACAGAAAACTTCTTTCCAAGATAAGGGTGGGTGGATCAGTCCCCAAAGTATCAATACTACTGATAAGAAGTCTTGCTTTGAGTTCCGATACCAAAAAAAAAAAAACATGGTGCGTAACCACCACAGAAAAAACTTACTGTGAGAAGGGACAAACCACCTTGCCCTGGTCAAATAAATCAGTGTTTAGGCGTCACCATGATCTGATCCCCTTGTCATAACATAATTTGACCACAATCCTGGACTCAGAGGCTCTTGGCCGAGCAACATGACAGTGACTGTGTTCATCACGTATCCTGCTGTGACAATCTATTTCCTCCTAATTTCCTTCTGCGCATCCTGCGTGAACTGTCAGACCCTCCACTGTGTTTGTTTTGAGAGTCTTTGCAGAGTGTCTTCTGTGTCGCGGAGCCACAGCTATGTTATCGCGAAGTTCCTTCTGGATGGGATAGAAAATAAACATTTATGGCTTTGGGAAACCAATTAAGCTTATAATCCAGAGGCTAGGAAAGGATCTGAAGTCAGCATCACATACAGGAGGCATTTCAGATTCCCACTGGAGGTGACTTCACACTGTTTATATCTCTAAAATGCAAAACGCAAATGCAACAAACGAGAGGCAACGTCTTGAAATTAAGCGAGGACAAATTATTAGATCCAAATTATTATTATTGGTGCTGATTCTGAATTTTAAAACTACCCATAGTCTACCCATAAACATCTGACATGCAACTATATGTGTTCATCAGCGAAACAAATTAAACATGTTAAAAAAAAAAAAAACTTTCATATGTTTCATTTTATTTCAAATTGTTTGCTGAAATAAGGATTAAAATGTCACATAATGAGCTCCCTGAGCTCCCTTTCATTTATGAGAGGTTAACACAAGTTTATTATGATTACTGGGTGATTTTTTTATTTTTTTTAATCCAAATTCCAATTTACTTGCAAACATTCTCCTCCAAGACGTTTCCTTGGAAGATAAAAAAAACATAATTTGGTGCTGATGACAGGTAAAAACAGAGAGTGATCAGCTGGTACTCCAGTTGTTTCTCAATGCTAAACCAGCACAGCCTTGAGACTTTTATTCAGAGGACAGCAGGTGAGCAAAAATGTGGAACGTGTCTACAAACAAGCACACAATCCAGTGTTAATGAATAATAAGGTTTTCAACAATAATTGAATGAGTAATAAATTAAATGAAGAAATGTCTTTCATATAAGTTCATCTGGCCAGGAAACTTCCAAGAAATTATTTGAAAGCTGCAAAATTAAGTGTTACCAATTATTGTTATGTTATCAGTCTATGCATGTGAGCTGACTGACAGTGTTTAATAATGTACCTGTATTCAGTCCAGTCAGTGATAATGAAATTAGCTTCTGAGGCCTTCAGCAGTTTGCTCCAATCCCATCAACCCAACCCAACAATGATAATGGGTTTGACCAGTGACATGAGCTCTGTGATTCAAAGCCTTTGAATCTGTGTTCAAAGAAACCACAGATAAATGCTGCATCTGAAGTCCAGTATCTGACCCCTGTGGACATGCACACCCATGATAGTCTGCTCTTCTGTTGTCTAAAATGCTTCCTTCACTCTCGATGAATCTGACAGAACTGCTGATTTGCTGCAGGCATCTTGTTTAGAATGTCAGGACAAACATCTTGAAAGATTTGTTGGAACTCCTTTTTCCTGCATGAATTGCTGATATGTATCTTATAAACATGTCAGTCTCCTTACCTAACAGTCCTGTCGACAAGAGAGGTTACAGAGCAGGGTGGTGGGTATCAGCTGTCCTCTCTTTTAAAAGGAATACTATCACCCAAACTGATTTGGGGCTCATTACTTCATTACGTCATTATTTGACTTAGTCCTAACCGTTTTTGTCATGTTATGTAACAGCTGTTTCTTTAAATTGACTTACGGATCCTGATTTTAATCTAGTCTTTGGAGTCTAGATATGTCTGCAAAAACAGTTAAAGGATCACTTTCTTCTGTACATTTTGACTGCACAGTGGAACAGCAACAAGTGATGGGGATTTTAGGCAAATAAATATAGCACTTAAAGTGGAATTTGACACGTACATTGACCCAAAACTGAGAAACAGTGCTCTTAACCAAATTCTGCAAAAACACTTAAACATTTTTGGGTCGTAAATCAGAAACTCTACATTTGGCTACACGGGCCACTCACAGGTGCAAACATTAACAGTGAAATTATTAAATTATTAAAATTAAAGCAGAGCGTTAAGGGTGAAGTCTACCAGTTTGGATAAATCACTGCAGAGAAAGAACGCGACAAAGGGGGAGACAGGGGGAGGGAAACAGAAGGAGGAAGATGAGGACAAGGAAGAGGAAGAACATCCAGGGATTCATTGTGGCTGAATACATCATGCCAGGCAAAATGTCTACGGTACAGCCAAAGGAAACATTGCAGAAAGTGGAGACAAAAACAATTGGCTAGACAGAAAATGAATACAGGATGAATCCTTTTTTTTGTATTGCTTTTTATTATTATTGTCATTGTGCACACAATGTTAGTCACAATGATTCATTTTGTTCTATGTGTAAAAAGCTTTACACGTTACAAAGTTTGCAAATACATTCTTGTCATTGTTTTATGCTATGTGTTCTGGCATGTAAGTAAAAAGTTTACATAGAAAATGAAGAGTTTTTAATGTAATGTTCACATTTTATTGATGAAGCTCTGCCTAACACATAGAACATGTTCAAAGAGATATCACTTTTTTTGCTGTTTTTATTGTTTTTTGTTTTGTGTTTAGAGTACTGAGATTACATGAGAGGCTTTCCATCAAATGTCTAACAACTGAGGAAAACTTGGCTTTGTGGAAAATCCATGAAAAAGGGGAAACCAGCTGCGGGTTTTTTTGATAAGACTGCCACAGCCTGAGTGATGCAACCAGTGCTCATCCTCTGCCGAATAAACGTAATGGTGCAAACAATAATTCACTTTGAACACAAATCCAAATGAAGGTGTCTCCCTCTGTTGGCTATGATGGAAATTACACTTTGTCCAAGGCAGCAATGTGAGCAGACCGAGCAGCAGCGGGGACTTGCTTTGTGTTTACTGTGGCTTGTGACCGTGGGGGGCAGTGTAGTACTCCAAATGTAGTCAAATACTCAGTCTGTTCAAACACTAGAAGCCCACGAAAAGAGTAAAACCTTGGCCTCTGTGCCTCTAACCACTTTTTAACCACTGCAGAGAAAATATTAACAAGACACATTTTACATCTGGTATATCCTGTTCTGGGAGAGTTTAAACTAAATGTAAATGATTCCTGTGATTTTTGTGGACCTTGCAATTAAACAATTATCCACTCCCTCATACCAAAAAAATTTTTGGAATGATGTGTTTCTGTCTGGGAGAACTGGGCAAATGGCCAGGCTGCATGGTTGTGATAGAACAATTTAATGGAAGAGGACGTTGTATTTTAATTCAGTCATTTATCATCTTTGACGCATTCCATATAGCCTACGTAAAATGAAATGGTCAGATAGAAAACCCAACTTTAATCTCTTTGAATGATATTTAGATGCAAAGACCTGTACAATTTCTAAAGCTTGGCCTGTAACAGTACTGAGTAAATTGACTGTATTCATACTGTACGTACCTTTTGTCTCCTTATGTCTCCATTTTTATTATTTATTTTCCTCCTGCTGCATTTTAATTTATTTCTGTTGATTGTAAATAACTACCAACATTATGATGTTTTTATTTAATTGTATTGCTCTGCATATTACTGCGACACTTTGTTTCCTAGTTGTTTTCATGTGCGATCCATAAATACGATCATAAGTTGTGTATTTGTCATCTGATTATTTTCCATAAAGTTATTGAAAAAAACCTACTATTGTTCAGGTTGTTGTTGGCACCTGTAGACAACCTGTTACAACCTACGTTTTCTTTAAGTGGGCGGGTAAAAACTGAGTTTGGGCGGGTTGTTTGTAATTTGGGCTAATCTTCGTATTAGTAGGGCGGTGAGAGGTGAAATACAGTGAGAGCTGAAAGTGACAGGTGTATGCAGGTGTTCGGAAAACATTAGCAGGTTAGTTATTGTAGTTTTGCCAATTTACCAACACGAAGGTAGGCTGCTACCACAACTCACTCAAATCTGAACACACAGACATAGTACACATGTTAATAGAGTATGGCTTACACTTTATGAGGATGTCATCATTTCCGGTGTCCATCAAAAGTAAACGTCCCTAAACCCTCTTAGGGACCGTTGTTAGTACGTCCAGTGGCAGTTACCAAACACGAACTGCTAATAGCGAATTCGGCTCTTTTAATTTTACAAAATGTAGACAAATACAGCCAAATGCGAAATAAACAAAACAAAAACGGGGCTTTAGTTGAAGCCTGTAGCATAACTCGCCGAATCCATGAAAACATCATGCGTTTTATTTCTTGTATTGAAGACTTAACCTTTAACCTTCTGGTACATGAAAACATTTTTTTATAGTAAGTTAAAAACTTACTATAACTATTGATTTGACTGTGAAACCAATACTTTTTGTTCTTGGATTCTTACCAAAATATATACCTCAAAATAATCTTCTCCTCTCTTTGTAAGTTGTCTTAATGTATGTTATATATATGTTAAATGTATATGTTGATTTAATCAAGCAAACATAAAAGCTTCGATTATGTTTTTAAAAAATTGGACAGATGATACTATTTCGCATTTATTATTGGTTTGTTTGGAGGTTATCATCATTCATTTGGGCTCTGCACATCTGCAGGCTCAGGCCATCTGTGTTTACTTGTTTTTTATTTTTTTATTCTGTTCATTATCATTCAGCCGTAAACATAAAGAGCCATCTCATAAAGTCCTGTTTTTAAGTAGATGGCTGTAAGCAGTTTAACTATCTAAGGGGAGATGATTACAGTACCTATTTGGAATTTCCTAGCGGCCCTCTATTCCCAGGAAGAGGTTCCTCCTCTGGTAAAGTGACAAGAAGCAGATATAATATTTAATATAATATTTAATATTTGATATAATTTTTAATGAGGTCACAGCATCTGCTGCTGTTGTAGGTTAGGACAGAGCAACCAGCAGAGAGGGGCTTCCCCACTTGCCTGCCAAACAGGAGTCTGTGAACTCTGACTCAGACTTGTCCTGCCAGCAGGTCACTCCTGCACAGTCACGGGTCAGTTTAATCAAGTTTCACCGGAACACACAGGAATCGGTTACGGTTACAAGGTAGTAAATAAATTAAAGATGCCCACAAAAAAAGAAAAAAACAACACAGAGAGCAGAGGAGGAAACCAAAGATGTGGATGACGAGGACTAGGAGGATCAGGAGCCAAAGCACAAGAAGAAAAGTATTAAGGTGAGTTTTAAGTTTAAAGACAGCGATGAAGAAGGATACAATTCTGACACTTCAGGGACTGATGTGAGGAGCACCAAGAAAAAGGGAAGAGATAAAGAAAAGGTCAAGAGGAAGAAGAAGAAAGGAGAAGAAGAGAGCGGGGATGAGTTGAGCAATGAGTTGCAGAATACAGATAATGAAGATAACAACAATGACTCCCAGAGTAAAAAGAGAAGGGGAAAAGTCCCTGATGTGATTGAGACCACTGAGAAAGGCTCAAAGAAGTCCTCAGTTAAAGACAAGATGGGTTCAAAGGATAAAAAATCCAAAGATGAAGGCAAAAAATCCAAGAAGGACGAAGAACCGGCAGCTGGGGATGAAGAGGAAGGGAAAAAGAAAAAGAAAGAAAAGAAGAAGAAAGGTTCGGTGAAGGGGGATAGCGACGAAGACACCAAGAAGACAAAAGGCAAGAAGAAAAAGGTGGAAAATTACGTTGAAATCTATGAGAATGAGCTCCGCAACTACGACGCAGAAAAAGTGGAGAACTATGAGGACGAGTATCACAAAAAGAAAGGTAACTGCAAAGTTTTCATCTCAACCTGTGAAATGTGCAAAAGGTACACGAAGTGACACAGCGAAGATACTCTTTGTTCAGAGACCATGACATTCATTCAAGAAACATTTGATGTAAGTTCAGTTTGAGGAAAGATATCTGACCCCCAGAGGAGAGGTGAATCTTTGATTGCTGTTATGTGATTCTGAGTGGCTAGTTTGATGTGTGGTAACGTTACACTGACTGAAGTGGTATCCATGTATCCTCAGTATATTATCTTCAGCCTATAGCTAAATGACACCTGTCACTCACTAATCTTAACACAGGATCGGTTCACTTCCTAACAAGAGCTTCATACACCTCTACAGGTCATTTTTGGGTCTAAATCCCGATTAAAAGACTCCTTACACTAATCCTACATTAATATTAGCCCTTTCTCAAATCCTTCATCATAATAGAATCATGGCTATTAAAGCCACGCCTACTGTACCATATTTTTAATTTAATTAACAGTAATTTCATTTAAAGTTTGCTAAACTTGCTTCTAATTTGTTACCTGTTTAATGGAAGAGAGAATGCATATTAAAAAAAATACCTTAAAAAGAAACTTCATTTTTCATTCCTTATTTTCTAATATGAAAAATTCAAGTTGACAGAAACTTGTCATTTAAAGCGCGTAGGGGGGAGACTTTTCCATGTCTGTGTCCAAGGACCCTTTGTCTCATAATCCATCCATGACTCATCCTACATCACCCTATGTGTTTAATTTACTGTACTTTACAATCCAGCCCACACGTCCCTTTTAATGCACTGAATCCTGCCTTCATTTGTATTATGTCATTAAACCCTCCAGTGTATGAGGTGGTGACCATCACTGGTGATGAGAGAGGAGCAGGCACAGACGCCAACGTGTTTGTCACTCTGTTCGGAGAATATGGCATCACTCCCAAAGCCCACCTGGCCAGCAAGTAAGTGTTCTTTAGAGATAACTGGAATTTAGATACAAGGTCATCCATACTTGTTGGGTTTAAGTTTTAACTTATTCATCACACACCTCTTGCCAGAGGCTTCAGTTATACCTTGAGCCAGTTTGACCACAGATTTGATTGAGAAGGTTCTTGTGCTTGAATTAAAACTTGTGTTTTTTTCTCTACTTTAACAGCACGGAAAAGAGGTATTTATTTCTTAATACAGTGGTGGTGCTCGTGAAACAATGGCTGGAGTGTGTGCTGTGATTTTGGTGTTAAATTTGCAGTTTTTATGACTTGATTTGTTGCATGATTTTGTCAAAAGTTTGCTAGGTTTTTATGTTTCATTGTGCACCAAGTGTGATGTAGAATATTTCATTTTCCTAGGCTTACTTACCCCAGACCTTTCTGTTTGATTCTTTTGACTGAAATTTGAGTTTACCATTTTATGGTTTCAGGAGTCGCACAGCCTTCGAAAGGGCCAAAACTGATGTGTTCAGAATTAGAACTCACAATGTTGGACCTTTGAAAAAGATAAGGTGCGTTAAACTCAAGAGATTTTATCACTGCATTCCATTGTTTTTCTTTTTTCTCACTGGTGAATATTTTTCAGTATGCTTTTCAGTATCGCTCAGGTCAGGTATTAACTTTTAGTTTGACCTAGGCCAGACATTTTTGACTTTTGGGAGGTTTGTTTCCTCCCCTGAATTAATTTGCAGTGAGAATTAGACTACTTTATTGAGATGTTATTTTTATGTTGCTCCAGGATTGAGCATGACAACACTGGCCTGAACCCCAGCTGGTTCCTGGACAGAGTGGTGGTGACGGATGTGATTAGGCCTCACTTGAGGTACTACTTTGCTTGTAACAACTGGCTCAGTAAGGTGGAGGGAGATGGCCTTTATGTGAGAGACCTCCTGGGCAGCATGGACCCCATGGACATGCCCAAATGTATGTATACCTTACTGTGAGCCTATAAGTATATGTATTTGTAGCATCCAAATTGCCTCCAGTGATTAATTAAGTGAATCAGCACGAACAGGCCCGGTAACAATCATCAGTTAAATTTATATTTTTATTCACAGAGTGATTGCATGTGGTTTACACATGCAATCACTCTGTTGCATGTGAAGTTTTATGTAAAAGTTTGTTTTCTAAACTGTTGTGGTTCTAATTAAACTTCTGGTGCCAATTTTCTAGATAATAAGTACATAGTGAGTGTTTTCACTGCGGATCTAAAAGGCAGTGGAACAGATGCAGATGTTTTCATCAATATCTTTGGGGAGTTTGGAGACACAGGTAAATAGCAGGTTATTCCACAAATGTGGTCAAATACTTCAAATTCCCCAAAGCAAATACCAGTTTTGATGTTTTTTTCACTTTGGTTTATGAATTGTACTTTTTTTTTTCCCAGCTGAGAGGCGACTCGATAATGACAAAGATAACTTTGAAAAAGGCACTGAAGATAAGTTCACCATTGAGGCACCAAACTTGGGCAAAGTGAGGAAGGTCACCATTGGCCATAATAACAAAGGCTCCTCAGCAGGATGGTTTGTGGACAAGGTAATAAAATGTAATGCTAAAAACCAGCGCCCCTTCATCAGTTCTCAAGACAGATAATGGAAGACTGATGTGTGTTAAAATCTTCTGTTACGTCATGTGTTCCTTCAGGGTTTTTCAGTACCTTATCTTGAAGCTAAGCTTCTGTCTGAGAGTCTTACTGTACTTCCTTCTGCTCAGTTCTGCCTCTACAGATGTACTTAAAACATGTGATCCTCTTATTTCCTCTCAGTCTTCTCATCTGAGACTGGTGTCCCTGCTCCTCCAACACATACAGTGTGTACAACTGAAAGAAGCTCACACGCACACCCATGCGCGCACACGGGACACACATGTCGTCATTCTACCCTCTGTGTAAAGGGAAACCATTCCCCATTAAGGGATTGCCTTACAACAAACAGACAGACGAGTCGCTAGATTTGTTGGTGACTGCAGCACAGACTGACACCAAAGATCAGCAGTGACAACAGCAATAATCATATCCTGTTCACATGTGGTTTGTGCTGCCATCACATTGATGATGATTACATTGAGATGTATTTGTGAGTGAATATCTTATTTAAGCTCGGGTTTTGCTCTTGTATTCTTGTCATTGCTGCTAAAACATGTTTAATCTTATATACGCTAAGTTTCTTACACTCATAGGCTTACAGGAAACAAAATTAAAACAAATGTAAATTAGCTTATACAGTTCATAAATTCATTAGCTGCAAATATACAGTTCTATATTTAATTTAGCCTGTCTGTAAAAATTAAAGCACATGAAAAGGTAATGAAACAGACCACTAATCTCATTTTTATGACCAGTAGTTGTAATAACTGTTCACTGTGTCCAATACTGACTGCCTCTGCATCTTCATCTCAAAGAACATTGTCTTTAACTCCTCATAACATTATGTACAAAAGGTCTCTATCACATATTGGCTGTGGTTATTGCATTCTTCCTTTCTTATTTTTCCTTTCTATACAGGTGGTTGTGGATGATCTAGGAAACAAAACTGTGTATGAATTTCCAGTTAATCGCTGGTTTGCCATTGATGAGGATGATGGGAAGATCCAGAGGGATATTTTGGTCGGGGGGAGTCAGCCCACAGGTGAGGATTAAAATTGGAAGAAATTTATTTATGAGCCTGGAAGAATGTAACTGTCTTACATACATGTAATCTCTCTTGTCAGTGAATGCAATCACGGCACGGATGAAGATTAGGTCAATACGTGGCTGTTTCCTCCAAATTATTTGCCTTATTTTGAAATAATTATCTTCTTGCCTGGTCTGAAATATATTCATATAGGAATGTAAGACAAAAACACTTTTAATACCTAGATAAATCGCTGTTTTACGTTTTGTTATTCGGTCCAAAAAGAAGAATGTGAATGAATGAAAAATGTGTTTCCAGCTTACCAAAAAGCTTGCCGTGTAATCATTAATTCTTGAGTCAGACAATCTGGTTGATCTAGTTCCTGCTCAGCTGCTTAGGGACTACGGGTGCCATGAACCGTAGTGACCTGCTGGCAGAGCCTCTGATAACCTGACATGTAACTGGACCCGCCAGGTATTGTGTACAACGTCCAGATCATGACAGGAAACATCCGAGGTGCTGGGACCAACTCCAAAGTCCACATCGTGATGCACGGCTCGAAAGGCTTGAAGAACAGCGGCAAGGTAATGAGAAGGAACGGAGTAGACAACTTGTACTTAATTTAAAGAACAATAGCTGCAGCAGTAGTTGGTTAGTTTTTATATGTGTGAAACAGAGTAGATAAGGGCCTGGCACTTCACTTAAGAAAAGAATGACTGTGGGCAATAATCATGTTTCCTGAGCAGTAATCCAGATGGTTTCTGTTTTACTTTGATGACATTTCTGGCACTGAATGGCCATTACATTGGTGATTTTGCATTTCACTTCTCAAAAGTAACTTATCAAGCAAACATTCTTTTGATGAACCTGCCTGTGCTGCTTTTTTGTTTGTCCATCCATGTTTGATAATGATGCACATTGTATTACCTAGATTACTCCGTCTGACCACAGTTAGTTTTCATGTGACACAATGGGCAGAATTCCCGAACGAAGACCCAGACTCATACATGCTGAAAATGAAAACATTCCTTTCAAACAGATTTCCCAGTCTTTGTTTATAAATTCAAACCAATGAGTATGAATTCCACTGAATCTATTCGAGGTACATCAAAATCAAGACATACTTTATTGTCCCTTTGCAATAAAGATGCATTAAAGTGCCAAAGATCACAAAGTGCTGAAAGTTAATTTATACATCCAACAAACCAACTTAAAAACAGGCAAATGTAAAAGACAGTTGCACAGATGTCAGTCCTTGATATCATTAATTTAAAAAAAAAACCTTAGTAATAAAACAGCAAAACCTAAAATAAAAATAAAAGTGTAGTGGAAACAGTTAAAAACTGTAAAAAAAAAAACATAAAATCCAGCAAAAGCATAATATTGCACATGCAGATATGCATATTTTTTAAGTAATAAATGCATCAGTTGAAGTATTTAGTTGCTGCTGTTTAAATTCTAGATAGATAGATGATGGAACAATTTAGTTTTTGTTTAGTGTATCTACTCTAAACCATCAGCCGGAAGGTGATCATATGTCTTACAGTGGATCATCCATTGTTCCTTTAACTTAATGTATTCACTCCAATATAATTAATGCAGGTGTTTTTAGAGGGAGGAAAATTTGAGCGAGGCCTGACAGACATCTTTAATGTTGAGATTGCTGCGCTTCTGAGTCCTCTCAGCAGAGTCACCATTGGACATGACAATGGAGGAGTCAGTGCTGGGTGGTACTGTGAGAAGGTACATTGATCATGCACGCTCATATACATGCAGTCACTACAGTCTGGTAATTTACTGTGAATTGATTCAGCTGAATCAATGTTTTTCGCAGGTGGTGGTCTACTGTCCATTTACAGGGATTGAACAGACTTTCCTGTGCAGTAAATGGCTAGACGAGAAGGAGGGAGACGGGCTGATAGAGAGAGAGCTCTACGAGATGGTTTCACTCAGGCAGAAGAGACAGAAAAGTAAGTTGAATATCAATAATTATGTCCAGTCAGCAGCAGCAATGAATGCTGTCATTTTCTCTTTTATTCCTGAAATACTGAGCAAAAACATTCTAAACTCCATGATATGTATCAGACATTTGCATAATGACTCGACAGGGAGATTGCCTTCATTACACTTTCTAATTTTAGTGTGTTGTTTACCAGCCGCGACAGCATGGCTGATACTGTTTTCACCTTGTGAATCTGTGTTTGTGTGCGTGCGTGTGTGTGTCATCAAGGCAAATTGTGGTTCTGGACACACCTACTGTAGCGGAAAATACCAAAGAGGTGTTTTTGAGTATTTCAGCAGGTGTTCATATGTCTGTTTGGCTCGCTGGGGACAGATTTTGTCACTGTAATAGCATCACAGCCTTGCAAGATGCAGTTGGGAGACTTTACAGGTGTGTAGGGGAGATCAGTAGGAAGGCTGAGTTTGAAGATAAGTGTGGTGTGAGCAAGGGCGCTGGAAGTAGGGGGGGTGAGAAGTAGGGAAGGGGCCAAATGCCTACATTTGTTGCAAATCACTGTATCTCAGTTTCAGTGATTCCTTACACTCTAAGAAATTAGGTAAAACTAGAGAACTCACCAGCACCAGCAAAAGTGCCGTTTCAGGGGCTCCACTACAATGTTGAGGGAGTAGAACTATTCATGATCATTAATCTGATCTAAGGTATAACAAACTATGACCTTGCTCCTGAATCAAAGATGATTATTTGATTTGGTTTTCCACAGAACACCCCTGGTCCTTGTGGATCTGGACATCAGATCTGCCCAATGCAGGAACCGACGCAGATATCTCCTTCCAGGTGTACGGAGAGAAGGGCAAGTCAGACGAGATCAGGTTGGACAACAAAACCGACAATTTTGAACAAGGGCAGGTGGACAAGTTTATGGTCGGTGTCCTATAATTCAATACCACAAGCATTAATAGCAAGATGCCAGATAATGAGGTTGTGTAATAAACTACTTTAATCTTGATCTGAACTCAGGTTGAGCTGCCTGATTTGGGAAAACTGACCAAACTCCGTATCTGGCATGAGAAGAGAAATCCTTTTGCAGGATGGCATCTCAGCAAGGTGAGGAAATCTCTTATCTAATAACAGTACAATTTGTTTATGTATTGTATCAGTTAAATTAGCTCTGTTTGTGACATTTCTGGCATGCATTTCTGATTAATAAGCAATATTTGTTTTTCCATAATAAGATATGTTTGAATATTTCATTCATCTAGAAAGTCAGTTTTTTTCTAACTACCCTTGACATGAAGAAAGATGAAGGTTCAGTGGATATTGGGGAAATTCAGCCAGCACTTCAACACTCAAGTTAAATGACAATCCAGACCCCACCTCACATGCCAAGTCATGCATTGTGTGTTTCCTATTAGACCACTCTGATGAAGACATTAACAAAGGAAAAGTATACGTTTCCTTGTGAGCGCTGGCTGGACACTAATGAAGATGATAATGAGGTTGTGAGGGAGCTACCTGCCTGCGGAGACCTGATCGCTGAGCCGCTGGCCGGTATATATATGCATACGCACCTATAATCACCATGAGCAACCTAAAATCAAATATAGAGAAGAATGTAAAACTTGATTGAATGATGTCATTCTTTTCTACAGTGATAAAATACAGAGTGACAGTTTGCACGGGGACTGTTAGCGGTAGCGGCACAGATGCATCTGTTTTTCTCAATCTGATTGGAGACCAGGGAAACACCGGAGATCGGTGGCTTGTCAACTGCAAAAACAACATCAACAAGTTTGAGAAAGGAAATGTGGGTACATTCAGCACATCAGTGTTAGACATGCTGTAGAACATAGTGAGGAGGAAAACCCCACTCTCCTCTTCATATGCTTCTTGGTTTTCTTGCTTTTTTCTGTTTAAAAATTAAGTGACAAATGTCCACTCAATCAGCAAAAATGGAACTTATTATTTTCTCGTACACACTCTGGAGGCACTCACTAATCAGTATGATTATTGAATTAACCCAATTAGCTGCACCGGTAGCAAGCCAATTTTTGGAACATTCTTGGGAGAGGAAGTGGGGACTTTGGGGATATGTTTCCGACTGATTATGGATTTCACCCCAGTAATCGATAATAATGATGATTTCTATAAATAAACTAGACTCTCTTGATGAGAATACTGCAACGTATTTCTCATACTGTACCTGTAATACTTGAAGTATTTGAGTGATTTGAAATACTTGAAACATGTCGCAATATCTGCCAGATGTTCTTCACCTTGTATATGTTGTCCTGTTTTTTTTTTTTTGTTTGTTTGTTTTTGTCTTTTTAGTTGGATGAGTTCATAATCGAGGCAGTAGCCATCGGACAGGTTCGCAGGGTGAGGATTGGTCATGATGGCAAAGGTGGAGGCTGTGGCTGGTTCCTCGATAAAGTGATTGTAAGAGAGGAGGGGCAGGCTGAGTCCCAGGCTGTAGAGTTCCCCTGCAACAGGTGCATTAGTCTCAGTGTGAATACAGAAAAAAAACATGCTCTGAATAGTTGTTCCAACCACAGATATGTGTATAATAGATGAGAGAAGAGTTTGTTAATTGAATGTGTTATGCAGGTGGCTGGACCGCAATGAGGATGATGGACAGATTGTGAGAGAGTTGGTGGCGTTCTCAGATGGACAACGTCTTTACAGTAAGTCCTAACGCTTTCACACCAACATTTATATCTGGCTGGTATACCCCTGATGCTGAAGTGTATATTTGTGTCTGTGTGTGTCAGATATTAGCTATCACATTGCAGTGAAGACAGGCGACATCCCCGGAGGCAGTTCAGACTCCAACGTGTTTGTCAAGCTGTATGGAGAGAAAGGCGACACCAGTAAGATGATGCTGTTGGTCTCTGACAATAACCTGGGGAACTACTTTGAGACGGGCCGCGTTGATATCTTCACAGTGGAAACCTTTGATATTGGACAGGTGACACAGTAGAGACAAAAATGCCTTGATTTTTGTCCACATCACATCAAGGCATGTGATGTGGAGAAAAATCCATTATGGGAAGCTTGGAGAAATCATTTATAGAAGGAGCTCATACTGAGAATTTTTAGTTTATTCTGGGGTCACCCATGCAAACAGTATTTGCTGTCAGGTTTTTTTTTGGAACCAGTATTTATTTATGAAATTTAAGTAGTGCCATCCATTTAATCTTATTCCAGATCAGCCGTATGATGATTGGCCACACCAACGAAGGCATGCGTGCCGGCTGGTTCTTGGACACCGTTCAGATCATGGTTCCAGTCCACGGAAGGCAGTACATGTTCCCCAGTCACCGCTGGCTATGTAAGGATGAGGCTGACGGCAAGACAGAGGTGGAGATTTACCCCAGCGAGATCCTGGACATGGAACAAAGTAGGCAATATTCACACACACACACACAATACTAGAAGTAACTACACACGCATATACATGTGCATACACACACATACACACACATACACGCACACACAGCAGATTCATTCAGACATAGTATTCAGTACACTATATCAAGACTAATTCTGTAGTTTCCTGGTGCTTTAGCAAATAAGATTGCATTTTAAAATCTAGGTGTCATTTGCACATTAACACTACCGCTGACCAAAAATCATTTTTGTGTCCTTTGACCTTTGTCACTTTATATTTTCCAGTGATTAACTATGAGGTAACGGTAGTGACTGGAAATGTGACGTTTGCTGGCACCAATGCCAGAGTGTTCATCCAGATCTATGGGGACAAGGGGAAGACAGAGGTCATCACGCTCGAAAGCAGATCCAACAACTTTGAGCGGAACTCCACAGAAATATTCAAGGTATCAAAGCTTGGATTTCATGCTTTCAGTGGCTCTGAAATGCAAATCCGAGTGCCTAAGGAAAAAAAATTTACCATCCAGGTGTTGCATTTTGTGTCTCTTTTCCCCAGGTAGAGGCCAAAGACATAGGAAAGGTCTTCAAGATCCGCATCGGTCACGATGGCTCAGGGATCGGATCCGGCTGGTTCCTGGAGTCAGTGGACGTCAAACATTTAATCATGGCCTTGGTGCCCAAAGAGAAGAAGAAGGAGGACAAGAAGAAGAAGAAGAAAAAGAAGAAAGATGAGGAAGATGAGAATGAAGAGGGAGGAGAGGAGATGCAGGAAGTGGTGCTGACGTATCATTTCCCCTGTTCACGCTGGCTGGCCGGGGGAGAGGAGGACGGCGAGCTGGTGGTGGAGCTGCTGCCTGAGGATGCAGAGGAGCTGGAAGGTACAAAATAAATATGTGTAATGTTGGACCTCAGAGAGAGGTGTTGAACATCCTGGTGCCAGGCACAGGGCTTCTGTTCCAATACCAACACGCACACTTGCAGTCTTGAGCACTTAAGTGTGCATTCGTGCACCACCAGGCTGTGGGCAAGTATGTTCCATGTCAGAGAAATGCCAACACACAGTACACTTAACCTGCACACGTTTCCTAATACTGCTTCAAAGCAGAATGACTGACAATAATCAACAGATGAAGAACTTTAAGTTTATGATATGTTTGATTTGGCATGAATATTATTTATTCATGTCCAAACAGTATAAAGTTGTGGCTGAACTTCCAGTGTTCCAATCTCTTCTTTTTAATGACACTAACAAGATTATACTTGAATATACTGACACTGTCAACAGAAGTGTTAAATATATCCTGTTATCAAATACCTAAGAAGGTTATCAGACAGAAACCATTCAAAATAATATCCTGCTATGTCACTTATGTGTACACTACCCCTACATGCTTTTGGATACCTCACTTTAGTAGCTTTATAAATTGTGTTCCTCCTCTCAGCTCCTAAATCCAATGCATGTTTTTTTTCTGTCATCTGATTGTAACTGTGAAACTGTATGCTTGACCCAACAATTTGTTTATCTGAGCTCTACTGTGTTGTGCATGGTATTTGTATGTGCAGGAGTACCAGAAAGTCCTCAGAGTGTGTCCCCATGAGCTCCGATAAATCTCCACATGCTTGCAGCCAGGCACTTAACAGACAGTTAACAGGCACTTGGGCACTGTAGCAATTACCGGAAACGCGTCACACAAGGGGGCACTTGACTACTCACTAATACTGCAAGTGTTGGTATTGGGGTGGGCCAACGGTCTAACCTGTCACTCCCGGTACAATGCACAATGGAAAATGCACCTAAAACCACCCAGGATTTTTATCTTGGTTTTCCTGGCTGATATTAGAAATGTGCAGTAATAACGTGGTAATTACTAACCCCAAAATAGATAAAATACCACCCACAGCTCAGTGGAGCTGCTATTTATGCACTGAACATATGCACAGCTATGTTCACTGTTGCATGAACATCCTCTCTGAATTATATAACAAAGCATAGCAGGATCACTTATGTAAAAACAGCTGGACACCTCCTTTAAAAGCCCCTGTGAATAAGGCCCATTAAAGTTATAATACACATTAATTTTGCCACTGTCATGAAATTGTATTTACACTCATTGGTTATGTCTCTGTATTGAATTGTCAGTTGCAGACTCCACTGTTCCTGTACTGAATTTAAATGGCATGCACATGCATAACACATCCAGAGGAAGAGGAGGACAAAAAAATTGGAAGACAAAAGCCTGTTGGGGTGGATCTGAGCTAATTCAAGTGTAATGTGTTTTGAGTGGATAACATTAATACTGTACTTACATACGATAAATTTAACAAAATAGAGCATGTACCCCTTTTTTATAGTTTTCCAGTTTTTCAGTGAATTTTCTATAATATTATTAATTATCACTGAAGAAAATTAATATTACTTTTTGCCTAAAAGCGTGCATGGTGCCACACCTACCTTTTATTTAATTTTGTGTACTTTTAACAGCAGCAGGTTTATGTATAAGTATAGTTTGTACACAGACATACAGATGTATAGATATTAATTGGTTATTTGCTCCATTTTGATTATTTGTAATAGCTTAAGCAGATGTTTGTATCTCTTACTTTATGTTGATGTTGTAGACATGCATGGTTTGATTTGACACAGTTTCCTGACCGACATACACTATTTGACAGGTTAAAGAGGTGTTAGTAATTCATCCCTTCTATTGTCTGACAGTCAACACCTATGAAGTGTGCATCTTCACTGGTGACATGCTGGGAGCTGGGACTGACGCCAACGTCTTCATTAATATTTACGGAGAAAATGGAGACACCGGAGAGCGCTATCTGAAGAACTCTGACAACCTCAACAAATTTGAGGGGGGGCAGGTATGATGAGTCGGAAAAAGAGATGATCACTACGTTTTAAATCAGCTAAAGGTAAAAGGAAGGAATCTAATTAATTAGATTTTAAAAACTTGATTATTTTACAGATGGAGTGGGGAGATGCATGGAAGGAAAATACCTTATTTACAGTATATTACAACAATTATTGACATTAACTTAGATTCATAAACCAAGAGTTTAAAAAAAACAGCTATCCATGGAGTTATATCTTAGCTGACAATGGACAAGATGTTTGATTGAGTGTTTTTTTTTTATTATTTAAAAAACATAAATAAATGCTTCATTAGGGCTGTACAGTTTGTACCCACTTTCCGGGAAGGGTATCCTGCAGAAAATTAACCACCAGTCAAAGATTCAAGCACTTCCACACAACATGAGCACTGAGTTGTGGGTGGGAGTGTATTCTGGTGGGATTACAAGCTCTCCTGCAGGCAAGCCAGCTGTGACTGAGAGGAGCTCCGAGGAGTCCTCTGTGTCATTGAACCTGTCCTACTTTTACTCATTACTTAATCCAAATCTGTGAATTATTCATGTTTACATTACGCCTGGTTCTGTAGGAACAGAAAACTCATGTCCACAGACAATTAGGTTTATTTCTTGCTGCAAGTTAAAAGCAACAATGGTGCAGTAATTATAATTCAGTCTAATAATGTGAAAGATTCCATTCTACATAATGGTACTTAATTTTGATACTATAAATATATCTTTTTGAAAATACTCATGGACTATTACCTTTATTTGTAATGGAGAATTATTACACAGTTATTGCCACTTTTGCTGAAGTAAAGGCTCTGAATACTTTTCCCACCACTGGTTGCATGTAATTCTCCCTGTCATTCTCGCCCTACATTTCCTGTCTGTCATCACTTTGAACTGTCAAATAAAACTTTAAAAAGTGTTATCTGTAACAGAACAGTATCTCCGGCTGCTGTATTTTGCAGGAGGATGTTTTCATCGTGACAGCTGTTGATCTGGGTCCTCTGAAGAAGCTACGAATTCGTCATGACAACACCCATTCTCATTCATCTTGGTACCTGGACCGCGTTGAGATAGTGGACACAAAGGATGATACAACGTAGGTGAAACCAACACACTGATAGTGTAATCAGTGGCAATAGCATGTTGTCTTTGAGTTACAGTGCTGATCAGAGGTATTTTTTGGGTCTCCAGGTACTATTTCCCCTGTAACCGCTGGCTTGCAGTGGATGAGGACGATGGTCAGATAGCGAGAGAGCTGGTGCCTGTGGACGAGGCCTTCATGAGGAAGGATGAGGATGAGGAGGGGACGGGCGCCACACTTGGGCTGGAGCAGAAATGTAACACAGTTTCAAGGCTGGCTCATGTCTTAGTAGAGGGAGATGAAAGGGAGTCCTGTTCAAGTATTTATCTAACTGCTAGTGAAACATTCAGGTGTCGACAAGAGCACAGAGGGACTTGTGTATTACTGTTAAGATGAAAAGGATTAATGTACTGACTTGTTAAATTTATCTTACAGCCATGTCTACTACATATACTATTAAAATAAAAACTGGAGACAAGAAGTATGCTGGAACAGATGCCAACGTCTTTGCTGTCCTGTTTGGTGAAAATGACGACACGGGTGAGATACTGTACCTCACCAGCATCCTGGCATTGCTGCGGCATCCTCATAGTTTGTGGTGTTAGCTAAATGATACCAATCTGAATTTTTTCAATCTGAAATATTCTGGTCACTCACAGGGCTTATCAACCTAAAGGCTTGTAAGAACTATAAGAATAAGTTTGAACGGGGGATGATCAATGAGTTCACTGTGGAGGCGGTGGACTTGGGTGACCTGGAAAAGCTTCGAATCGGGCACGACAACTCAGGTGGGGAAAGAAAAGGCTCTACAGACCAAAAATAAACGGTCATAAGCTGTACACTATATGAAACTGAATAACATATAACTGTTTTTCCACTATTAGGGGGCTCGTCTGGTTGGTTCTTGGACTGGGTAGAGATTGACGCCCCCTCACAGGGTCAGAGACTACGCTTCCCATGTGGCCGCTGGTTGGATAAGGGAGAGGATGATGGGGCAATAGTAAGGGATCTCTATCCTGCTGATCTACAGACTGAACTCTATACGCCATGTGAGTGAGTAGCCGTAGAAGAAGCACTCAGATCCATTAGTGAAAGTAGCAAAGCGCTGACTGAGAAATCTTCCTGTAAAAGTGGTTTATGCAAAATTTTACTCAGCTAAAAGTGTGGAAGCATTAGCAGTAAAATCTATGTAAAGCACTCTATCCAAAGAAGGGTGCTTGTCACAGCGCTGACCCTTTAAAGCAATCTGTAACAAGTACAATAATGTTGCTGTGGGGGCCTTTCTTTTAAATTTCACCACTGAGACAGGACTCTGCTTCTTGAGCCACCGATGAAACAGTCCAGATCACATCACTGCTGTTGACACTGCTGCATCCACGGTGGCTAGTTTATTATGATCCTATTAGATCATAATGTGTTTTGCATAAACAATTTTTTGCGTAAAGCATTTCTGTTAGAGGAGTAAAATTCTAAAGGCTTACAAAATGCGTTTTCCGCCTTGCTTGTGTCAAACAAATGAACCTGTCACCTTCCCCCTCTGATTTTTCAGTTGTGCCTTATGAGATAAAGGTATACACCAGTGACGTGTTTGGCGCGGGAACAGACTCTGATATGTTCATAGCCTTGTACGGACGTAAGGGAGTGTGCACACAGCAGAAACACCTGTGTGTCAACAAGAGAGAGAGACGTCTGTACTTTGAGAGGGGAGCTGAGGACATGTTTATTGTGGAGGTGAGTGTGAGGGTTTGGACTGTTCATCCTTTAACATAGCAGCTGCAGCTCTGTAAACACTGTTGTCTTTTCCCAGCTGGAGGATGTTGGTGATGTTATAGAGAAGATCAGGATAGGACATGACAACAGGGGCACCAACCCAGGATGGCACCTCGACAGAGTGGAGATCAGGCGTCAGCTTAGGAAAGGAAAGGTACTAAAAATCCATTTGAGATTATACCTGTGTAAATAAGTGTATCATTAAGAGTTTCCTTGTCTGAGTCCTCATTAAATAAGTAGCCCCTTAATAATGTAACACCTTTTGGCTCACACACACACATATCTCACATCTCTCAGAGTCAGGTGTACTTTTCTTCAGTGTTAGACAGACACAGCTCAGCACGGGGATATGTCTTTGTTTAATGGCAGGGTTCAGAGACGACCATTTTCCCATGTGAGCGCTGGCTGGCCAAGTCTGAAGACGATGGGGAGACGGTGAGGGAGCTGGTCCCCTCAGACATCATCACAGAGAAACTCCTCAGGGATGGGACACTGAAAACGACCGAAACAGAGGTGGAGGACGCTTTGGAAAGTAGGTTTACCCTGATTTCAGTGGTAGAATGCAACTATGTGCATTTGCTTCAATTAAGGGGAAAATATTAAACTTTTCACTCCACTAAATTTATTTGACCGCTTTAGTTACTACTTAGTTTACAAGATTTTAAGATTTTACTTGAAAAACTGAATATGAGCTAATAAAATATGATGCAGCATATACGTTAAATTCCTCAACATTATATAAAATAGTTAAATATTATACTTGTACAATTTGTTAATAATACTTACACCAGAAACTTTGTCTTTCAGCTGTTCATCATTACAAATCTCAGAGCAAACAGGGTGTACATCTACTTAATTCATAACTGAGTTGGTTTTCTTTTCCGCCACAGCTCACACTTACAAGGTGTCTGTGCGGACAGGTGATATGTACGGAGCAGGGTCTGACGCCAACATTTTTCTCACCATCTACGGGGACCTGGGAGACACAGGAGAGCGCAAACTAGCCAAATCTGAGACCAACAAGAACAAGTTTGAGAGGGGAGCGGTATGTGTGGAAAGGTGTGATGTGTTGCACGTTTTTTTTGTGCTCTCTAAAGGTAAAGTGTGTGATATTCTCTCTGCCTCACAGGTGGACAAGTTCTCTATTGAGGCTGTGGATCTGGGACAAGTTTTTAAGATTCGTATTCGTCACGACAACTCCATGGCGGGGGCTGACTGGTACCTGGACCAGGTGGAGGTGCTGGACGTGGAGACGGAAGAGGTGTACATGTTCCTGTGTGAGCGCTGGCTGTCAACAAAGAAAGAGGACAAACGCATAGAGAGGACCTTCTTTGTTAAGGTGGGGAGAGAGAGACATATCCACACCCACAAACACACACACACAGTTAACTGTAAATATGGCCAGTCATCCGTAAAAGGTATCCTAGGATTATCCACAATGCACATGCTCAAACGTTATGCCATTTCTCAGATTTCTACACAACCCCAAAGGCAGTGAAATAAGGCACCCCTTTCTGACCTACGTTTTGCATATTGATCTAAGTTTCTACTATTGAATTGATGTAATCCACCTGTACTGCAAGATTCTGAATGTTGTACTGCTGGTTTGGGTCTGAGCGTTGAGGCACACCTTTTCCGTTCATCTTTTTGGTAATTTCTAAATCTAAGTCATGACACTACGCTTCTGTCTATCCTCAGATATTTTTCTTCAGTGGCAAATAAATTTGCTCTTTGTATTTGATTTTCTGTTTCCTGCTTTTGCAGTGAAATAAGTTCTGAAATGGAAGTTAATAGATTATTTGCCGGTTATGCGTTTGGTTTAGGGGTATGAAGGTGAGAGAAGCACCGATCCAAATTCCAAGAAGATGGCTCAGGCCAAACTGGGGCTGGACAGAAATGCCAACAAGAAGAAAAAGAAGAAAAAGATGGCAGTGCTGGAAGAGGGTCCAAGTAAGGCCACAAAACTATTCTTCGTGTTTTTCAAGGTAGAGTTAGGATGAGAGCAGCGTGCTCTCTTGCAGCAAAGATAAACATAAAGAAACCAGGATCTAAAAAGCCCTGCATGCAAAAGTTTAACAGCAGAAGTACAACCATGTAGAAATAATTCAACATATTAGGAAAGATTTATCAGCTTATTGCGCAACTAATAACAAATTAGCTGAAATTAAAGAAATTGTTCAACATTGTGGGAAATATGCTTATTCATTTTCTTAGAGGAGAAACCTGATATCACTCACATGTCTGTACAGGAAATCTGATGCTATAGCAACAGGACTGAGAATGGGGAAATAGCTAGTTAGACTCAGAGGATAACAAAACCTACAAACACCCTAAAAGTTCACTAAGTAACATTTTATATCTTGTTTGTTTGAATGGAAGAAAAAAAAATCTAGATGTAAAAATAACCGTGTGTATTTTATTGACGTCAGACTGAGCCAGGCTACATGTTTCCCTTTGTTTTCAGTCTTTATGCTAAGCTAAGTTAACTGGCTGCTGGTTATATCTTTATATTTACTGTACAGACTGCTCTCAGTCCACTGATGTAACATTTGGAACGAAATTTCTCAAAATTCCTTCAATTAAAAACACATTTTTAAACAAAATAAAAAAACAAAAACAACACTAACCAATTCTCTCTCACCCAGTCATCCCATATCACTTCACCTTGTCCACCGGGATGGACAGTGATGCCAGCACCACAGCCAGGGTCTATGTCATCATCATGGGCCCCAACGAGGTCGAGACAGACCGACTGTGGCTGGACCTGCCGGAGGGAAAGAAATCCTTCACAGCTGGCACCATGGACCACTTTGTGTGTTATGGAACTGACGTAGGAGAGATCAAGCGGGTGGAAGTGAGAATCTGGGACTGTCTCTGTTGCTAAATCTGTGAAACCGTCTCCTCTCTGCTGCCTCCTCAGATGCACTGATTTTAAAGATTTAAATAAAGCCCTTCTCACTCAGCAATAATTAATTCTAGCAGTGCCTTCTGGTACCTAGATCAAACAAAATCAAATGATATTTCAATTCCCACTTCTACCTTCCATCTCTTTCTCTCTCTCCTCTCCCTTCTCTTTCCTCTCTCTCTCTCTCTCCCCGTCTCTTCCTCAGCTCGGCCATAACGGTGTCACACCAGAGAGCTGCTGGTTGGTGGATGAGCTGTCGGTTGCCGTGCCAACCAAAGGTATCAAGTACATCTTTCCATGTAAGTGCTGGCTGGCTAAAGACAGGGGAGATGGCCTCACTGCCAGGCTGTTCAATGTGCTGGACTCCAGCACGATCAACATTATCCGCAAAGTGAGTCACACTACACCTAAAATATGATATCTTGGAAAACAGTCAGTTTATGTGTTACATAAAAGCAAAATTTGTCTCTTCTGTGTCTGTATCATCTACTGTATATTGTAGGTTATTTATTCGGCCACAGTTGTCACAGGTGACACTCAGTCTGCAGGGACTGACACCAACATTTTCCTGACTGTGTACGGAGCCAATGGGAGCACGGAGGAAATGCTACTGCCTAAAAATGGGGACAGGTCAGTCCTCCATTCGGCCCTTTATTGTCCTGATCATATTTTGAGTAAATATGTTTATTTGCTTTCTTGACAAGACTTAAATGAGAACACTAATACCGCTCTCATATCTATGTAAAGCTACAGCCAGCAGCTGGTAAGCTTAGCTTAGCACCAAGAGTGGAAACAGGGGGTAACAAAATCCACCTACCAGCACCTCTAAAATTCAGTGATTAAAACATTATAGCTCCTTTGTTTAATCCATACAAAAATCGAAGTGTGAAAACAGAAATTTACCATTTATGTGCTAAATTATTCTTCAGTCTGATCAAAACTTCGTTTGCCTGATTATTAGTCTTCAGAAAGTCACTGCTCCCAGCCAAGAAAGACTGTGTCAAAATATAAACCACAATGTTTTCACCCTTTGGTTTTTGTACAGAATAAGCAAACAAAGATATAACGTGTTAATCCTTCTGGCTCTAGCAACATAGCATACGGGCACGGGCACGTGGCATCAGTCTACTCATCTGACTCTGAGCAAGAAAGCAAATAACATGATTTCCAGAACTATTTCTTAAGGTTATCATCCCATGTCCAGATGTTTTCAAATACAAAATTATACTTACCGTATATATTGTCTCTATTTAGGTTCGAAAGAGGCCAAGAAGACACATTCAACCTGGAGATAGATGACATTGCTCCTCTGAAAAAGATCAGGGTTCGGATTGATGGCAGTGGGAGTCGCCCTGACTGGTTTCTTGACAGGGTAACATAAAGATTTCAATTGAAGTACCATGTATGATGAAACCTTTCAGTATGTAATAAAGAACAATACAAATCATATGCAATGGCACTATAGCTGGAATTCCTGTTTAGATGATAGAATATAGAGTAAGACTAGGCACATTTTTCATTGGCAGTGCAATTAATGGGCTCCAGCTTAAATTTCACCTCCTACTTATGACCTGCCACGTTGCTCTTGTGATTTGAAAATGGCACTCCTTCAAGTCCTGATTTCAAAAACAATTAATTGTTCAGCTTTAGCAAAACTCAACAAGCAGCAGCATTATTTTGTCTGATTCTGTACAAGTAGAAGCAAGATACAGTTGTTATTATGATTGGTTATATATTGTTATTATACCATGTGGGCCACAAATACAGCCTGTCCTTAAATTCATTTTAAAATTCACAATTTAAAGCAGTACAGCAATTAGATATTTTCCTCAACTTGTTCAGCTCTAAAGCGTGTTAGTGTTTCTGTCATGTGCTGCGACTAAACAATGGCATGTAGTTTTCACCTTTAAACATCAGCATCGTCATGATGAGGATGGATGTGGGAAATGTCTAAATAAATGCTTTTAGATCCTCATACGGAACCTGACCACAGAGGAAGTGTATCTGTTTACCTACGAAAACTGGTTGTCAAAGACCAAAGGGCCAAAGCGGACGAAGGTGTGTGAGCTGGCAGCTGTGGTGGACGAGGAGGAGATGGTGGAGAAAACAACCTACATCATCCACGTCCAGACCAGTGATGTTGGAGGTGCGTCACATGGGTTTTGTACAGTGTGGTCAAATAATAGCCACAACTATAAAGATTTTTCTTAAAAAACAAAAAAGGGTGACAATGAAAAAATTTTTTAGCCTGTCTTACATTTACAAAAACACGCCTAAATGAGGCACAGAATTTATATCCAGTATTACAAAAAGTAAAGCTCCAGGCTGTTCAAGTTGCACATGTATTTTACTGGTGATTACTTGTCATGGTGCCATTCATGCAGCATCATTAGGGAAATCTAGAGATCTGTTTTCAGCATTAAATGCCTCTGATGTTTTAGGTGCTGGCACTGATGCCAACGTGTTCGTGATTGTGTTTGGAGAGTACGGGGACACCGGGACGCTGCCTCTGAAGGAGAGCACCAACAGGAACAAGTTTGAACGTAAAATGAAGGATGTGTTCAGATTCCCTGACATGCTCAGTCTGGGCGAACTGTCCAAGGTCCGAGTATGGCATGATAACAAAGGTAAGGAGGAGCAAAGGAGCACTGGGTGTCAAAACAGCATAACGGACAGAATCTGTGTTCATGAAAACCTAGTAAAAACATTTTTTTTAAAGACTTGTCACAGTCATCATGACAATTTGTCTAAGACCTTATCTCAGTTGGATAAGGGATGTTGTGAGGGACCGAGCTGGCAAGCATGAGGAACACAGATTAATTTCTTCAAAAAGCGGGTTTTATTTACCCAAAAAA
>JBBMJY010000024.1:8280153-8321168 GCA_037833715.1 Toxotes lorentzi | reverse complement strand
TATCAGACAGGTTTAACTGATTTCATGCCAGGCCCAATAAAAAAAGTGTTCCTTTAATTTTTGTGAGCAGTGTATTATCAAGTCAAGTTGCAATTTGACCTCTGTCAAAAACCCTTGTCTTTAATGAAGAGATGCAATTTTGTGTCTATGATACAAGACTGTGAAAACACGCATGACAATGATGGAAGTAAGTCTGATTTGCTGTATTTTATAAATATATAGCGTTGTCAATAAACCAAGCCAAAAAATACTTGTAACAGCTGTGGTCACCCTGCTTTGTTACACCAAGTTGAAGGCCTTTAAATCTTCAATGTGCATGTGATTTCTGTCATGTTAAGTATCCAGAATGTAACAAGAATGGTCCCAGTTGTCTGTGGTTCCAGTTGTCTGTGGCTCACATTTGGCATCAGACCGCATCTCAAATAACATGATCAAATTTCGCTTCACAGCTCATTTCTGGGGAAACTGTGACTGCTGTTAGAAATGCACATTTGCTCTTGACAATACAGTTAGAAAGGGCATTTTGTTGGCTATTTAGGAATATAACAGGTTGCATAAACATATATCCTACAAGCTAAAATTAGTACCTATGTCTACGTTTGACATTTTCTGTGTACAGTCTCCTTTCACCATAACCAAACTCTTAACAAATCACTGATCTAGAAACACCTGACCATGGAGAATTTTTACTTAATTCTTTTATTTATGCCTCCTTATTCTTTCAGAAGGAGTAATATAACTTGCTCTGTCATTTTGCCAGTTAGACAGATCTCAACACTGGACACACATCATAAGATTTGTAAAATGCTAATGTTGCCTGAAGGGACTGTTTTCAAGATGAGGTCCTGGAGGAAATCCTGTGATAGGATTTTCAGACCTGATGCTTTGAACTTACGTGGCAGAACCAATTTAGGGTTAAAAACTGCTAAGACTCTATGGCCATGTTTCCATTCTGAATGAAAGCATTGTGAATATATTTAAATTAAATGTGAAGACCTTTCTCTAAGGTCTAATTAGCAGGGAAAGGGAAATTCTCAGGAATTTTCAAGCCAAACTAAAACCTCAGCAGGCAAGAAACTAAAGGAGGAAGATCTAGTGATTGCCAAAAAACTAAGCACTGAAATTTCCTGGCAGTCCATCCAAATATTGTTGGGACATTTTGCTAAAAAACACAAATGTCAACCTTATGGTTGTGCTGGAGCAAAAGTCAGCGGATCATCAAAGTCTGCAGGATAAATCGTCTGAAAACCATACATGTCTGCACAGAACTTCATAACAATCCATCCAATAGTTGTCAAGACATTTTGCCAAAATCCACAGATAAAAGGACTGCTCTGGATGACCAGGTCAGTAGTATTATCCCCTGTGAACCATGATTTCTTAGCAGTCAGTTTAGTAGTTGCTGCAGCAAAGTGGTGGACCGATCTACAGAGCTGTGCTACTAGCGTGGCTGAAATCTGCATGTAAGTGAGGAACAGGGCAAGTAAAACTAATCCCCCAGGAGACAACAAATTGCATGTACAGCTATTATGTTCACATTTACATAATGAGATTTTTCTTTTTTTTTGCTGTTGAAAAAGCAGAAGATAAATGGTTGTACCTGACATCCTCTCCATCCTCCAGCATTGACAGACAGATGGTGCATTTCTCATCTGTGTCCAGCTCCTCATCATCCAGACACATCTTTAGGTCCTGGGGTATTCTCTGCAGCAAGACAGGGGAACAGACTTTAATTATTAAAGCGTGTCGTCCAGCTGTGTGTTATGTTTATGCCACGGGTGTCTCTGAGTTAGCAAAAAAAAGAAGAAAAGAGGCACTCAATCATGCTTCCCAGAGAAAAAAAACAGACATCAGATAGAAAAGTCTCAATTACTTCTTCTCACTTACAATGTACCAAATGATCTGACACTTCTTCCAGAGTATTTGGGTCATATTCAGTGTAGACAGTTTTTTAAATTCATTCCACGCACATATCTGCAGACAGCTGGATGAGTCATCCCTCGCCTTGAATTGTGCTCACTGCAGACCTGTCTCACTAATCTGCTAACGGAAATTAGTTTGACCTTTGCACTACTGCAAGAGTCATGACCCCCTTTCAACTCTCGTCTTCACTCTGATCCTCTCGACCCAGTGCTGCCCTTTCTCATTCTCACTTTCTCAACTTATTTCTTGCCCAGTGCTTCTTCTGTACCACACCACATCAAACAGATCTACCACTCACCCAGAAGGTAAAAAGCTGACCATTTTACCTTTTTGTATTTATGGGGGAAAGTGAATCTCTCTATGGTGGTTTGGACCGCTCCACGATTGACACTCCCCAGTCTGTCCTCCAGCTGCAGAAGCTCCTACGAAGGAAAAATACATATGGACATGTCGTTACATTCTGACTAAAAATAGAAGAGAATTGGAAAAAATGTGTGTTGGTAAATGCCTGCAGAGATTTAAAAAAAAAAAAAAAAAAGAATTTGTATTTTGTAATAAAAGATTCAAATGCAAAAGATGTGTGGAATATTTTGATATAATAAAATTGGTGCTTCAAGGAACAGGAAAGAGCCTCTGAGACAACAACAATTGCATCTTGTTCAAATGAAAACAAATGTTATGAGATTAAAGACAGCTGGGCCATTTGAGGCATCTGGAACCCAGAGTAACTGGAAAT
The DNA here is from genome assembly GCA_037833715.1 of Toxotes lorentzi. Lineage (NCBI taxonomy): Eukaryota > Metazoa > Chordata > Actinopteri > Toxotidae > Toxotes > Toxotes lorentzi. The sequence continues at coordinate 8,318,509 of JBBMJY010000024.1, read as the reverse complement.
AAGAAAATCAGTTACACACTCAAGCCTGTCCAGCTAATTGGTCACAGAGAAAACAATGATGAATTTGTGTAGCCTGGTGTGTCTGCTAAGGAGAGAGGGAGAGGAAGTGGCAGCACAAACCTCGTAGCTCTCTCTAACAGCAGATGCGTGGCGGGAGGGGTTGAGACTCTGCAGAGCCAGCAAGTGCAGCTGGGGATATGGGTAGTTTCTGATCTCATGGACAACCTGGGAGATGACAGATAAAAGAAGCTAGCATCAGCTCTGCAGCAGAAATCAGGAGGAAAAAAACCAGAGGAACACAGGTCATCCCCAGTTGCTGGGTACTGAGATTAATCTCAGAAACCCAGAGGAGAATTGCTGGGAGTTCATCAAGATGAGCGTGATTGATCGTACTGAGGAAGAGGAGGCTCACCACTTGCGTTGAGGCATTGTTTCTAGGGAAGTGGTGCATCCTCGGAGAGGTCAAGTAGTGCTGATAGTGCTGCGGCAGCGGATGGATGTGATACTGGTGGGGGGGCAGTCCAGCATCTACACTTAGATCCCTAGATGGAAACCAAAAAAACAAGTCAGTCAGTGACACACAAGTTGTTATTTCATTGTGGTTCTGGCAAATTGGCTTTGGACAGTGAATTTCTACACAGCACAATGATCCTGGCCATACTCATTCCCAAACGGGGGTATTTTTTTTATCTTCTGCAGATGCTTGGAGGTTCATGGAAAGATTGTAGAATTGCTCAACTAATTTGAAAAAAAAAAATAGAGAGTTTTGAAAAAACAAATGTCCACATACACACATTGGAGCTGCAGTACTTGAGTCTTGTCTTGATTTTGTACCTGATTTGCCACTAATAACCTGTTGTCTTACATGTTTTTTAACTTACATATCTTTCAGTCAATAGATTATTAACTTTCTATTAATGACATCTAAATCAAGTACGTGCTCCTTCCTAGTAGAATGTCACAATTTTCCACACTCTTTCCAACATGCCTGACTCTATTTAACTACTTACTTGTGGCCTTGGCTGTTGTTTAACAAAGAAAAAAGAAAAAAAAAGATTTTTCCTGGAGAATTCCCTGAAATAGTGAATGTATGATGTATATTCCACATGATTTGCCAGAAACAACCTGATGTCACAATACTAAGCTCTCTTTCACATTCTTTTATACTTTTGATAGTTTGTTTTTTCCCTGATCTATGCTATTTTTCCTAGACCTTTTTTTTCACCTTTGTTTGGTATGATCTATGAAGCTGCTAATGTTACATTAAATGAGACATGTACAATGTTTATTGAAAATCCCAGGGTCAACAGTTGAGCTGTCATCTTTGTCAACATGGTCTTAAACCCCTTTAATCAGGCCTTGATTCCAGGCCTGGTGTGGTAAGAACTCTAAACCTACATCATGACAACCATTTTTTTCTTGCCTCTGTAGCACTGTATGCTGCCATACTGTATTAATGTGACATTTTTCAAGATGTGTACAGTGTTTACTTCCAATGTTAGTGTCTAATAAGAGTTGATTTGCTATGGGCTCTTTTTCAACATGGCATTAAACCCAGTTAATGAGGTCTCAAATTTGACTGCGAGGCGAGGGTGCAGTGAAACCAAAGCAAAAACATTTTTTGTCCAAATTAAATCATCAGTGGTGTGAAAATGACTGTTATATTTTTTTGTGTCACTTAGTAAGAGCTCTGTTGGGATGACATCCCAGCTTACATCATAACAGTGTGCTTTTCTACTAAATTAAAAACAGCTGTTTGCCTCTGTGGTGCTAGATACTGTATATTTAGAGGTATATTGCTTACCAGTCTGTGCCCTCAGCCAGGTAGCGAGGCTGCTGCACCACAGGCTGAGGGGGGACATGGAGAGGGGGAGCAAACTCATAGCCGGGCCGCAATCTGTGGGGCTGGTGAGGAACTCTCTCTGGGGTGCGTCTACTAAGACAAATAACCAAGCATTTGAAAACATCACTGTTATTCTTTTTCTTTTTTTTTCAATAGAACAGATTTGGCCTTAAATATTGTGCCAGTGCAAAATCGCTGTAATCCCCCTACAGTCTGCTTGAACCATAACTGAAGACAGAAAAGCTAAACATTTTGTTTTTTGTCCTTGTACAGTAGATTTCCCTGCAAACAGGTGTGGATACCTGGAGGGTGGCAGGATGTGTCGGTGCTGGGCCTCGAGGATCTGCTGCTGGAGGAGGTATTGCTGGTGTAATGCCTGAGGTAGGAAGGGAGGGGCAGGGATGTCCTGGAACTGGGGAGCGGGCAGGGGATTGAGGGGTGGGTGGAGCGGAGGGCCATGCTGGTGGCCAGGAGGGGCCAAGTGGGGGTTAATGCCTGACTGTGGCTGCCCTGGGTGGGGCATGGGGAAGTCCATGGGCAGCGGGGCCTGAGGACCTAACTGGAAGTGCCGGCAAGAGGTAGCATGGCTGTGCTGCTGCTGTTGCTGTTGCCGGTTGAAATGGGATCCTGTGGAGGATAAGGACAAGTTGTCAGGCACCTGAGGGGAGAGATTAGCTGGAATTAATTGTGGGTGAAATGTGGTGTCACTGTGTGTGTGATATAGCATGTTAATGAAGCCCTACCTCTTACCTAGGGTGAAAAATACTTCTGTGGGGGTGGGAAAATGATGGTTACCACAAGTAACATGAACATGACAACTGTTTTCGGTCCTGCATACAAATCGTGAACTTTCATTTCTTTAACTGCATTTCCAACCTCTGGATCGACTCCTGGTCTTCTGATTCACAGACAAGCGAACTGGATCAGAAAAGATGAAATCTACCAGTATTTGGTCTTCGAAGCAGCTCAGTTCTTGTACATTCTGCTGCTGACAGCGGGTCAGTGAACTCACCCAAGTAAGCCTTTAGTACTTGGCTGTCTGTAAGATATACATTAAACAGCTGAGGTGCCAAGTTTCTATCTATGCAACCTTAAAGAACAGTTACTTTATTCCTAAAAATGACACCAGGCAATAAATTAACATTATCATATATCTCTGCTTCACTGTCTCTGTGTCTTACACGTACAGTATAGCTCAACTTGTTCTTCTCTCATATGAACATTCTGAAGTTGAGAGGAAATAGCTTGAATGCTTTTTTTACTCTCTCCAACCACAGCTATTTGGCAACTGCGGCGAACAGACTGCTGTCGAGACTCAACAGGGAGAAAAAGACAGGCTAGCTTGTGCGGTGGTGCAATATGGTTTTAATACTGTGCTTAGGCTGAAAAAGACCTTTTTGATTATGGAAGGGCTGAAACACTGCAGTAACAAATTTAGCTTTGATTAGAAACTTTTGAGGAAATCATGGCCAAAAGTGGCCATAATAGTCCTGCAGTGGAACACGATTCAACATACTGTGCTGTTATGTCCATTTGGCAGAAAATGAAGCAGTGAATTATTACAGAAACCTGCCAGTTTAGAGATTAAAATTGTTCAGTTCTTATTGAGGATGCAAAATTCCCGCACAGTTTGAGTTTAATCTGCTTTGACAGTGTAAAAGACATGACAAATTCTGATGTAAACAGTGGGAATTTTTCAAAAAATCATGAGGAAATAGGCAAAGTCTACATTGCATTTACTAGGATACGCTTGAGAAAGGCAGTATGAATATTTTAAACACACCCAGGAAGGATGAGCGGTATGACTTTCCAGCAATATTTTGAGCTTAAAAGGTCATCAGTGTAGCCGGGCAGACAACAGATGACCTTGCTGCCGTGGGTCAAAGGCTCAAGTCTAGACTTTAAGTAGCACACTGCGTTTTCAAGCGTCTCAGTGAAAACGATCACCATGAATGACAGCAGATAGACTCATTCAGGCCCTGTGATGGAGGAAGCGTGGAAATCGTCTATCTTTGTCACAGCGGGAGAGGAGGTGGGTGGGGGAGGTGGAGAGGGGGCAGGTAGGGACAAGGGAGAGGGAGGACAATAAATGGAAATCAGCAAGAAGCACACTGAAGGTTAGGAAAAACACTATATTCTTTATTGAAAAATATTAGTATATGTGGAATTTGTGGTTTTTTTTCTTGTTTGTAATAAATAGTATAAATCCATGCAACAAAAATAAACAACATAGACTGAAGGCAAGGCCCACCATGCTCCATATAGGGTTAAAAAGAACAAAAGCGGCATCCAATGAGCAGACGTGTTGGCTACAGCACATGATTCCAGTACAGCAGGGTACATCTTTACTACAGAAAGATTACATTGGATTTTCACTAGTCAATGTAGAAAAACAAAAACCAAAAATTATGAATCATAAATGTGACCATGCATTGAAAGTACTATTACCAGAACAAAAGGTAAAGAGAGACCACAACCAAACAATAAAGACGTTATTACTAATAGAGGATTTCTTTAGCAGTGCAGGAAAATAGGCATCCCTGTGAAATGGATAGCATTTTGGCCTTATATTAGTGGGGAAAATTGGGAAGTGATGAACCACCAGTGAGCATGTTTTGCTTACTTGAATGTTTAGTTTCATTTGCCCATTAAAGGGCAAACAGCCCTGACAATTCAGTGTGATTCGAAGCTTGAAATTTGCAAAGGGAACAAAAGGATTACACAAAAATGGAGACGGTTATGGCAGGTTGTTGTGTGCAGGTGCAGTGTACCTTCAGTCATTTCAAGTGATCACATTACAGCATTTGCACGAATGCTGAGTTTAACAATGAAAATGGCATGCACGTGGTTCCAATTAGCATGCTTTTTTTTCCCTTCAACTATAGGTCATTTTAATCACGTACATTGCACCTTGTGTGAAGAGAAGGAAGATGAGCCAAATTCTGGTGTTCAACAATGCAGTGCAGTATTTGAGATCATGCAAAATGTATCCACTTTACAGGAATTTACAGCATGTAGTCTATCAAGACTGGATGGGAGGTACACAATGACATTCAACTGATATCTAAAAAAGGAGCTAAAATGTTAACTCAGTGCTACAGCAATTTGACAGAAAAAAAGACAAAAAGGTGCTCTGTTCTAGGTGTTAGCTATTGTTTTAGTCTGCTTAACATGGAAAGTCTATGGCTGAATACATCTTGGGAGGGGGTGCTTTTTAATACCAATGTCGTCTTCTGATGGAAAGAGGAAATGAAGAAGGGATTCACAATACAGCTAAATGCAGAGAACAGGCAGAGGCCACGCCACACCACACAGCAGCAGATGATCATTAGCTACACAATGGGGGGGACGACAAAGATCTGATAAATGCAGAATGTAGAGCCAGCCTCCATACTATGAAACAGGGAAATAAGAACAGAAATAAAAGCACAATGAAATCACTGATGCCACTGTTATGAAATTAATGTTACACTGTAGCTTTATCATTGTTTAGCTGTGACCGCACACTCGGGTCTTTTTTTTTTTTTTTTTTGCAATTCGGCAGCTCCAAACAAACAGCTGCTGAACTGCCAATTAGCAAATCAAAGAAAAGGGCGATTGATACATTAATGGTTCGGAAGTCCACGCTCCCCGGGCAATTGGCCATGTATCGATTAGTCCATTGGCCAATTGACACGGATAACAATTAGTGAAATCACGATGGAGGAAAAAAAAAAATCGGCGAGCGCTAGCAGAAGCAGATGATCTTCAAATGACATCATCCAGGCTCAGATAAGCTGACTGGCTGGAGAGGCTACGTCTATTTTGCGGTATTTTTACAGTGCAAACACAGGATAGCGCCTGGGGGGTGGATAACAATGCATCGTAATGTCACTGAATTACAAGTCGCATGAATAAAATGTGTCTCACATTTATATCGATTGCCTATGCGGGGATTTGGTTTTGACCGCACGCCCCGTGCATGTGGAATCCTTTGTGAGAAATGTTTCCGTTCCAAGATATAGCCCGAGCCAAGGAGCCAGTTAGCTTATCTTAATCGGCGGTATTTGTTTTCTAATTAGGCGTGATTACACCCGGCAAACTACATCATTCGGTGGTTTACATTAATCTGCAAAGAATACAAGATGTTGTAGCACGTTTGATGAACAATTTGACCGTTCATTTTAAGATAGCTAACGCGAGCTAACCCAACGGCTAAGCTCCAACTAGCTAGCCAACAGCTGCAGTGAATATTAAGATAAACAGGGCACATGTTTTGGATCGAGATGAATATTAATACCGTACCTCTGTTTCTTACTGAGCCGAATACAGGAAGAACCAGATATCCGACATGCACTAACACCATCCTGGGATCCTTATCTTATGATTCCGCTGGGTTATTCGGAGAGATAGTGTAGTAGTAGCCCATGCGGATCTACATTCAGGCGGTTGGTTGTTGCTGGCTGGCTGACTGGCTGACTGGCTGACTGGCTGGCTGGCTAGCACCACAGGCAAACCGAACGGATCGACTGTCTGACTCGCCTGCTTGTCGTTGACAAAAGCAGACATGTCATTTGAAGTCCGGAGCAAAAGAGGGCGATGTTGCGGCGCTTCAAACCCCAGCTGACGGTATCCCTAGGTTAAAGATGGCGTTTGCGTAATAATGAAATTAAATTCACACGATAAAGTTGTTAAGTCTGCAGATTTTGAGAAAATGAGAAAGAGAAATCATTGCATGCACTACCCGTTACAATTCTTTGAGGAACTAACAAGGCCGTAGATGCAATTTTTTTCAAACAGTCTTTTTTGAAAGAATTCAAGTTTTATGTCAAATCTGCTGATAGCTTTCAAGTGTTTTATCTGTCTGTAGCACATGTAATTTGTTACTTTAATTGGTCTAAATCAACCATCGCCCTTGGTTGCTTCGACTATATGTCTGCATTACTCTTTAAATAATTGTCATTACACTTATTTATATACATTCACTGGCCACTTTGTAAGGTACACCTATACACTCAATGCAATTCAAAACAACAACCCTGCCAAGAATTCTGCTTCTATGAAGATGATGAACTTCCAGTTTTTGTTGAGTTGGACTGGACTGCGTTACTAAGAGGTATTTGCAATATTTTCTCCACCCATTTGCATTCATACATATTATACAATAAATAGGATGTCTGCAGTTATTGATTTAAAAGTATTAAAAAGTAATTTAAATGAAATCAAATATTTTTTTCTAGCCTTTTGTGGGCAGTAATGTTAATTACAAAATTCTTGTATGTTATCTTAGAAAAAAGCTAGCTGAAAATCTTCAGTATTGTTGTTCCAGACCTCTGATGCTATGTAAAATTAAATAAAAGTGATTTATTTTCCATTTGGTTCATTCATCAATTTCCTGTTGCTCATCCAGGTCCAGGTAATGTTTAATGATTAGTTAACACTATTATTAGGAATTACTGTTATACAGTTGGGAAGGAGTGACAAAAAAAGTGATAGAAATGTCAATAAATTCATGCACTGAGTAAATAGATCTCAGCCATATCATCCCTGGTTTTCTTTCATGTCTTTCATGCTTTGGTTTGTGTGGCTGTGAAAAAGGTTTTAAACTGGGTTGTATGTGGTATTAAAAAGGTCCTAAAAAGTCATTAGATCAACTTAGATTAACCTAATGAGGTAAAATGAGAATTAAAAGTAAATGCAGAAATATCAGAGAATGGTTGAAATGGTATGTGAAAAACACAATATACATTTACAAACTCCAGGAGGTGGAGGAAAGTTGGTTGGTAAAATTAAATGTGTTTTTTCATCACACGTCACATCAGAATCAGAATCGGAAAACTTTATTGCCAGGTATGTTACACATACAAGGAATTTGCCAGGGTGTTGTTTAAAACATTAAAAGTGATCAGCTCTGTACTCAACAGCAGTGTTTGGTGGGCACATAAATGGTAATCATTCCACAATTTCTGCTCACATGAAGAAAAAAATCAACCCTTAGAGACCCTGTAGGTTATGAAATTCCTAAGGACAGCAGGACATTTTTGCTGTTTGTAGAAGAGGTTAATCAGAGAAGTCACATACAGAGAATTTAGTAATACTGACAATTGGAGACAATGAAGATACTCAGACAGTGATTGCACATAAATAAAATTGATGCCTAATTTATTCTTGGTGGTGGTATAACAACATCATTTTTATTGTTAATATCATTATCAGACAGAAAACAGAGGCATGCTCAGCTCTGACTGCACTGCAGTCACTGCGGATCTACCATTAACCAACTTAAGACACCTGAGTTTCCTTAATTTTCGGAGCATTTTTAGGTTTAAAAAAAAAAGGTTGGACAAATGGTTTTTATCCTTAAGCAGGTTGATAAATATGGGCCAAAGTTTGTCCTAAATAAAGTTGTGTAAAAACATTACGACCAGTGTCATCTCCCTGACGGCAGGTGGCAGAGTTGAGTCGCTAAGCAGGAAATTTAACATCAATGTCACATAAATAGAAGAAGAGTTCATTCAGCCATTACATTTACTCGCAGGCAGTGGTGGAGGACAGGTCATTAGCAACCCGACAAAATGCTATCCGTGAGAGTTGCAGCAGCTTTGGCCAGAACCTTGCCAAGAAGGGCAGGACTTGTAAGTATTTTAATTAAACAATCTACACCCGATGTGGAAGTTGCAGCATGTTTGTTAAATATCATAGTGAACCTTGTGGGCGTGAAGGGTAATGTTAACGCCGCAGGCCGCTAGCTAACTTGTCATCCATTTGTGAATGCGATTTTAAACGCGTCTAATCTGTCCTCATTGATATTGCGTGTTGTTAATTTTAAAATTGTTGGCTTCAAATGTATTTATTTTAGTTGCCCTTGTTAAGCGGTAGTCTTCGTCCCCTAACCCTGCAGCAAGCGGCGCTAAAGTTAGCACGCAAGCTAACGCTAGCTGCCAGCTAACGGCTCATTCAGCCACGCTTTGAAGGTCAGAAAGTCTGACAGCGCATGCCCTCCCCGAGTTACTTACGCTTATAAAGTGCACACTGTTTTAAAACCGTCGCTGGAAATATGTTCAAGGAAGCTTTATTTGCAACCAACGTTTAATTAATTCTGTCTGCCATTGAACACAGGTGTCTAAGACTGTACCGGCCGCCTGCGTTGGGGTCAACCACCTCCACACACACAGACCATGGCTGCAGAAGACAGGTGAGAAAGCCAAAAACAACACGACAGAAACTTTAGTCTTCATCTCTGTCCAGCTCCTAAAGGTGAACGATGAAGGTCGTTGATCATAATATGTTTCCGGAGCTTTACTCGTTAGCTACAATGTAAGATTCATAGAAAAACCTTTTGCAGGATTATATATTTACCCAAAATTATTAGACACACCACCTCTGCAGTATTACTGAGACATTTAAATACACTCAGATGGCACCTTATTAGAAACACTAATAGTAATGCAGTCGAATTCAGTAGTCCTGCAATGAATCCTAACTTCATGAAGGTTATACTGTTCAGTTTGTGTTGAAATTGTTTTGAAGAGGTGTTGATTCAAGTGTATGATAATTTTGGAAGATGTAATTTGTGGGTGTTGTATAATTGTACAGTTTTTTTTTTTGTTTGTTTTCTTTTTATTGTTATTTTTACCTTTTTGTTAAATTATTCTGGGACAAGCCAAGATTTTGATGCATCATTTTAAAATGATCATTCATGCATGAATGAATGAATGAAGGAAGGAAGCTTCTGTCTTCATACATATGTCTTGTCTTTGACAGGCACAGCTGAGGTGTCTTCAATCCTGGAGGAGAAGATCATGGGAGCTGACACCTCTGCAGACCTGGAGGAGACGGGTCGCGTGCTGTCCATCGGTGACGGTATTGCCAGAGTTTATGGACTGAGGAATGTCCAGGCAGAAGAGATGGTGGAATTCTCCTCTGGCCTGAAAGTATGTCTGAAAGGACTTTCTGCACTAAAAGTGACAAAGAACATGTTGAACTTTTTTTTTCTGAATTTAAGGTTAAGATTGAAACACAATCTTAAATTGCCAATTTCTTGAACTTGTTATTTTATTTGTATTTTTAAATGTGCTAAAGTAACAGCAGCTTTTAACTTATGGACAAGTTGTAAAATGTTTTTTTTTCCAGGGCATGTCTCTGAACTTGGAGCCTGACAACGTTGGTGTTGTGGTGTTCGGTAATGACAAGTTGATCAAGGAGGGTGACATTGTGAAGAGGACTGGTGCTATTGTGGACGTTCCTGTTGGTGAGGAGCTGCTCGGCCGTGTGGTTGATGCTCTGGGAAACGCCATCGATGGAAAGGTTATTTGAGATATTACACTTTCTTTGTAATGAGCAGTAAATTAACATAGATGAAACTTAACTTTGACCTTTGAAAGATGACTTTGCTAAAACGAGCATCCCACATTACATTATGTATTGGAATTGATAGTTTACAATAAGTTTAATGACCATTTAATATCTTGATATGATAGCTCATCTTAAAAAAAAAAAAAAAAAAACGTTTTTTTTTTTCCTCAGGGTCCCCTGGGCTCCAAGGTCCGTAGGCGTGTGGGTCTGAAGGCTCCTGGTATCATCCCCCGTATCTCTGTGAGGGAGCCCATGCAGACTGGAATCAAGGCTGTGGACAGCCTGGTGCCCATTGGCAGAGGCCAGCGTGAGCTGATCATTGGTGACAGGCAGACTGGGTAAATGCTCTGAAACAGAGAAACGTTTTTGACTGTGGTTTGGGCACAAGATCGTTTATCAAGGGGAACTACAGCTTTAAAGACTAAAAATATTCTTTCAATTAACTGGGCCTCTTCACTCTCTAGCAAAACCGCCATTGCCATTGACACAATCATCAACCAGAAGCGCTTCAATGACGGAACTGATGAGAAGAAGAAGCTGTACTGCATCTACGTCGCCATTGGACAGAAGAGGTCCACTGTGGCTCAGCTGGTGAAGAGGCTGACTGATGCCGATGCCATGAAGTACACCATCGTGGTCTCTGCCACTGCTTCTGATGCTGCCCCTCTGCAGTACCTGGCCCCATACTCTGGCTGCTCCATGGGAGAGTACTTCAGAGACAACGGCAAGCATGCCTTGATCATCTATGATGATCTGTCCAAGCAGGTGAGGGCTCAGATTGTTTTTGGGAAGTGAAACCAAAAGAAAAATTCAAATGTCTTATTTTTATTACAGTCAACATAAAGTTGGAAAGTATCTTCATGAAGATCAATTAGGAAAATGAGGCAGTATTTTTGACTTGGGTAAATTTACTTCTTCCCTCCTCTCAGGCCGTTGCCTACCGTCAGATGTCCCTGCTGCTGCGTCGTCCTCCTGGTCGTGAGGCCTACCCTGGTGATGTGTTCTACCTGCACTCCCGTCTGCTGGAGAGAGCTGCTAAGATGAACGACAACTTCGGTGGCGGCTCCCTCACTGCTCTCCCTGTCATCGAGACTCAGGCCGGTGATGTGTCTGCCTACATCCCCACCAATGTCATCTCCATCACAGATGGACAGGTTTGTCTTGAAGTTGTGTTTAGTACTTCCAGATAGTGGTCTGTCCCATTCATAAAATGTTCTTATACTTTTGTATATTTGCTATCTTTTTGCTATAGATTTTCTTGGAGACTGAGCTGTTCTACAAGGGTATCCGCCCAGCTATCAATGTGGGTCTGTCTGTGTCCAGAGTAGGCTCTGCTGCCCAGACCAGAGCCATGAAGCAGGTAACACCTTGACTGGAGACTTAATTTTTTTTATTTCTTTATTTTTTTGTAAATGAGGCACCTTGTCTATATTCGGGTTTAAAAATGGATTTCATCAAGTAGTAGGAGGCAACAGTCTCAAACAATTTCTAACATTTTATATTTCTTTCCTTTCTACCTCATAGGTGGCCGGTACCATGAAGCTGGAGCTGGCTCAGTATCGTGAGGTGGCTGCCTTCGCCCAGTTCGGTTCTGACCTGGACGCTGCCACCCAGCAGCTCCTTAACAGGGGTGTCAGGCTTACTGAACTGCTGAAGCAAGGACAGTACTGTAAGTGTTGCCTTATTTTTTGTTTTTTTACACAATGTCCTCTTCACACATGTCGCAGCATATTGCACATTTCACAACAGCAATGAATAAAGTTTTGAGAAGATGATAAAATTGCTGTGCTAGGCTGGTATTGCTTCGGTGTAAAACCAAAATTAGACCAATGAAATGACTTTGTTTCCAGCTCCCATGGCCATTGAGGAGCAGGTAGCAGTCATCTATGCTGGTGTCAGAGGTCACTTGGACAAGATGGAGCCCAGCAAGATCACAAAGTTTGAGAAGGCTTTCCTGCAGCACATCCTCAGCCAGCACCAGGACCTGCTTGCCGCAATCAAGTGAGACTATTTATTTATTTTCTAAGCCACAATATGTTTAAATGACCCTCTTTATTGTTAGACCACAAGTTAGGTATTTACAATTGTTAAAAAGCATTAATTCAACTTGAACTGTTTTCTGTTTCAGGGCTGACGGCAAGATCTCAGAGGCATCAGACGCCAAACTGAAGCAGATTGTACTGAACTTCCTGTCCAGTTTTGAGTAATGGATAGCACTTCTCTTGTTCTTCAGTGAGCTACCTGTCTGTGTCCCCATTATGCTTATATATGTGAACACACTGAAGGCCAAAACCTCCATGTACAGATTTGTCCAAATAAAATTTTACAACCCTACCATGCTGTAAAATTCTTCCAACTGTGTGCTCTGAGCAGATTTGACCAGCGGCAGAAGAGTAGTAACTGATGTGAGAAGAACAAACACAATACTTTTATTTAAACATCAGTGTTTTTGAATTTATGTTTAAATGTTTAACTGTAACAAAAGATAAAGGTAATGAGTATAACAATGCACCTACAGGAGTCATTTACTGTTGACTGTAATGGGTTTGTTCATAGGAGGGTTATGTTAAAGAGGGTAAATTAATAGGTTTAGTTTTACTTGATCTGCTCTACACTGGTTTCAGAGTAAATAAAGAGTGAAGCATAAGCCTAGTTTTTCAACTATGGTTGAAATGATGGCGTGAAATGTTTGATACTATGGTAATAAATTCAGTGACTCTCACAACTCAAATCCATCTTGCATTGTCCTGTCTTATGTCTTCTTGAGACATTAGTGAGAATATGTATATGTGTAATATGTTTCTGTGCTCAAATCTGTATTACATATATTATAATCTTAGACTGTTGTAAAAGAATCTGAGCTCTTGCATCTTTTCTGCAAAAAGCGATGGAAGGAAATGATGGAATTTTCTAAGTAGGGTTGCAACCAATGATTTATTTCTTCATCTTTTTTCAGTTATTGATCATGATTTTGTCTTTGAAGGAAAGAAATGTTCATTAGAATCTCAACATGATGTCTTGAGAATGCTTATTTTGTCAGACCAACTGTCAAAAAGCCAAAGGTATTCAATTTACAATTAAACGAAACAGAAAAGCTGCAAATCCTCACAACCGAGAAGCTGGAACTGTAGAGTGTTTTTTTTTTATAACTGTCATTGAAAACAGACTGAATTGAGAAGATAAATCAGTTATAAAAAAAATTTTTTTTAAAGTTGCTGATTAATTTTCTGTATATCTATGGACTAATCAGCTTATTAACTTATTGTCACAGCTCTGTTTTCTGTAGAGTAGGTGATGGAACATTTCGTGCATCCTTTATATCATTCATGTCCAGTAGGTGGCCATAGATCACACGAAGAGGGCTGAGCTAGTCCCATTGAACATGTTTTCAACAATAGTGGTTTAAGAATTACTCAGATCTCTCACTGAGTAAAAATAGCAATAACACAGCATAGAAATACACTGATGTAAATAACAGTTCTGCATTCAAAATTTAGTTAATTGCTAATTTAGTATTAGCATCAAAATATACTTTAGTACTTTTAGTACTAAAAGTGCACTTTTAGTTACGTGAAATAATAATGAATGCTTAAATCATCCATGCATAAAAACGGAAACTTGAAGTTTTGTTAAAGTGCGTCATCAAGACAAACAATGGCTGCTAATGTTTATAATAACAATATTTCCATTTGTTCCAAACGCCACATGGACTAGAAGCAGTGTCAGCCTCTGCTTTCATAGGGCTGACCCCTGCTTCAGTCACACCTAACTTTCCACAGTGGATATGTATTTCCTCTTACTTAAGGTGTATTTCTCTTTTCTTCTTCTCTATTTGCTGGTGTCATCTGAAACAGGAACAAAGTGAAACAGATAAAGCCATTGCTCAAGTCAAGTACTTCTCCCTGGGCAATTCCATCTGAACCTAACTCTACTCTCTTGCAGGTGAAGTTACAGACCACCATTTTTCATTTATGTATTTATTTGTTTACAGTTGATTCAGTCAATATGATCCTTTGGTAATTAGGTTATTTTCACAGTTTGCTTGTTACTTCACCGGAGCCAGACAGATCCTATCCCAGAATGAGGTTGAGTAGTCATTACCTCAAGAGAAGTGTGTGTAAGGAACATAACAGTGTAAAGCAAATGAAATTTGTGAAACAAAATAATTCTTTCAGTGGCAATTCTTTAAAAGCTGGGAGTGCACACTGCACTCTAAGTCACTTGTCTCTCCAACAACGTCACTGCTTGGCAAGATAGAGTGAGACATGTGACAGAGAGTGAATGGAGCTGCTCTCAAAAAGAACTATTGTCAGGGTCAGCGTGACAACAAGAGAGAGCTCTGTGGACCAACAGACAGCATGAACGGTCAGATTTCAGACGTGTGGGACATAGAACTGATGCCACGACAAGACAAACTGAGCAGTTTTTCACCGGCCAAACAGACTTGGAATCGTGATGCAGCATCTATGAAATATTTATCTTAATGCAACAAGATTTTTAATTCCTTTTCTAATTTCCTTTGTTTGTGATATATAGCAGAAAAAAAGAATAAAACTCACAAATGAATAGTCTGAATCTGGGATTTTTTTTTCATGACTGGAGTTTCTTGCGATCTCTCCACAAAGTTTCAGCATTTTAAACTGACTAAACATAACTGCCCCACTTCTCTTTATTCATTGCATGCATACCTGTAGTTACCACTTTCTGATAAGTCACCATTTATTTAAGCTGCAGCCGATGACTTTATAAATGGAACGTTTGGGTTGCCAGGTTGTGGAAAATCCTCCTCCAGCATGACAATTTTGACTTTTTAGCTGTTTAATTCAGTTGGGAGACCCCTTCAGTGGACCATTTGACCACTCACCCTCCGGAAAAGAGCTGCATTTAAACCAAAATCTATTTATAACAGCTTATAATCATTTATAACTACAGACTTTGATTACGCCTTTGTAAATGGTACCTTACCACAGAGTGGTAATGTAATTCATATTCTCCCATTTAATCATTTTATATCTTAAATGTGGACAAAGGAGTTCTTATGCTTCTAAATCATGTTTAGTCAATAGAGAGACAATGGGAAGTGTCTCCGGAGAAGCCTCTCAAATTTGTCACATCAACACATTCCTAAAAAATTGCATGCTGGGGTATGTGTGGCATTATTTGTCCAGCCTGACAAGTGAGAATGACTGAATCTTTGATGGGAACTGAAACTGGAGTTTCACACACAACAACAGAGTGAAAGAAGTCTCACATATATTCAGGAAGCAGTTTGGAATTTTTTATTTATCTTTTATCTACTGCCCTACTGGAACCTTATCTGTAGGAAGTCTTTTAGTACAGGTGTTTTGCATGCAGTGCTCCAAATTTTAATCATACCATCTGCACCACATGAAGTACCAGTGGTGCAAGTATGACAGTAACATTGAGTTACTGTGTTCATAGGTTTGTATCTACAGAGTTTCAGATGCCAGCATGACAACACGATGTCTCGCATAAATTGCGGCCACTAAATTTGGGTTTAGTTACACTGAACTGCAGTGGCTGATGTGAAGTGTCCATGTTTCTTTGGTCTTCAGGCAGTAGTAAGAAAGGTAGTAGGATGGGTTAGTAAATGGGTTACTAAGTCCCAAAATCAGAGTTGACATGAATGCTATTTACAGATCGGAAACTCATAATTACTAAACCTCTGACATGACATGAATGCAGTTTAAAACTTGATCTGACAGTGGTGACACTTATACGTAATGTGAGACACGTGACACCTGACTAGCAAGAAAATTGGATTTTGCAGTTTTCTTGTTAATGTACTAATTCGCCTTGTAAAATATCTCAATATATCACAATAATTGAGGGTTTTTTTTGCCCAGTACTGTTACCCACAGTTTCACATCACCTCTGGTTAAGACTTCATAGGCCATGTCCTGAATTCAACAGGTAGTGGAAGAGTGGTTTAGCTGCCTACAATGCTACTGGCTACACATAATGAGGCCAGAGGAGTCATAATTTCCCTGATGACACATACTTAAGTAGTTTTGCATGGAACACGTAGATTGTAAATCCAGCAAATAGCTGAGTATCAAGCTGTTACCAAGGGTTTCATTCCTACTCATTCACGCTCAAGATGACATACCCAACAAGTACAGATAAATGATAAGATATAGTTTAAATCGTTGACTGGCATTTATTTGCCGTTGCTGTCTCTCTCAGCTGCTGTAATAGGATTTAAACCCTAAAGCAGATCCTTAACTGGGACACTCACAGTCAAGGATCAGCGCCTCTCTGCTGACAGAACATTCCTTGGGTGAAGACCAGCTGACCTCTACTCCTGCAAGCAGCAGCGAGGATGTGCAGTTATAGTCTGTTAATATGCTGACCGGTGCTTAACCTCCATATCCATGATACCACTGAGAAAACAAACAGACATGTCTTTCCACTGACGTCGGAAGAGGTGTCCTTACATTTGCATGTGGTTTCTATGGCCTGCGTGTGCAGACAAAGAATGATCCACCAAACTAGTGATTTGTTTGGGGAAAACTTGTCTCTCAGCTCTGCATTTCAATGTGACACTGTGTCACACTCTTGGTTTCTCTTCTTTGACTGCTATAGACCTCAGCCATTGCAGCATATGAGTCTACACTTTGTGTAAAATCAGCACCTTTCACCTTTTACTACTCATTTGAATCATATGTGCCTTGTATTCTCTGCAAAACTAAACACACAGGAATCATTTCTCTCCTTTGTATCAAAGTAGCAAAATGGAGCTCTCTTTATTTGTCTCATTTTATTTCTCAGTACTGCTCTAAACAATACTGATTAAAGCCTCTACATGGACAAAAAAACATACAGAGCTTCATACAAATGGTGAAAATGTAACAAAAATTAATTTACTGAATTTTCCAAACATTTCAATAAAAATAACATCAGATAAGGGACATAACAGCAGGTAGCAGCAATCTGACTAAGGCATAAAATTAACATAACATATATCATTTCTGAGTTCAGGCTCCATTTTAAGTTTAAGGACAGTCCAGGTTTTCTTATTCACAGGTACCAGGCTCTCTACAAGCCTGCTTGCAGTGCGCACACAGACGCTCATTATATTCTGGGGAAAAGGAATTTCATTCATTTAAAATGGCAAAATCAGACCAATATACACTAGAAACCACATTTCCAACAAGCTTACACTGTAAAAAAAATGCTTTAGTGTACTCTGTTCCGTCATTCCATAATAAACTGTATTGTGCTGGATTTAGCCAAACAATTTAACAGAAACTTCTGCTTCTTTGTATCTCAGTAAAGTGCAAGTACTGTTTTATGTAGTACACTTCTCTCTTCTTTTAATCAAAGTTTACTGACCACACCAAAGGTAGCAGGGAAAGCCTGCAGGCTGCAGCGTTGGCTCCATGGGAAAAACTGTGTTGGATAAATGCAGAGAAACAGCCAGCAGTTAATATGAAAGACGTGCAGTTCATTGATGTGTTTTAGGTCCTCTCTGGTCATTCATTTTAAGTTATAGTGGCCCCATACAGAATTGTCTTTGAGGCCTCAGATTCAGTCAGTGCTGCCATAGTGGTTCAAAGTGGAAGAGTTTTCCTGTAAACTGGTTGGCGAGGCTTCTTCCTCCTGTGACACCACCGCGTCCACTGGCTGTTCGAAGAAGTTGGACACACAGACCACCTGCACAAAAACAAGCAGCAAAATTAGAACTCATTCTATTGTATTATTGTTTCAAAATACTTAATTCTCCTCAGCCTCACTGACTTGCTGGTACGTCAGTCACAATGAACTCATAAAAACGAACTAAAAAAAAAAAAAAAATCAAGCTTCAATGTTGAAGTTGCATACAGAATTTATGTTAGACTGTGGTATACAGGAAGATAATTTTCTAACCTTAAAGCTACTTAGGGAGAAACAGAAGTGGAAAACTGCATGTTCAGTACTTTGACCTCTTATTAAAAGCAAACACGGTCTTGTTCTTTCAAAATGTGCTTTCTAAATAGATTAACAACTTTTTCAATTGGACAATGTGATATATTGAATAAGTAATGAATGGTATTGCTTTTGCCATTATTAGATCTTACTGTGAGAACAGCCACTAGACCCCCTTGCAGGAGGCCAGCAAGCACATCACTCCAGTGATGTTTGTAGTCAGACACCCGGGATAGACCCACGTACACGGCAGTTGCAATCAGGAAGAATTGGATGGTGGGACGCAGAAGCCTCGCCCATTCTGACTTCAGTCTGGCTTGAATGTATAGCTACAGTAGTCAGAGGGAGAAAATTAACAAATATTAGAAACAAAAAACCTGAGAGGTCACACCAAGGCATACAGTTTACATTGTCTGAGTCTATATCTTCAGTATAGGTATTGGGAGCTAATGGTTTTTTTTTTGTAGTCATTATTTTTTGAAACCAGGTATCGACAGTAAAGCAGAGCTACATATTAGAATTAACATTGTTTGAGCATTTCTTATTCTCATAATAAGTCAAATTTAGGCTATAAATAGTTTTTGAAGAGGAAAATATATACTTACTACAAGGAACAGCATGCAGTACATAGAGAAGGAAGAGTGGCCAGAGTAGAAGGACAGTCTACAAAGAGATACTAAATGAAATTAGGCACATTCACTTTGACAGTTTACTTATTTGTTCTTGCACTTCTGGTGCTGTGACACCCATATTTCCAAGTAAAGCTAAGTAAAGTTTATGTCATGTCACTGAACTGCATTGCTGAAAGTGTAGGGTGTTCGGCTTCTCCCAGTCAGACTTAGATTGATGAACCACTGCAACTATTACACAATGCTTATAATTTTATGATTTACTCAACGGAAACAAAATATTTTGTGATTTTTTTTTATTTTTTTTTTTTTAAGAACTGGTTCTTGTGGATTTCATTTAAGTCATGTTCAGGAACATTACCTGGCCTCATCTACCAGAAACTTGTCTCCAGTGCAGGTGAAGTTCTCAATGTATACACCAGTCTTGCAGTTGATGCGATCCCAGACTGGTTTGCATACAGCCAGGAAGTTTGGTCGCAGACGGCCGATGGAGTACTTGGCTATGTCTGTCAGAGACTGGCTAGCAGCAGCTCCAAATGTGTAGCACCCCACGGCTTTGTAGACACACGCCACATACTTGGTCCCTAAAGACTGGTTCTTGATGCGAGACAAGTAAACTGAAAGGCACTCGCCACAGACGATCTGCAACACAAGAGATTTCAAACAATAAGTAGCTTTTTCTCACCATTACCAAATTAAAGATGACAAACAAAAGAGTTGAATGTCTTTTTGCTGTGACATTTAAAGGTATTTTGGAAGACGAAGAGGACAGTTGACTTACCATGATCAGTGTGAAGGGGATCATGACTCCTCCCAGGAGCTGGTAGGATATGGTGTCCTCTTTGAGAGGGTATCTGATGGACTCATCGTTACAGAAGAACCCCCGTTTGAAAGGGTTGTGTTGAGGGGTGAGAATAAAAAATGGAAGTCCAACTGTTAAAATGAAAAAAGAAGCAGATAATGATTATAAATATCACCTTACTGACAGATTTCCCCTTGTCTTCCGTCTCATATCATCAAAATATACACCATGTTACACAAGCAACTGCAAATACTCCTGTGACTCAGAATGATGAGCCACTGCTCTCACGATGCCATGCCTAGGATGTTATAATTTTATCAGATCAGGAAATGCAACAGGAATCACACACACACACACTTCTCCAGTTAAGAAAGAAACCGGTGAGTTTTTTCTGGAGTGGATCTTGTGGGTTTCATTTGGCTTCCAAGAAAATTCCCTCTATTCAAGGTCATAAATTACACAGTAACTGAATTAAACGCTTGAGGCATCAGGTTACAGCAGAACAATATTGCAAAAAACAAAAAGTCATTGTGTATGTTTAACTTTAGTTAGTGGAAAAATGAAGGTACGATGAGCTGAAGAGATTGCAACGTTGATCAGCACAGGAATCTCCATCTAAACACATAAAACATGCTCTGACTTGTTTTGGTTACACGTTCTTTATTTGCATCCCCTCTCAGTCTGTTTTATCTGCAGCTTTTCTGAATATTACATAACTGAAGCGAGATGAGAATCATGACTGTTGGCAAAGCGGAGGTCAGTAATGCACTGCCGGGCATTCCTCCAGGTACATTTACTGACATGGATGTTTTTGAGCTGAGCGAGTTAACACACAGTCACAGACCTTTGTTAAGGCTTGTTAGGTCAAACCTACTGCAGGGCAAATTACACTGACTGCTGTCTTTTGAAAATTTGAAATTACTATTTACTTAAACTGGGATAAGTCTGTCTTCCACCTGAAACGGAGTACAAGATAAACACGCAGAAAGACAGGGGCATAAGCAGAAGGAGATAACAGTAGAATATAATTATTTAAAGTTTATTTTTATTAAAGTGATTATTCTTTATTTCTTCTACTCAAGTGTTATGGGTGTCTATAGTTTAGGTTCTTGATTGTGAAAAGATCTATTACACAGTGAAAGTGGTAGTGAAACCACTTGTTTACTCAAAGTTCAGTTGAAAGTTTAGTGTAAATGAAGACATGAGCTTATGAAACCAAGAAGAGACCATAAAACAGGTAAAACAAAGATATATATTAGAATTGTATATTTTGTCCCTGTGACCCACTAAATTAGATGAAATTTAAAAACTAACTTGTATTTGTCATATAAATAATATTACAAGAGGTAAAACAGAAAACAGACAGCTAATATCTGGACCCCCATTCAGTGTCTGCCATCAAGATAAAAAGATAAAAAAAAATTAATCATAAACTACAATGACTGTGTGACAGTTCAAAATGCAAGTATCAGTGAAATAATAAGTAAAGAAACATAGAGGATGTTTCTGCATAAAGAGGACTTTTACATAAGTTTGCCTGTAATATCTCTGTACTTTTACTTTATGTATTTTTGAAAACCAGACTTTTACTTGCAAGTGTAAGTTGTTATTTTTTTTACACTGTGGTCATAAATAATCCACCACTGATTTTACAGACGTGTCCAGGCCAATATGTCAGCAGTTTACAGAACATAGAAATAGGACTTCAAACAAACTAGACTTAGATTAGATTACAAATGGCTGCTGCCAGTGCTAAAACAAAATTATATGATTGGTGTACAGTCACCAGTGTGGCGAGCTACAAGACAATGAGTGCAGATTAATCACAGGAAAAGTCTGCGAGGAGCTGCAACTGTCTCAACCTGCCTATCTTTACCAAACCTGGTAGGTATCAGACTGAACTCTGGGACTGTCCCAGGCAGTTCTGCAAATTTTTTATTTTATTCAAAACTCTTTTTAAATGTCTTTTACACTGCAGTATTGTCAGATGCATTTTGTAGTCATGCTGCTGCACGTCTCTGTGCCATGATTACATTCCAAACAGTGAGCTAAAAATACAGCTTTGCTTGGTGAAAAAACACACAGGGTGGGACTTTGTTGCCTTTATTTTTTCCATCTTCCTGCCCGGTTCCCTCAACCTCAAGCCTTCGCATGTGTGTTTACATGGCATTTATGCAAATCATTTGAATGGATTTGCTTAACCAACCAGATTATATAATTTGTCTCTACCAGAGCAGTCCTACATAAGTCCTTTAATTTCTCTTTGATAAAACAAAGTCTGTAGCTCGCTTTGTAAACAAGACGGATTAACCGGTCAGAGGATTAGATTTACATACCGAGGATGAGACAGGCGATGTCCAACAGGATGAGAGGGATCCCCGAGGCTTCAAACATGTTGCGTCTTCTTCTTCTTGTGTCTGTCTTTGCAAAAAATGTCCTGTCCGGGCTGCTGCTGCTGCTGAGCGGCCGCCGGCTGGTTTTAGGCGAGACGAGACGCAGCCTTTCTGCCGCACATGTCTCGCTATTCCAGCACAGAATTAAAACACACCAGTGTCATTGTGTGCAACCACCAACTCCGGGGACTGTCCGAGAAGCTACCAGGGGATTTTTTTTTTTTTTTTTTAATATAAAAAGCAAAAACAAACAGTAAAATATATTCTAGGTCAAAAACACTTAACTAAAAGCTAAATCTAATCTAACACCACCACACACGTGAAGAGCCTCTCACCCTTTCAAATGCTCACAAACCATCATAACACAGCGGGATTCCTTCCGCTCATGATACCGTCCTGTACTCAGACGAGACATGACCGGCGAGGCACTGGCTCAGTCGCTCCTTTACCGCTGTGATTAGTGACCACTTCAGGAATAGTCGGGAAAAATGAACAATGTAGTGGAAGCAGCTAGTCCCCTGCTGTGGTTCAGGGGTCACGGGTAAAAACTTCTGCTTGTGTTTGCAATACGTTTTTTAAAAAATATTATTGAAGATTCATTGAAGAATAAAACAGTTTTATAAAACAGTTTTAGGAGTAGATGTGAGGGCATACCTACCACCCACCATAGATGTGTGAAGAACCATGCAAAGGTTTTGATGTAAACTATAAAAGTGAAAACGTTTAACTATAAAAGTATGTAACAGCTTTTATTATGCAAAAGGAAGGAAGATTAATAAGAAATTAAATTAAATGGGATGACACATTTTAATACAAATAAAAATTCTAATAATTTGAAAACAAATAATAATGAGGGTAACCTATTAAAAATATTGTTAAAAATAAGTTTGAAAACAGATAAGTTTTAAGTTTGTATTGTAAGCACTGCAGGCAAGGTCCACATTATCAGGGCTACAGGGGCATGGGACTGTGAACTGAACAGTCTGGAGGTGTATGAAATAAATGCAGCATCACTGCAGGCTTTATAGAGGAACAGTTAATGTGAGAGAGTCAGTAGAACACAGTAACCTACGAGGAACAAAACTGAGAAGGTTATTGACGTGATCAGCAACAAGGCCTGAAGTGATATGAAACTGGAGTCTGAAGTCTGGAGAGTCTTTAAGTCATTTGTTGCCTGTTAGCTCAGTGAAATTAAGAAAATCAGCAAGTTTAAGAAACTGGAGCCCAGTCATGAAAACTATAGTCCAAGGAGCTATATTTGGGAATAAACAATCATATCAGCTGACATGCTAAAGGTCTGCTAACCACCTAATCTCAAGGACCCTTGAAGCGGGTTCAGAAAAACTGCGCACAAGTGAAGGATTAATGGGTCTCATTTGTGCTCAGGAGCCTCCCAGCAAGTTAATGCCACCGTGGTGTTTTTTTGTTTGTTTGTTTTTTCTGACGGAAAAGTCGACTGAAAGTGGTTCAGTACTATTAATTTGAGTAATTTCTATGAATTGTATTATCTTGATTTCTATCATGTTTTCTATGATGGAGCTTGATAAAAATAACAATAATTATTTTTTTTTTTAAAAAGTAGTTTTTGTTTTTAACACGTTGTAGATCTAGAACGTGTAATCTGATTATTAATTTGCTTACTGTCTAGACCCAGTGATCAAAGTTATACTGGCCGGAGTAAAGTCTTGTTTGTCAAGTAAACGCAATGGTGCGTGTCTGTGAAATATTTCCCATCTTGTTTATGTTCCCATTATGGACAAACTTTTCTCTGAAATTCCGAGATGCACCTCAATGCAGCACAGAACAGGGAAGTGGTATTAGGAGATTCGGGCCTATCGTGTGCCTGCGTTCACACTACGACAGCCGTCGGCCGATGCAGAGCTGCTCCTCCTCCCTCTGCTCCGTGCGTCTGCAGAGGTAATGAGGTTATTTCAGTATAGCTATTAATAGAGGAGAGTTTACTTTCTCCTCATCAATGCAGCACATAGATCAGAGGCAGCTATGGAGGAATTAGCATAATGTTTCTGTATGATCTGTGAGAAATAAATTCATCTTGTTTTGCACAGGAAGTCATTTAAAATCCCATTTTATTTGTAATACACTAGGTAAAGTAGGTTTAGGTGTAGATTTGTGTGTATTACTTGTTCATGCAGTGTTGTATTTAAAGCCAGATGTTAAAAAATCAGCAACTGGCTCCTTACATAGACTCATGAGCCAAAAACATATTTTTTTCCCTGAAGTTCATAACATTCCTCTCAAGTTAACTGTTAACAAAGGCCAAGGCAATGTGTATATTACTCTGTATACTGCTCTGTCACACATACAGCACAATTTGTTAAAACACCTGCCACATCACCTGGATGCACTCAGTGGAGACACTCAGGAGCCAAGGACGTCACTAACTTTCAGGGCGTGTGATTAAAGTGGTGTAGGTCCATCGTCCATTGACACTTATCCAGTATTTCTTGTGCTTTGGTTGAAGAAGTGAGTGTGCCTCCTGGTTTTTATGGACTCCTGCAATAAAGGATGGAAGCAAGTAGAGTGAAGTTCAAGGTGTGGTCCTGCTCCTACAATAAGTGCTCTTGAGTTTGTGTCAATAAAAAACTTTTTCAAAAATAGAGAATGGGTGGAAGGGGAAAAGACAGGGAGAGAGTGTGTGTTTAGAAAAACTGTGCATTCGTATTTATCAGTGATTCTTTTGTCTTAAGCCATCATGACCTGTGCTTTTCCTGCTTTAAGAAGTAAATTTATCTGCTTTGAAAAAGGTCAATCAATCAACAAAGAAGAAAAGTACACTGGTGTCTTTAGACTTATACTGAGGAAGAAAAGTCAAATTGTTGATGTTCACCAAACAAATTAAATGCTTGTCTCGCTCTCAGGCAAAGATTCTGTCTACTGTGTCTAAAAACTGGAAGTTAGGAAAAAAGTTTAACTTGCATTTTTCTTTATTTGCACCAATGGGAAACAATAGAAAAGAAACATGCAGGTCATGTTCTTCATGGTCATATTTACTTCACGGGTGCCACACAACCCGTGAAGTAAATATTTGTTTAGACAATGAATAGTGTAGAACCCTGTACGACTTGTTGGTTGATGATTTACTTGTTTGCTTGAAGATGTGATATGGAGGCAGCCATCTGTCACACTTTTATTTGTGCTGCTTGTTATGCGTCGTAGTGGTTGTGTTATGTATTGTGTGTCTTTTTGTGAGTATGAATCAAATTGATATGTAGCGATGGATCGTCTGTTATTGAAGTATTGTTTAAAAAAACTGTGGGGACCCCAGGAGGAGTAGCCAGTGTTACAAGACAGTGGCTAATGGAGATTTAAAACAAACCAATGAATGAATTAATAAATAAAACTATCAAGTAAACTGATGAAAGGAAGATTTTTTTTTACTTCTTTCCCTCAATGAGTTTTCTGTGGAGGAACAAACATAAAGGAGACAAATATAGATCACAGCCTTCATACTTTTATTTACACTAAAGATAAAATCAAAGAGAATTTGTTCTGATGTCAGTTTCTTGCAAGTTTTTGTTCCCATCATCCCATCAGTTTAGTCCAGTCAGTGGACTAAACTTCTGTCTCTTCTTTTAACATTACCTGAAATCCCTGTTCTCTGGCAGGATTTAAGGTAATGTAGGTCACCATAAATAAGCATGAAAACCAGGACAAGAACATACATAACAATCTCTATCTCAGTTGTCCTCATTGTGCTCCTTTGGAATTCAAATGAGCCTTGATCTCTCGTTTGAAGAAGAGCTCCCCGAGCTGGCCGTGTGAGGCTTCGCTCATGGCTTTGGTCTGCATGCACATCTTGTACTTGTCCGGAGGAAGCTCATCTGCGCAGTTCTTCTCGTGCCACAGGTGGAAAAGGCCACGAGACGGAGAGCGAATCACCATCAGTTTACTGTGAAGGTACTTCCTGTACAGGTGCACGTCCTCCAACCCCCAACCTTTGATGCTATTGTCAAATCCACCTGCCAGGAAACAGACAAACTTTAGATGTATGCAGGGAGACGGTATTACTTAACTTCTGCTGAGTTCAAAACAGCATATGTTTCATTCATTTAGCGTGTTTTAACGGGGAGGACATAAAGCAGAGCGGGATCACCTGACGCGTTGTCAGAGTCAGGTCAGGGAAATGGTGAGGTTTGGTAATTTTACCTAAACTAATTATTTAGGAAGAGGACATAGTGGTATTTTTATATAAAATGCACAGACCTGTACTTTAACGCATTTGGACAGTTTGGAATGGAAAGTTATCATTAACATTTATTTCCAATAAGCATTTAAAATTATGAAATGAAGGAAATTATTCATTTCGCAAGCTTTTTCATTACCTATGTTGATGAAATCAGACCTGTACTGGCATGTCATGCCAAACCCAAAGTCTCTCCAGAATCCAGTTTCCTTCCTTATGACCTAAGGCAAAAAAAAAAGAGTAGCTGGAAATCAGTCATACATTGTGACAGCGTTTTGTTCTGATTCATTCATGATTCTTTTTTTTTTAACCTACCAGCTGCTGTTGAACAGAGGGTAGATGTGTCTCATTACTGTAGATGATAGATGGGTTATACTGGCTGAAGAGCACTGGATAGTACACTTTTTTACCTTGAGACAAAAACAGTTTAAACAGTTTAAACAGCAGTAGTAAACACATTTTCACTTTACACTTAGTGTTAAGAAGATTTTTCTCTCTTTCCTGTGAAAGATTCTTTGGTATTTGATGTATTTTTCATTACTTGCAGCAACAGCAGAGGTTTGATGAGAGTGAGAAGAATAAGAACTGGGTAGTTAGTAGACGCAACAGTAACCACCAGACCTGAACAGAAACATAACAAACAAGCTTCTCCAGAGACTCACAGAGCTTACAGAGCTGGATTAGAGCTTCTGTCTCCTTGTTTTGTGTCTTTATGTCTGATCGTTTCGTGTCTCTCTTTGGTTGTTTTTATCTTGCTTCTTTGCAGTCATTTTTTGTCTCTGAGGCCATTTTGTGTCTCTTAGCGTGCCATTGTGGTTGTTTTGTGACTCTTTCAGGCTGTTTTGTGTCTCTTTGTGGTTATTTTGCATCTCTATCTGATGTGTGTCTCTTTGTGATCGTTTTGAATCTCACATCACTTGAAGATTCAGTGTAAGAAATGTTGTTGCATAATGTTAAAAAAGCTCATGTGTAAATTATTGACATGGCTAGAAGTTGCGCAACCCTGTCTCTCACCAGGCTCAGTGTTGAGACGACAGGAAGTTAAGAAGTCGGCGGTGAAGTGGATGTCAACATCACAGAAGAACAGCAGGACGTTCTGGGTTCGCCTCCAAGCCCTGGCGCCCACATCTAAGCCCCGACCACGAGAAAACTCCTCATTCAGCTGGATCAGTGTGAAGCTCCTGAACCGAGTCTCTCTGGGGGAAAGAAGAGGAAGACACGGATTTATCTCTGTGTGCAGTTGGACAGGTTGCTGATGCTTCTGAGTGTTGTAATTTGACATGTTCAGAGAGAATAAGTGTTCAGAAACAACCAACCTTTAGACTTGAAGTCGCATAGGTGCTATAACATTATATAGTGAATACTAGCTCACAGAGAATTTCCAATATTTTTCTCCCAAAAGCCAAAAGCAAAAAAAACAATAAAAAATTCAGCATTACAATTTTATCATCCCAGCCTGCACATGATAGAGGGATATGTGTTTGCTCCCTGGAGGTCCTGGGCGTTCAGAGCTTATTATTAGCCTGCAGCTTTAAAACACTGACACTCCCTCACTTACAGTTTTATTTATTTCATGACCAAAACATCTGCAGTGCAGCACAAGCACATCTGGGAGAGTAAATTCTAAAAGAGTTGAGGGGAACATACAGAGTTCATCTTTGTCTTGCAGTTTTCATATCTGTGACAAACCTGGACTGGGTTGTCCAAGATCACAGGGGGATACTGTAAGTGAATGTTGTTTAGATGTGTTATTCAAAAGACCAATCCAATGTGACATTAGCTGATGTTCAAAATGTAAATGGACTTCATTACCTGGTGGTCTGGTCCAGCGTGGCCTTCACCTGGTCTATCTGATCTCGACCAAAGTAGACGACAGTGAGATGAACCCTTCCGTCCTGCTGGATGCACACTTCTCTGAACCAAATACACAGGAGGAGGCATGTGTTAGGCCCACTTCATCTGGACTGAGCCAAGAAAAAGCTGAAATTGTCACTTGTCACAGATCAGTGAAGTCTTGTTGCAGTCCTTCTGTTCTGTGCAGTAAACAGGTGGCAGTGTGTTAATTCACTCTCAAATGATACCTGAAGTTGTTGATGAACTGCCTGAATGTGTCCGGCCTCTTGGACAGAGGTACGATGATGTTGATGAGCATGCTGTGCGTGTCCACTCTCTCGCTCTTCACCTTCATCACGGGGCCGAACGGCCTGTAGAGTACGAGCTGCGTGAAGTCCTGTGGGCCGTCGCCCTTAAACGTCAGCTCATAAACCGTTCCTCTGTCCCGCTCTGTACGAGTCAACCCTGGGACCGAGAGAAGAGGGGAACATTTTGTTAACAAAATAAATATTTTTTTTATTCATGAAAGTCTATTTTATTTGCAGATGATCTTAATTTATCTTGTTGTGGTAATAGTTTGAAACCACCTTTGGTTACAGTGGAAAACTGAAGTTTGTAATGAGTTGGTTGTATTTTAAACAAACTGTCGCTGATTTTAAGTAAGACTAAATCAAGAATTTTTGGGAATCAAAAAATAAAGCAAACCTATGAAAAATTATGCTGCAAAAAGAGTTGAAAGACTGTCTAAAATTAAATGTCTGGGAGTGATAATAGATAATACATTATGCTGGAAATCACATATAAATGACTAAATGACTAAATTTACTTGCTTTGAGCAAGTAAAGTTGAGCTTCATTATGTACTTCTTACTGTTCCCTTACAGTTCCATCTACTGTATAATTTACTGTTACACAAGTATGGGGAAATACATACCGTACAAATACAAATATAATATTCATATTTAAGAAGACAGCCATAAGAATTGTAAACAAAACCACTTAACTGAAGGGAAGAACTGAATGGAAACAGATGTGGTTGAGATCAATACAGCTGTAAAGGTTGTTGAAATGGCAAAATAACAACAAATAACAGAAAATGCAGAAATAATAACAAATAAATCTGCATATTTCTTTGATCATCATGAAAAACATCAAGCTGCTCCTGCTCGCAACCCCAGCCACAGGACTGAAAATGACTTTGGCGGATTGTTTGGGGAAGAATAAGTATCAGTGCTGATACACACCTTGTTAAACAGATGTGGTCTCAGCTCAGTGTGACTGATCCACATTAAATGCAGTTTCTTTTTGTCAGTGTCATCATTAAAATTCAGTGATTCCGCAATCAGTCACATCATTCAGTCACAGCAGGCTCCTGACCCAGAGTCACAGTGTTAAATTACATACAAGAGATTTAAATGAGCTCTGCACAGTGTGGTGCATAGATTCTAAATTTGCAGAAAAGACATCACTTCTTGGTATTGGACTAATTATCTGAGAGAAAAGGTTGTGATATATCCCTTCATCCGACAGTGGTGAAAGATCTCCTCTTGAATACAAATCAGCCAGCATTAACACAATATCAAACTCAATAATGATGACAATGATTACTGTGGGTGGACGCTGGAAACTATCCGTGGGCATCAATGTGTAGGTTGTCTCTCTACTTGTGTTTGTCCAGC
Organism: Toxotes lorentzi; assembly: GCA_037833715.1. Taxonomy (NCBI): domain Eukaryota; kingdom Metazoa; phylum Chordata; class Actinopteri; family Toxotidae; genus Toxotes; species Toxotes lorentzi. The sequence goes on along the minus strand of JBBMJY010000024.1, from coordinate 8,288,864 downwards.
TATGGATTGATAAACATTTTTCCAAGGTTTCCCAGCTGTTCACCACATGTAAATGTGAAGAAGATAAATACATGAATTATTGAACTGAGATCTTTCTCACCCTCTATGAAGTCTGAAGGGGAGTACGTGTGTTTGCGCCTGGTGTTGTCCATGTGTTGCCGAGGTCCATTCAGGACGTGCAGAGCTGTTTCCACAGTGCCAATCAGCTCGTCCCTGCGGTCCTTCCTCACAGGCCTCTCCTCAGGGTGCCTGGTCAGTCCCATCTCCAGCTGATACACCCTGAGTGATGCAACAAAAACCCCACTCTATGAAGAGACAGCGTTGCATGAGTTCAGACTCAACATCAGCAGTAGGTTACACAGTACTCCTGGAGGCCCTGAAAGCTCTCCTGTTGTTGTCCTTAATGATGAACAACTGTCTCACTTACCTCCGCAGAGTTAAAGTGTCAAAAGGAATCACTGCATATTCGCTCGGTAGCTTTACACCTGAGTTCACCTCCGCCTGGTACAGCTGGGAGCGGAAGAACTCCTGGAAGACATGATGTAACATTTACTACTACTACTATAGTGTCACACTTCATTTATCTCATCAGCCCACATGAACTCTGCATCTTTTCTGCATCTGTCATCCTGTATCATGTTTTCCTACCTTCAGGTCAGACTGTGTGGGGGTTTTGTGCAGACTCTCCAGACCCTGAGGCAGAATCCCTTTGGTTTTCGCTTTATCCAGGGACTCCTGAAGCTGCTGCGTCCTCTCCTGGAGAGCCTCCTTCAGCTGGGCTATCTGTTTTGTCAGGCTGTTGATGTAATGTCTGTGAGAGTCCTCCCTCTCCTGCAATAATGCCATGTATCCCTCCTTACTGGTGGCCCCTCCAGACCACAGCAGAGACTGCTGGCTGCTGTGAGACGCAGGTTTACAGGCCAGGAGGTAGAACAGCGACAGACAGCAGCAGAGGCCCAGCACAATGAGGCCGACACGGGCCACAAGGGCCAGCAGCCACCGTTTAAACATGGTCTTTTAAACAATTTTTTTTTTTAACACTAGAGACTTATAAAATCATGGCTGTGCTCCTGTCATGTGGAGGTGCACCCACAAAAAGATGAGTAACCCATAGCTCCAAAACTATAGATTAAAAAATATAGTTTTTAAAAAAGATGTCGTCCAGTTTTCTCATGTCGTCATCTGTCCCATCCACAGGCAACATCCTCACAGGGCATCTGGACATTCATTTCTTTTGGACCAATGTGTTTGTGCCACTTTTAAGTGCAGAGATCATCACCAGTAATTTCCTACAATAACAAAAAAAGAAATGTCAACCTCAACCCTCCTGTCAATTAAATTTCTTTTTAGCATTTTATCACAATATAGCCTCAAAGGATTTTAGTAAAAGACAGGAACAGAACATAGGAGACAAGGACATGAAAACAATAATAAAACATCTAACAAATCCAGTACAACTGGAGAGAGCAAACCAACCAGCCTAGTCAGTCTGATGTGCCTCAGTGTTTCCGTGATCGGCTTATGTCATTAATTCAATTCAGTTCAATTCAATTTTAGTTTATTTATTTATTTTCTCAAAGTGTTTTACAGAGACCCAGAGCCTGACCCCAGAGCAAGCACTTATGGCGACAGTGGCAAGAAAAAACTCCCTTTTAATCCCTCTTACTAGACCCTTTACTAGTCCACGCGCTTTGGTCTTGTTGCCATTGGACTGTTGGTCAGGTTTCGTACGGGTGCTGTAAAATACACAGAAAGAGAAATAACCTGACCTTACATTCACTCTAAATGCCACGACGTTGAAGGTGGAAAGTGACAGGAACAAGCATTTCTCTGTGTCTCTCTCCACCCTGTGTGTGTGTGTGTGTGTGTGTGTGTGTGTGTGTGTGTGTGTGTGTGTGTGTGTGTGTGTGTGTGTGTGTGTGTTGCCATCATCAGTTTATTCACAGCACAGTTGGCTCTTTATTGCTCAGGTAGAGGCTGATCTCATGAAAGACTTGCTTATGTTTCCAGGTCCACCCAAGAGCAGCGTTTGTATGTGTGTGTGCAGCATGTGTGCATGTTTATGTGTGCGCGTGTGTGAGGGAACATGTATTGGTGATTAGAGTTGCATGTATGCATGCAGACCCTTTTAAAGCAGTCCACCATTAGGATCAGTACTTTCAATAAAACATTTCAGTGTGTTTTGATCTCTACAGGCAGTATGCTAATAAGATCCTTCCACAGCATCAGTAGTTTTGCAGCTTAAATATTTTAGTTATGGTTGTAATCTTTCATCTCTAGAGGCTCATACAAAGGCCTTTTATCTATTTAAAACAACGACAAAGCTTTCATCTCGCTGTCATTTTGGTTGAACACCTTACAGGCAGTAAATCACAATGGGTCATCAGATTTGTGAGCTCTCATGAAACTGCAAAAAAACTGAGATCACAAGCTGAAACATGCAAACATGACCACACAATACACAGTTTACATGCTTTAAATGTTCTGTCCTAATTAAGGACAGAACATTTTTAAAAATTATACTCACCAGCTGCTGTGAATCTCAGGAAAGTTCTAATTGGATGTCCATTATCTTAAACTACTTGTCACTGTTTTAGGTTACAAAACAGCACCTTAACAAGAGTTTGCAGGTGTTTGTCGTCTTCTAGGAACTCTCTGTTTGGTAGTGTTTTTTCAAAAAAAAGTGAGAGGTTGACTTGTTCAGAAATGATGAAGCAGCTCTCTGACTTGTCAAAACTGAAGGCTGAAGTGGCCTTACAGGACTAAACTGAACTACTGAGGACCTCCTCTCTCCACTCAGTCTCCACCTTTTCCCAGCACCTCCCTCTCCTCTCTCTTTTTCCATCAGACCCAGTCTTCCCCTACCATCTCTATGAGATCTCACACCGTCTGCCTTCATCCTGAATTCCCTCTCAGGTCCTCTGAGGCACTGCTCTACCCTTAAGTCTAATTAGAAGGCAACTGGAGTAAGGAATGCCCTTCAGACTTCGATGCTCTGCCACCTGCAATCTGTTGTGGGGAAATAGCTAGGTACCAGTCTGATCCCACCAATAGGACGGGGTCTTGCACATTTAATGAGGCGGTGTACAGATGGTCCTTGTTTTCATTCGGATGTCGACTCCTGAGCTCTGACTGCTCTGAATCTTGAGGCTTGCTACGTCTTTCTTGTGAATGGATCTTCAGTGCCCAGTATGAGTGCATTCCTTGTAATACAGTATTTAATAATTCATTGTTATTATTAAAGTTTCAGTGTTTTTCTGAAATGTGAGTGAGAGTTACACAGTGAGATGGCTTAAAATTCAAGTCAAATATTTTTTTAAAGGAAAAGAGAAAGGTTTCAGGCAAGAAATAGAACTTGTTTTCTGGTTTGTTTATGAGTGGTCCCATGGACACCTTTAAAAAGCATCACATGTTCAACACACCTCTGTTTTTTGTCCACACTGATCAGTTGCAACCTTAAAACCTGTTACTACATTTAATGTTGTGGCTGAATGGTGTGTATATATACAGTGTATATACTCTTGGTATTTATCAGGGTTGCAAACAAACAAGAATAAATCTGGCAATACTTTATTCGAAATCTCTAACTATCTTCATTGTCTGCATTTGGCAGTGAGGTTCTAAATTCTCCTTATAAGATTTCTCCGGTGTTCCTTGTCTACAAAAATCAAATTGCCTTGAAGCAGTATTTTGTTTCAGTTTTGATTTCGTACTATTTTAAACCTATATTTATATGTATAAACATAATAGAGAAAATAAAACAATTTTCAAGATTTTGATATATTATTTAACCTGAAGGTGGCGCCACATACATGACTACTGGGAAATTAGGAAACGAGAGGCCGTGCACAACCGACAACTGTATTTATTATTGTCTCAAGTTATGTACATCTGTTGGATTACAAAATGTGGAATGTGACCAGAATCAGAGTGAACATTTCTCCTGCATGTGTTGAAAATGCAACAGGACATTTTTTTCTTTTCTTGGCACATGGATGTGAATTCAACAGCCTCAACTGTTTGTGTGTGTGTGTGTGTGTGTGTCTGGATTTTAATTTCAGTGCAGGTGCCTTACTGTATCAAGACAATGTGCTTTGTGAGGTTTGTGCTCAATTTAGGCAGTTTTTTGCTTTCTGAATCACTGTAAATAACAACAACAACAAAAAACTACAAACCAGGAATGTATAATAAAATCACCAGAAATAATGCCTCAAAAATGCTGTGTGTGAAAGTGAGATCTAGTTGCTTCCCAGGTGAATTCACAGAACAACACCGCAGGTCTGTACTGCTGCTTCCCTTGTCTCCAGATGAAGCAGCATTTCTGATACTTCATAGACTTTTATAAAACATTCACCACACCTGAAGACAAGGGATCTCCTGTGCTGCATTCCAGCCTTAATCTGACATTTTTTTATAAGGACAGAGGCATGGAAACTTTTTTTTGTGAAGATCTAACCCCCCCCCCCCCCCAAAAAAAAAACAAAACAAAAAAAACACATATTCCAACAAAGAACCAAACTGTTACAGTGAGAGGCAGGAGGAGTCAGTTCCTTCCATTTATATTAACACAAAACCACGTCTGAACAATAAAACATCCCCGCAGAAAAAAAACACAACTGGAGCATGTACAGTATGTAGAACATACATGATATTACTGTAGATGTGGGCACCTGTATGGATTTTACACTCAAAAAATCAGTTTTAAGAAAAAGATTTAATGAAAACACTGATTAATTTGCTACAAGTTGGCCACAGCTTGAGCCACTTCTTCTGGGTAATAGGAATAATTTAGGTACTGATGAGATATGATTCCACATTTTCCATTATTTTTTCCCCAGTGCAACTTCAGCCCTGTCTACAGTATTATTTTATTATTCTCTCCTGGCCTTAGTTAAACCCTTTCTCTACTGAATCTTTTTTATAAACTCAAGAATTTGCTATATTGTTGTTTGTATTGTTAGCAGTGTAACTTCTGTTAACATGTCCTTGTGCTATTGCCGGGGATGTTCAGCAGAAATGATCAATTTGTCTGTGGCCTTATCTCACAACTCCTTGTCTGAAAGAATTCAAGATCATAACCACAGCCAGTATTGATATTTTTTTTAGAATCAGTGCCCACCGTGACATACAGCACCCATACATGCTCAGAGGGGATCAGTGCCTCCTACCCAGCGCTTTCATCCTTCAACACTCATTTGTCCACATTGCTGTGAAAAATGCAACTGTGTCTCCTCCACTTCAGTGGTGCCATTAACCTCACTCGAGGCAACAAGAGAAGATGTGACGGATCGGGTGGAGAGGGGGATGTTGAAAGGAGAGTGGTGGAGTGATGTGTGGGTGGCTGGAGATAATCTCTCAGACACCACAAGGTGTCGTGTTGCCATCTCGGAGATGGTTGCTAGGAAACAGCATCCTTCAGATTCGTCCTCCGGGTGGTAACTAGGTTACCCCAACTTACTATCATCATGTAGGTATTTTGCTGTGTTTCAACTGCAAAACAGTGTTCCTCTCCCTGTTGGTCACTAACTTATACCAGTTTGGCTCCAGTGTCCCACCCAGAATGGTAGGTGTTGAGAGGTTACACCAGTTCATCCAGCAGAGTCCCTATGCTGTGGTGCTGCTCAGGGGGGCCGGCTATGGGTTTGTTGCACATGGGGCAGACGCAGCGAACCTCCAGCCATTTTACCAGACACCTGTGCAGAAGAACCCAGACAGGAGACATGAAGAGAGAAGCCAAACTGAGATCCTCTTCCCCAAATTTGCAACATGAGATAATGACTCATCTCACTCATTTTGACACGTGACACTGATCAAAACAAAAGACACACTTATGACCCATGTGAGTGGTACCACAGTACATAATGCTCTATTAAATGTCCTGCCTTTATGAATTTACTTATGTTGGTAACAGTATTACCAACAAAATGTAATTAAAGTATCAAAAGTAACAGTAGGAAGTAGTTTATACTATTGGACTATTTAAGTAGTTAATTTACTTAATTCAGTGTAGTGTTGGGTAGTTTAATCTATACTGATGCATTATAGTTTTATAAACTGGCCATATGTTTTGTATGTATGTAAAATTTTGACGTTCAAACTAATTATTAACTGTAACTGTAAAAATAAATGTGGTTGAGTATATTTTACAGTATAATAATTGCCTCTGGAATATAGTGAAGTAAAAGGATACTCAAGTGAAATACAAATATCTCAAAACTGTGGTTGAGTACAGAACTTGAGTAAATGCACGTTTTCTTTTATTCCTCTATGGGTGAATTTCTTCTGTCTCTTCCTGTTCTAATTTTCCAAATACCTCAGATTTCCTCAGAAGTCCTGACATTTACAAATCTGACGTCAGTACAACTGACCACTGATTTTGCTGTCTGTGTGCCTCCAGCCAATCTTTAAATATCATTGCATCTCTGTCATTTTGTCTTGCAGACCCACTTATGGCACAACCTGCCACCTCCAGGATGTTCTGGGAGATTCAACCGAGAATTTCCATCAACCACGTGCTGCACATACTCCACCACCACCAGTGTCTAGACTCCTGTACGGGTTAGTACCCTGGTAAAACTACTCCACCAGGGTTTAATCACCAGACACTTCATCTCTTCAAATCTTCCATCTGTGTGCACTAAATAAGTCAAATAAATTCAGTTAATGACTTTATTCCTCACTTTCAGTCTCTACTGGTTGACATGTCCAGGTGTCAGCTGGGAAAAAAATGCTCTTCGTGTTCATGAGGACTCTGAGGAAAGGAATACCACAAAATAATACACCTAATAAACACTACCTGACTTCTACACAGCGCATGCTGGGACACTCCTCTCTTACGCTGATTAGCAATGAGCCGGAAAATGAAATATAAACATGAATGAATGTAAGCACTGTTGAACAGGAACTCCAGCAGTCAGGTATACTTATCCGTCTAACTTATCATTGAACTTCAGATTGAACCATTTTCATTTTAACAAGCCCAAGCGGGTGCAAAGTGGCAACAAGAGCTCTCCTGTACTCACCTCCTGTGGAAAGCATGTTGGCATGGCAACACTCCCAGCTCGTCTTTCACTTTGAAGTCCTCCAGACACACAGCGCATGTCTGCTGTGTGAGTGACAAACAGGACAAAGTGAGAGAGGACAGTCATTTCAGACAAATATCATGGGTCATTTTTGGTAACAGTTTTAAACTATTGGCTCACTGAGAGTATTTAAAGGAATATGTGTGGATGTACATGTAAATCACACTCTTACCCCATGAAGATTCAACTTTTTTGGATCTCCTTTTAAAACTACCTGTAAGGTAACAAAAACAAAATACGTATAAGAATGATTTTTTGATTTAGACCTTAAAATGTGAAAAGTATTCATCTCAGGCTTACTTCTCTGTATCCAAACCGCTCACTCTGGGCTTGGTGTCGTAGTTTGCTGTGGATAAATAGAGAAAAAATACTAATAAATAACTTTGCAGCTTTACTGTATAACCCTCAATCACTCATACTTTGCATGTACTTCCTCTTTAAACTGATGGTGGAAGTATTAATATCAGTTACTGAAATAAAAGCATATAAAAAAGCATAGAAATACTTAAAAAAAAGTGAAAGTTAAAATTAGCATCACCTCCACCAACTACAACAGTAAAAGGTTACTTATACACAAAAGCATCATTAATAATAATCCAGTACTGCAATGGATTTCACTTCATTTTCACTAATATCTCTGGATTTAAAATTATAAATGCAGAACTACTAGTAATAGTAATATTTTGACAATGTGGTATTGCAAATGATCTGAAACTCGTTCTTCCACACGAAAAAGCATGGAATGACCGTCATAAAAATGTACTAAAACCTGTATTAACTGATTTTTCGGCCACAGAGGAAACAGAAGAAAACACAGCACTGTAACATTTCCAAACTTGTTAGCAAACAGTTGCTTATTTACACATCCAGCAGTTACGGAGCAACATGTCCACCTGATCTGGCTTCCACCAACTCCTGAGGGACATATGCAGTTCTTAAGCTGCTAAATGCTCCACTATGTTCACCAGCTAGTAGCTAACTGTATCTATCTCCAGTTTGGTACTGAGCAGGTAGGGTTTTTTAGAGCTGCAGCCAAAAAGTCTCTCACTGCTCTCATAATGTCGTTTTTGGCTACAGCAGACAGATGTTTTCAGTGAAAAAGCTCTAAAAACTCACTGTACCCTGTCTGTTCAGCACCAACCAACAGAACGATGCAGTAAAGAGACTTGCTGGTGTACACGGAGGAGCATTTATCAGCCAAAGAGACAGATATTTCCCTCAGGAGCTGATAGAGACCAAAAACAGAGCTAAAAGACCATGGATATTGGACTAATTTTTCAGGTTGCCAGAAACACGGCTCCAAATGAATGATAATGTTGCTCCATGTCTGCAGAAAGTGTTGTTGACTATATCAACTTTATAAGATGATGAAAAGTCAGTGTTGTGTTCAAAATATGTTTCTGCTGCCCCCTAGTGACAAGAAATAAATCTGTGATTGCAGGTTTGAGTAAAAGGACAGACCTGTTATCACCAAAATATACTAACATGGCCAAAAATAAAGCTACTCATTATGCAGATGCATATGGCCAGTTTCTGCATGTTATATTAGCATGTTAGCATGTTAGATTACTGATGCATTAACGTGAGCACAATTTTAGTATTCCAGTGTAGTCCATTTTAAATAGTTTT
>JBBMJY010000024.1:8248289-8280134 GCA_037833715.1 Toxotes lorentzi | reverse complement strand
ATGCATCATATTTTTATAAACATAAAATCTCAATCTCAAAAGTAAGTACCTGACTGAAAACTACAATAATTCCCTCTGAAATGTAGTGGATAAAATACTGGCATTAAATGAAGGTACTGAAGTACTTATTGCTTAATTTTAGTAGTGATTACATGTACTTAGCTACTTGTCACCACTTTCCACTTATTTATTAAGAGATAAAGATTTCTGTATATTGATTCTAAGCCGAGTTTAACAGCAGGTCACCGGATTCAGCCTCAGATTTAAGCTTGTGTGGTTAAATAATGGGACTGTGAGTAACTGAAGCTGTGTAATTGCAGGGTTTGCTTTGATAATTAACCGTCTTTTCTAACAGCTACAATGGCCACACATTCATGGACAAATACATGTTCCTCTGCAGCAACACACACACATTGTTCACACACTTAAGTAATTGTGTAAGTACACACACATGCTCACACACACAAACACATCTAATGAGTATGTTGCCTCTTTGAATCCCTGCACCACCCCAAAAACCAACAATGGAGAGGAGATCTTTATCACTTGGCGAGCCCTGTCTGTTCAGGAGGTTATTTTTGGTCTCCTGTTTTTACACAACTAAACATAGACTCAAATGTCTATCACTCTTTGTGATTTGGGCCTGAAATTAAATGCAGCAAGAGCATCTGAGATGAAAGGCGTATGCTTATTTGTGGTCTGATCTCCTTCAAAAGAGAAAAAAAAATCAAATCTGGGTGAGTCAGTGCTTGAAGTAAGGAAATTACAGTTATTCGCTGTTTTTGTCACTCGGTTTATTGTTTACACTGATTGCTGCTAACAATCTTCCACGCAGAACAATGTGAGGATACACATTTTACATGTGTTGAGGTTTCCCATGCCTAGAGAATGATGTGAAGTGGGTGAAAGGGGGGGCATGACGGAGAGATTTCAGTATTTAAGTTGAGCTATTGTGCCCAGTTTGCAAGAACAGAAAAATCCTCATACAGCTACAATTGCCCAAGCATGGAGAAAAAGAAGTAAAAGCATCATGACCCAAAGCCAACACATCATCTGTCAAACATGACAGTGGTTCTGTTATGGCTTGGTCATGTATGGCTGCTAACGGAAATGGCATAGAATGGCAAGAGATTTCATCACCATCATTCTGCACAACAACGATCCTAAATATACGGGCAAAGAAGCCAGAGAGCTTTTCAGGGTGAAGAGGAGGACTATCCTCGTGGTGAATGTTTTTGTAATTATGAACCCACGAACAAAGAGAGTCTTTCTGAGTTTTACTGTGACACTTGTAAGTAGGTTCAAACAGTCATCAGCAGACTTTCTGGCTGAGCGAGCAACTACTTCTTCTCTCAGTGTGTTTTTATAGATGCTCTAGTGAAACAAGAGTAACTGTGACTCGTCATCCTTGACACACAAAGACATACAGCATGCTGATACATTTTAAAACATCCTGCCATATGTGCTTAATAAGAGCTATTATTAGTTTACATCAGGCTACACTTCATAAAGTACATTATCATTAACATTGTGTTTTGCCTTCGATCACAATGTGAAGATGGTCTTGCGGGAGGAAGAATTACTTTCTCTTGGTCTTGAGGTAAAATTCATAGTTCTTCTTTTATCCTTTGTACAACATCTCAAACATTCTCCTTAAACTTCTACAGACGGATATCCTGTTGTCTGAACACATGTAGACAGGAGGGAGGTTTCAGCCCCCCCTTCAGGCCGGACTCCTTTACAGTGGGGTATTTAGTTTCCCAAACAGCCAAGACCGTCCTCGACAGGCTGAGTTAGTCACTTAATCTCAATCTAATTGATCAGCATTCCACCTGTTGAAGACCAGACTAGGAGCGGAGAGACGCCACATCAAGCAAACTGGCACTTTTGTCCAAAGAGATGTTTAAATGAGGTACAGCCCAAACCACAGTAGATCAACCAGATCAAGAAAAAGTTGTCATTATTCCAGTGATACAGTCCAGAGTCCACAGTTTCGCTGTCAGACTGTCATAAAATAAATTATCTCTGCAGTCACGTGTATTGCTTTTGTGTTTTTCCACAGACTCAAAAACACAGATTTAACCAACTTAACAGTTGTCCCTCTCCTGATAAGCTGCTAACTCTGTTTCCATGTTCACTTTATTTTCTCAGGAACTGTTTGTCCTCCAGCTAAGATAGTGTCTGCATGACCATTCCCAATGTCACAGGGCTGCAGGAGATTTGAGAATTACTTAAGAATATTAGAAGTTTGACTGGGCACACTAAAAAGTCATGTTTCCTGTTGGCTAATGAACAACCTTGTTAAGCTTTAGAAACTGCCTGTTGCTTTGGGATATGAACCCTAAGGAGATTTCACAGGTCCAGTCTGACAGTAAATGAAATGAGTCACTGAATTTATTTGGGGAAAGACACTCTGGCAGCTTCACATCTCTGTTCCCAGTCCTTTTATTGTATAGCTAAAAACACCTGCTGCTTGCCCCTGCACCTTGTGGATCTCAAAATACCTCTCCGCCTAGCTGCTCTGTTATTGACTATAAACCCAATGCTGTTAAAGCAGACTGGGGTATAATTAAAGATATGATATTTTTGGCGTGTGCTTATGGCACCTTTGTGGTTTTGCACTCTTGTACATTCCAAGTACTTCTGTATACACCCCCACTTTGTGGCAATATTAGAAGAAGCAGAAAGGATCAGCAAACCTCACACTGATTTCAAGGCATTGCTTCATATAATTAAAAGAAGACTCCTTACACCGAAGAATAGAGACAGGCTTAGATTTTTACACCGTAATGTTAAAAATATCACAAACTCCCTGACACACAGGATTTAGCAAGAGCTTGTCTGAGTGGGATAATAGGAAACATGCCCCCAACAGAGAATGGCATTCATCACTCAGTATTCATCTGATGAATCAGTTGGTCTATAAATGAATTCCCACTCACACTCCTACCCAAGACTACCTTCAGCATGTTAATAGGGCCGAAGAAAAGTGACTCACTATGATTCATAGGCAAGTGCTTTAAAAGAAACAGGAAGGATCTGAGCTCTTCTGAAAGAGCTGACGGTCAATTTAGTGGTGAGCTCAGGCCAGACAAAACATCCATGATTACAGAAATGTGCCTGACCTCATCACTATCACTTGAGTTTTCAGAAATCCAAAAAGTAAATACAGAGATGAGTTCTGGTTTTAGGCTTAATGGTTGCTTTTGTTAATATTTGATAATAATTAACTCAACATTTTTTGCAAGGTTTTCTTCTCTCTAGGCAGTAACTACACTGCAAAAATATCTCAAATACAAAAACAGATTCTAAATTGATGTCTGATTTTCTGTCTTTTAAAGCTTTTAATGGAGGTTTGCCTGAGAGATGAAACACAGGGATTCCCTGAGCAAATGATATCTGCTGCGGATGAAGATCATGTGATACAACTGAAAGCTCCAGAACAGCTGCTGAATGGACCTTGAGGTAAGACTGTTTAGTCAGTTCCTTCATTCCTTTATTCCTTTACATAGTCACCTTTAAGTGTATGTTATGAACATGTTTACAAATATGTATTTAGATATCTACACGTCCAGGAGATAGGGAGAAACATTAGAATTCATTTGGAGCCATGTCTATGGCCATCCAATGAATATATATCTTATCTTCATTCCCCTTCTAGCTCTAGTTGATTAGGTTGATGACACTGTCAACTATTTCACTTGGTGCAGTTGCTAAGATTCAGTTATATCCAATTATAGAAACAGAATGAACTGCACAGGAGCCAAAAGTGCCACATACTGAATACCAGCTACCACTGTTACTGAAAGGCATTTGTATCCTGATATTTCCATTTGTGCTTTGCTAAGTTTTCTAGACAGCATGCTGGCTATGTATGTCTCCTATGTTTGACATTTTGATAACAGCTCATCACATCAGGAGATGTCAGGTAATTTGCCAAATACAGATGCTTAATCAACCAGGGAGCTAAGATTTAAAAAAAAACAAAAAAAAAAACAAACTCTGCTGCAGGTGTTGGCGTTTCCTGATGAGTTTTTGTACACCACAGACGTTCACGTGTGATGAGTTTGTGTACTCCCACTGTGTGCTATTCAGGCCATGTTTATTCTGAGCACAGTGTCTCTGCAGTTTTCCTTGCTGCTGTCCTCACACATTGTGACGGGCTGCTTCCTGTTGCCTCATATCCCGTCCTTCAGACACAAATGTCCCCTTAGCTCATCAGGGAGTTCACAGCCAGCAGCAGGAGAGGTCACCCTGTTCCTTTATTTTTTTCATACCTCCGTCCCTCCCTCACTGTGTTTCTGGTCTGCACACACAATCTCCCTACTGTGGAAGTTTATAAGGACAACAATGTCTGTTTGTCAGTCGATCCACCAGTGGAGTCCAGACTAAAATATCTCAACAACTATCACATGGAGTCTTTGCAATAGTTGTACATTAATACTATAAATTAGTAAACACTAACACCCTTATATCTGCTTACAACTACATTGTAATGTGTTATAAATCATTTAGTAAATGTTTGTATAATGCTTACAAATGCTAAATAAGAGCTGCTTGCATGCCTGTAGGCACTTAGGGTGTTTTCAGACCTGTGCTTTTTAATCCAGTGGAATCAGACTCATTCTCTGTACTATTCGTTTGAGCAGATCTTAAGACAGCAGTCATACACAGGTGCAGACCAAAACAACCACACCGAGACCCTTAGAGGACCTAGAGGAAGTGGTCTTGGTTTGGTCACAAACAAACTGGAGCGGTTTAGTGGGAACATGATCTGACCTCCCTAAATGGTCACAGTAGCCAGATGCACCTTCATACTGGGAAGTGGATGAGCAAAGGCAATAGTTTAGTCAGCTAGTTGGAGAATGAGTCAAGGTCTGAACTAACAAAGAAGCTCCTAGCCTTCTTGATATTTGGGCAGATAGGACCTTCATGAGGACCTCTTTACTATGTTTACTTTCTGGCTCCTGGTTTTCTTGTTTTTCTCTACTTGTGTTTCTTGTTTTTAATCACACATTTCTGTTGCCCCTCACCTGATGAAGTAGCAGCAGAAGATGAGGCTCAAGATGAAGACAAATATGCCTGTTCCAAAGATGACCATGTAGATGTTCAGAGGCAGGTCCTGGAAGGTAATGGGCGGCATGGTGCACGACTTATTGGCGTAAACCAGTCCCAGACCACAGAAGCACCCTAAACAAAGACAGAGGAAACATTTAAAAACACATTTACAGGAAGAACATAGTCAGAAGTGAAGACGTATGCTAGAAAAAGCAGAAAAATGAAGGCCTGATGCTGCCACATGCAAGAGTATGTCTCAAAACACAAGTAAATGCAACTGTACACAAATTTATTTTTAAAGTACTATTATACTATTCATGGGCAGCTGAGGGTCAGACCTGCGGCTGTGTCCGCCTCCAATGCAAGCTTTGCTTGAAGCTTTAAACACACACACAGACACAAAGGTTGAGGGAAAAGAGGTAGAGAAAGACAGGCACTGGACTTTCTTGAGGTGTCTTTTTCAATGTTCTACTTAAACATGTAAAATACTGGTAATACAGTATCCAAGCAGATCCACATGTCTTTGTCTGATTAGAGGTCAGTGTAGTTTAAGTAGACAGATGAGAAAGTAACAGTTAGCCATAGTGAAGCCATGTCTATGGCCTCTTTGTGAAATTCAAATCAAATACTTTCTGAGACACAGATGAAATTTAGTTCCTAAGTGTTAAGACTTGCAAAGCACCGACACTGAGGATCAGTGAGTGCAATTTGATTAAAATAGCAGCATTAAATCCCAACCACCAAACCAAAATCTTTTTAGATTAATACATTTGTAATGAGGAGGTGATTCATCCATATACACTACCAGTGGCTATGATACATTACATTTGCAGCAACCTAATCTTTTGTGAGTGCTTTTAGGAGAACTTTGCAGTGTGCTCCTATCCAAACAGATGGTTTTCCCATTAAAGGTGCCCTCCTTTGTCCCATCGCTCTTGCTTTGACACCACACTCGTGTGTGTTTATTTTACCAAGAAAATAGCACTGCCCCCCGCTGAAGACTTAAGAACAAATGTGGCATGACATCAGATTGCAGTATGTGTACAGTTTACAGTATTTAATGCATTTGTGTTATGTTATTTATCAAGTATAAATACACTGAGAGGAACCATGTATTCTCAGATCTCAAGAACCAAGGGAAAAACTGGTGCATAGAAACAGTTGTAGATTAGATGGACAGAGACAAAGAGATACAGAAAGCACATGTTTTGTGTGTCTGTATGAGTAATGAGAGGTCAGTATCTGCATGTGAGAGGGCGCTTTGTGAGATCAGGGTCACGCCAATCCAGGGAGCGAGAGTGAATTAGCGCCAACACAGGACTCATCGGCGTTGATACGAACCTCGATACGAACCTCGATACAGTTTTCATTTTGATCAAACACCATGGCAGCCGATTTCACTGATTAGCACGCCTTCACCCAGAGACAAGCTGCTAATCAGTGAAATCAGCTTGTGCATTGTTTAATCATAGTTAAGAGCTCCAAACTCTTGGCCTTCCAAACCACACAACAGTAACTTATCTTACTGCAGGAACAAACTGTACAGTATGAAACTGTACAGCTAGAATTTTAGAGAATAAATAGATGGACGAGTAGATGGATAGATGGAAAGACAGACGAGAGGACAGATGGGTGGATAATGGACAGATAGAAGGACGGATGGATGATAAATGGATGCATGAACAGAAAGAGAAATGGACAAACAGGCGGATGGATGGATCGAAAGATGGAAGGAAGGATGAACAGACGAATGAACAGATGAAAGGATGGATCGATGGACGACAGACAGACTGGCAGATGAACAGATGGACGTACAGATGATGAAAAGTGGATGGATGGATGATAGATGGACAGTCAAAAAGATGGATGAACAGATGAAAGGATGGACTGACAGACTGGTGGATGGATGGATGGATGAACAGGCAGATGAAAAGATGGGTAAATGGACAGATGGATGTATAGATAGACACACAGGCAGATGGAAAAAGATGAATTGATGAACAGACAAACAAACATGGATGGATGGCTGAATGGACAGAAGGATGGATGAGGGGATGAATAGGTGGATGGATGGAAATCTTTACCAATTTCATTTCCTGTGATGGGTATTGTTTTCTTGGGGCACAGTTTTTGGATCGATCCTGGTATTTCTAGTCACTCCTGCAGCCAAAGTAACACGTTGACATTTCTATTGGACATTTCTCCCACCTCACGTTGGAAATTGTATGAGTATGAGACAATCAATACTTCCCGCCTCTTAGTTCCACTCTCTCCGAATGAGCAATGATGCTCTATTAATGGAGGATCTTCACTGATAGCTGCACGTTCAAGTTCCACCGTTAAATGACTGCACTCAGCAAGAGGCGATCATTAACAAAGATGCAAGAGCCTCTGTCAACACCATCAACATGAGAGTGTAAATTAAACCCCTGTACCAAATTTCTGAGTGTCTTAAATAGAAATTTAATTTTGCATTAAAACAGTCTGAAGAGGTCAAAACTCCAGAAACACTTTTACTATAAAGACCCGTGGTAGAAAGTAACTAAGTTTACTCAAATACTGTACTTAAGTACAGTTTGCAGGTATACATACTTTACTTGAGTATTTCCATTCATATTAAATTTATTGATATATATCACATGTATACGCAGATATTTTACTTTCACAATTAAGTTGTTTTTTTACACTACATATGTTGCTGGAGTTTTTGGGATCTCCAGACAGTTTCCCTTCCCCATATACAGTCAAATGTTGTAAAATGGAAACTCCTTTTCATGAGATCAGATCTTCCATAATCATAGAAAATCAGTGTCCACAATGGTAGCTAGACATGTGAAGTTAGGTGTGTAGATCAAATTTTCTAAATTACCTTTACATTTGTCAGACAATTGGCTTCACAACGATCATCAGCAGACAAAGACACAAACAGCAAAAGAGGGGGGAGTACATGTCTCTGTTCCTGTATTCATGTCACTGCACATGCACAAATCACCTGTGAAGCTGCTGCAGATTCACAGTCCAAATCTGGGTCATTTGCAGTCTTTATGTGTGCGTTCATCATGTCACGACTCTCTGTATGGATGGGCACTCGCGTCTTCTTCCTCCTCCACCTTTGTATGTATGGAGACCAGACAGCTATATGGGATATTTTGCTTTGGATGGAGCCCTGCATGACCACTGACCTATATACTGTCACACTCAGGAAGCACCCCGTTGCCATAGCACCGAGAGTCGCAGATGCAGAAAAAAGATGCAGGCTAGCTCGCAAAAGTTCTGATTTTGAGGACAGAGAGAATCTGAGTCAGTCATATTGAGTTTCAGCTGTGACAGATTCTTGTGTTGTTGTTCAGAAAGGCAGGAAAGTCCCTCTGTGATTTGATAGAGCCGTAAAATACCTCGAAAATGGCAGCTTCCCTGACAGCTCCTATGAGATGCCTGGTGGGGTTTTGTCCTATATACGCCGCGCACACACAAAGCTGCATCGTCTTCCTCAGCTGCTGCTGCTGCTGCTTGCACTAAAGACAGAACTTCCCATCAAATATTCAGCAGTCCACATGGGGGGAAACACTCAAGCCTGCCTGCATGGCTGCTGCTGGTTTTCAGGAAGAAAGTAGGTTGGACCCAAAACTCCCCATCACATGCATGACAGCTCTACATGTGTTACACACAAACACTGGAACAAATAGGCACGATTAAAGATACACTGATACACAGAGCAGACACTGAGCTGTGGCTGCCTGATACTGCTTCATATTTCAGCAGAATGTCACTCTTTGATACTGTGATACTGTGTGTGTGCGTGTGTGTGTGTGTGTTTGTACTATTTCCCCTATGAATAGCAGGGGAGTTGAGCAGCACAAAGGGAGTAATTGTTCTTGTCTGAACACCGCCAACAGTCCACTGAGGAGGAGGCTGTGGCTGCTGCACTCAAACAGGCGAAGTCAGAGGAAAAAGACCACTAATCCATCATCTTCGCCAGGTCTCACCGTGACAATGAGAAGCACTGACGCACCATTTCCCTGCAATGAAAGGTCTCATTTCCTTTAAACACAACTGATGCACCTCTGCACCCAAAAACAGCCGTTTCCAACAAGACAGAGAAGTTGTTCAGACTTTTGAAGATAATTAGTTGAGGCCAAGAAGAGTGTAAGTGACAGACTGCAGATAGAGTCCGTCAATGTAAACAAGATTATCCAGACAGGCAAATGTTATACAGACAGAACAATAACTCACCTTGTGTGGCTCTCAATTGGAATTCATTTAGATGGAAATAAGGGATTCTATTGATTAAGCAGTCTCTTATTCCTAGCAATCAATTCAGACATTGATTAAACTTTCAGATAATCAGTGTTTTAAGATATTCTTCAAAGCAAAGAAATAGGTCCTTTAAAGAAAAGTAATATAGATACTGTAGGTAAGTTAAAATATAATCAATAAGTGTGTAACTTTAAGTACTACTTAGCATTCACAAGCGGTACACTAAACATTTAATGAATGGTTTATAACACATTATAATGTAATCCTGCCATGTATCTTCTCAGTTTCTCTATTGTTGTTATTATTTCCCTCAGCCCAAGAGATGTATTCAAATGCCTTAAGTCCAAAATAACAGTGATTGAGTTTACAACATGAAGAGGATTCAAATCCTCACATCTGAGAGGCTGGAAGGAGGGAGGGACTGAGGTGATAAAAATGAAGTGATAAATGATATTCCAGGGCAAATTCACTAGTAAGCATCACACAAGTCTTAATAGGAGCGCTTTTGTTTTTCTTTAGTATAGACAAATTGTCTTTTCTCACACTGGAAATGTCTAAATTTAGATGGCACTGGAGTGAATCACAGACCAAACAGTCTTGTTCTGTAATCTGACTGCCCTGAGAGATTCACTCCCCTGAAATAACACTGTACTGCACTTTTATATATATATAACACAGGGCCTGGAACAAACACAGCTCTCACAATATAAAATGACTGCTCACCGTTACACCACTGAAACGGGTGCATCAATGCACCAGAGGGAGTCCTTGCCGGCGGGATCCGAGTCGTGTTTACCAACAAGCCTCAGCCGCCTGTGCAGATGGATGGCCGCAATAAAGGTCCCAAGCAGAGCCAGTGCCAGCACTGTGAAAGGTGAGCGAGACAGTATCACCTGTTCAAAAAAAAAAGGTCGTAAAAGACGAATGAAAAAGGTGGATAAAAAGCGAAAGTTGAAGCGGGTTTATGTCACATTATTTAGGCGCTGGTTCATCGCTGCAGATTCAAAAATGAGAACTGTTGGTGTGGATTTCCCCACACCCCGCTTCTTCTCGCTGTGGCTGTTTTGAATCTGTTATTATTAATAGACGGCATATAACACTGACCCAGCAGCAGCAGCATCTGTGCGAGAGGGGAAAACTAGAGCACTGGCTCGATTTTCCTACTCCCGCCCCTCCGCACATGCGACTGACGCGCGGCGAGACCAATCCCCGGCCTGCCTGGGTCGGGGTGTGTTGTGACGGCCCTGTTGGACGGACTGCTTGTGTTTTCTGCCAGTGATCATCATCATCGTCACCGCCATCATCATCATCATTTACTTATGCGTGAGTGTTTTACAAGATAATTAATTAAGGGACAATGAGCAGTGGAAAGACCTAAAAATCTCATTTTATCTTCTATAATCTATCAAACCACCCAAACGTAATCAGCAACTATGCTGATGATTGATAAAGTCCCGTTTTCTTACTTACCTCAGTTGGTTTTACATATTTAAAAAGGCCTAAGATGCCTCTGTACTAATTATTTAACCTATGTTCAGTTAACTCACGTTTTAAAGGCAGCTGCTCAACCAGCTTTAAATGATTTACGGTGAGTTTCTTTAACAATTTGCTGATTTTCTTCATCTTATATAACAGTAAACTGAATATTATAATCTAATATGATAGTATAAATAATCATTAGTTGCAAACCCTTAATTATTAAATGATTGTGGGTCATTTGATTAAGCCCAAATGTATATGGTTGTATGCAACTAAACTAAACTGATAAAGGCTTGTAGTTTGACAAAAAGTTAACTCTCTACTTCTTCAGCTGCATCTTACTGGATGGAATACCTTGATACCACTGAAGACTGTGAGATGCAGTTAAAATGCCCTGAAAAAGACTTTTTTTTTCTGATTACTGTTTCCAAGGTCTAGCATGAACATTTATGCTCAAACTTAAATCTCATTTTTCAAATTTTAACTCAAATTCACGTCCAATTAATGAATGAAGCCTTTATTTGAGACTGGCGGTTCAATCTTGACCTTGGAAATACTGAATGGACACTGTGATCTCAGATTTGGAGACCACAGTGTACTTTCAGAAAACCATAACAACTAGAGAAACTCATTCTGCTGAGAAAAATGGTGTGATATAATTGTCCGTAATGTCTGTTAAATAAGCAGTGAGGTGAGACTGTTATGTCAGATTATTCATTTCTTTATTCACATAAAGGTCATCAGATTTATATAAACTGAGTGTAAAAAGAAACACTCGAGCAGAAACCTCTCCTCAGTGTGATAGAAATGCCCTCTGAAATCCACCTTCTCTTTTGAGGCCTATTTGTGATTAAAACCAGTAGACTTTGTGTTGCACAATAAACTATATATATAGTGTTGTTTTGTGCATGCACAGCTGGACGCACAAAATCACCCACTGGAGGATCTCAGAAGAAATAGAGCTGCTCATAGCTTGTGAAGTTTCCAGCGTAGATAGGTGTGTAGTTGTAAATCAGTGATGAGGTCTCTTCTTCAGGATCGCCAAACTGATGTGAACTTCTCCTTCCTAAACAAAGCAGAAGTGAGATGCATGTAAATAAAACAAAAAATAACAGGTCTCCATGGGGAAATTTGGTAGAACAGGCTTTACTGTACAAGTGCTATAATGAATTATAATGGATTTTCCCCCAACAGTATCTTTTAATTGTTGGTCAGCTTTTCTTAACCCAATATTTTGTAAATATTCTGGAAAATCACCTGAGGAGCTGAAAATCTTCAGTTGTGTTAACTTTATTGCATTGTAAACATTTTGTAAAGGTAGTTAGTAAACTTTCTGGAAATAGGTGTGAATGCCCATATGTGGCTCTTGTGGAATAAATATCTGAAAAAAAAAAAATCAAGGTACCAGCTCACATGCCTACAATGGATTAATACAACCAGATATATTAAAGGGGAAGCCGCTGTGGTAATAATAGTATGACAAAATCTCTGACAGCTGACAAATAGGTATCGTCCCACAGTATATACAGATACCGATATCTCAAAATCATAGTTAATGATAGTATAATACTGATTTATATTGCTAATGTGTTTGTCATCTCACCTTCATTGACAAAAAATTCAGCCAGCAGAGACGATAACTGAACAGCGTGTGGGGAATGAGGAAAGTTCAGTTTTCTGTCCCACTGAAAACGATTCACCTCTGGGTGCCACTGTACCCCATAGAAGGGATATTTCTTGCCTGGCATGAAGGAAGAAACAAAATAATATGCATATTGCTATTATTACAACTCTGTTACAGAGCAATAATAAAGTTTGTCGTATGAATGTAAAAAATAATCTTGTAACCTTCTATGGTTGAGACAAAGTGGGCTCCGTTTTCGGCAACGTTTGTAGACAAGACGGAGAAGAAATTCTTTAGCTTCTCATTTTCCTGGAAGGTCTGTAAGAACATTTGTCTTATTTCTTTTGGTAGTATTAATCATGTATTCATGTATACTGTTTAATGTTCCATACTGTATATAATATTCTATATTGTTAAGATTACGTATCCATAAAAAGCATGTGTTCTTATGCTTTCTTTTGATGCTGTGACATTTTGTTTACTTCTGCGTGGGATCTTATCCTTTTCATCTTAAGTACATGAACAGATTAGTGTGCTGGGAGCCTCGGGCCAAAAATACCCATCCCGTTTCTCTATCTTTCTGTGTGCAGTCTTCCTGTCCTGGAATATTAAATGGTCTCCTATTTGCTGTGTGGTAATTTGATTAAACACAAATTAATGTAGGAATAAGGATCATATAATCCTAAAATAAACAGAAGTTTAAAGGACTTTTCTAATCAAATTACCACAAACCAATTGCCACTCTATGAACCTGGGTTTCTAGGGCCCTGGGGAAGTAACTCAGGGTGTATTAACCATATAATCTGCAGTAATGTTGAATGAATACTGTATCTCCAGATTGTCTGTGGATACATGTATATCTGTACTGTGAATGGAGTCCTGTGTGGCGAAAAATACTTTTCTGATGCGTAAATGACTGGATTGAGTGTCTCTGATTTCATTTCTCAGCACAATAACAAGGTGAAATCCCAATAGAGGTAGTGAAACACACCGTACAATGACACCAGAAGGATTTACTTTACCTCTACTGTAAGTCCATAGTGGTGAAAATTGCCAGTCAGAGGCTCTTGGGTCAAAATCTTCATTAGCTCATCTGGGAAACCCTCAAACATCCTACTGGAGTGGGCCTCTGCAAGGGGGAAAGGGAGGGGTATTGAAGTAAGTCAGCAGATTTCACATATACATATATATAAAAACAAAATATAGATACAGAGTTTCATCATGAATGAATGCATAGACATAAATGGCTTGGTGGGAGTAGCAGGGAGTCTGATTAGTAACTTGACACTACTGACACTAAGTGGTCAGTACACGCAGTTTATCAGAAAACGTTGCCAAACAATTAAACAGTCCACCTTAAGTCTATTTAAAACACATTCCCTTAGTTCAAAATGGAAATCAAGGTTGTACTTTAATTAAAAAAAAAAAGAAAATAAGAAAAAAGAAAATACAGACAGCACAAACAATGCAGTAAGCTATGACCTGAAGTTAGGTTGAGGGGTAAGGCTATGTTCTCAGCTGTGGTGTTTGTCAGTAGATTTTCACCAGCCACCAGTACAGTCAGTAGCTGCATGCCCATACATGTGCCCCAGATGGGGAAGAAGTCCCCTGCATTGTTGGCCTGGAACACACAAAAAGTATGTGTCTAAAACAATTAAGCAACACTGAAACTTAATATTAGGAAAGGATCTTGTTCAGCTTATGGCAGAAAACCAATTTTCTGTTAACAGCAAATGTTGGTAGTAACATTATATTACAGACCCAGTTTTACCTAAGAATTTCCTAGGAAATTTCCTATAAATTATGCACCTGTAAAATAAAGTGTAACCTAAATGTCCTGCATTCAGGTTAAAGTACCATGATATTAACAATAAAGTACACTTTTGTATGAAAAGTCCTCAGTGCAAAGACTGATTTCTTCCAGAGTATTAAATTACTCATGAATTGATGATGGTAAAAAGTATTTAAATGTTGGAGCTGGTTTAGCTATTCCATATAGTTGGCCAGTTGATTGGTCAGTTGGTAACTATTCACTCGGAAATTCTGTGAAGTTAAAAAACTGTCTTTAAAAAATTAAAACACAAGATTGGTGCAGCAACATTTCTGTTCACTTAAATGACTCAAAGGACACATAATGATAATAAAATAATTTTAAAAGACAGATATTCAAACAGGGCAGTACAAACCGTCAGAGCGAGTCTATAAAAAATCTTTGCCACCCTGGCAAAGTCTGATGTCTCCAAATCTACAGCTCCACCGATGAAAAGCAGGCTAAAGAGACATGACACAGTCAGAGCAGAGAACCGAGAAACAAATGTGGTTTGTAGTGTATTTATTCAAGAATGAAATGTAATTTCCCTCTGAACCTGAAACTTCCAACACATTTAAAATCACACACTGTGTCTCACCCGTTTATCTTCTTGAAGATATTTTCATATTCAGGAGTAGTGAGAGTCAACCTGCAGGGGTAAACAAAACAATCAATGGTCACTAATTGTAGTATTTCACATTGTTTTGCTGGCACGAATGTACAGGTCACAGGAAACCAGGTGACAGAAAATCAGCTTCTTCTTTTTGCACTAAAGCAGCCAACACTGACAGAGACAATGCACATGGGTTGATAACATCTAAGTAATGTGATTTTTGGCTGTGTGCAGATGTGCTGCATTAATGCTTTTTCTTAAAAGAAGCCATCCTTAAATAAAATAATACATAAATAATAAATAAAACAATATTAGACTAATATTACTTTCTAGCTTGCATACATTTTTTTAATAATAAATTATAAAGCTACATTAATAGTAAGGTCCTTTATTTATTGCTGTAAACACCACAGCCAACAGGCCAAAACTGGAGGACTCAACCCACTTGATAGGCATCACTCTGCTGCCCCCAGACTCAATATATTTCACATAGGAGGCAGGTATGTAGGTCCTCCCGAATGGCTTCATGACGTCGTCTGAAACTATCTGAGTCAAAATACCTGTGGGACAAAAACAGTTGTGAATATGCACTGGAAAAGATTCAACAGTGATAAAACTACAAAGAAAATGTAATTGTTTGTGTCACAAACTTCTTTATCCCTCTCTCTGCATTCAGTCGTTACTGTATCTTTCACTTACCAATTACAGGTCTGTCATTCACAGCCTCCTGGCTGATTGTTGTCGGCATAGCTCTGCTGCAACAGACGCAGCAGACAAAAAACAAACCCACAAATGATGAAAATCCAACGTTGGACATGTTTTAAGTCTGACCAGTCAAGGTTTAAATCAGTCCTAAAAGGCTGTTAGAGAGCAGTAAAGCAGTAAAAAAGCTGCAGACTTATATATGTTGTGGTAGAAGAGGATATAGTCAGTACAGGGAAGTAAGGAATGCCCAGATTTTACATGTGACAACTCCTGTAATGCACAAGCCAGTCAGACAAGTTTGCTGCTGAGGTAAACATAAATATTCTGCTGACAGCACGGACTTTCTGGTAAAATTTTGAACATTTAGTGTGCAGGAAACAATGCAGAGAGTCAAGTTTTGGCATGATAATGACATGAGAGCATTTGAGAGGGCAACTCTCGGTTCACGCGACACACTAGGATTCAAAGCACTGTTGAACAGGTTTCAGTGTAAAAATGAAAGTAGAGAGACAGAAAGCCTTGGGTTATCACTCAACTGCATCTCAAAAACAACTTTAACTGAATTTGTGAGTAAAAGATTTAGACCTTTGCCCAATAATGTTGTGTAGACATTGTCTGAAAATCTGTTTTTTTTTATTTGGACAGCATCATGTGTGAATCCTTGTAGGGAAGAAACTCATATCTGACTGAAGCAATACTTTCAAAAAAAAAATTCCACTGAAAGCAGTGGAATTACTGTAATAGTAACATTTCTACATAGATTGGGCAATCGAAGGAGTTATAGGTCTCATAACAGCCGAGCAAAGTGAGATGACCTTCAGATGTAGTTAAAAGCTCACAACTGGACTTTGAGTTGATTAAATAAATCGAATTATTAAATACAATTATTTTGTTAAATGAGTCTCACGGAGAGGGTACAATTATTCATTAATTCACTTAAAGCATCCATCTGATCATCAAAGAAAGAAAGAAAGAAACCAG
The DNA here is from genome assembly GCA_037833715.1 of Toxotes lorentzi. Classification (NCBI taxonomy): domain Eukaryota; kingdom Metazoa; phylum Chordata; class Actinopteri; family Toxotidae; genus Toxotes; species Toxotes lorentzi. Next base: position 8,263,607 of record JBBMJY010000024.1, on the reverse strand, counting down.
AACAATAAGTGGATGAAAGTGGATACACACAGGACCAAAATCCTGCACTAATGGCTTAATTCAAGAATATGTTGACAGCAAACAAGTCAAACATAAATTTGCTAAAATAACCAAGACAAATAAAACATAATCTTTTGGAAACAATAACTTGGCAATATGACCACTATAATTTTAGTGAATGTATTTAACTTAGTGTAATTTAATTGAGTACATTTGACCTTATTTAATTGTGCAAATTTAACTCAATTAGAGGATACATGCTAGTCCAGTAGTTATGGAGGAGCCCATCAGGCATAAATGCCCTGAGAGGCAAGTCCCCTGGTTTGACTCCCAGTCGGTCAATTTCCTGCATGTCATTACATCTGCGGCCTTGTTATGTTACTCCAGTATATTACTAATTGTTTGTTGGTCTCTGCACGTAATAAAGCTTGGGGGCGATAGGATGAGGAACAGGTCGTTTTCCGGGTGTGGGGGATCAACAGGAGCTGTGTGGCATGACCACACTTTGCATGGGTTTTTGTTGTTGAATTTTCTTCAGTTCTCAAGAACACACTCCTAGATTGGACACTCGAATTGTGCAAATGTTTTAATTCAAATTATTTTCATGACAATAAATGAAAAAAGACTGGTTCAGTCTTAGTGTTAAAATTTGACTTTCGGTTCTGATGTGTCTTTTATTGTTACTTGATCAGAGTGAGATAGAACTTTTTATTCAGGTAACAGGGCACTTTAGTACTGAACAGTAAAGCTGGTCACTGGTCTGTCTCCAGTCTATCAGATTCAGCCACCAGGTGGAGACAACTGACATCAATGATACCTAGATGTCAGTCAACAGTTCTCTGTTGGTGTTGGAGACCAGCGGCTGCTTTAGTGGAAGTTTTTGACAAATCAAGAAAAATAGAAAACAAAAAAATGATAAAACTATAAAATATGTTATAAAAAAGACAATGCCCTGAGCAATGAAACGTCGTAAGTCGTTTCATTGTCACAAAAAAATCACAAAAAGTCACAAAAAATACTTCATATACTTTTTTCCCCGAGTTCCTAACTTTATAATACTGATCATGAATGGCAATGACATCAAGTTCACTGTGATTCTGGCAGCTTCTGTCCAGTCTCCAGCTGGACGACTTCATATGCCACAACATCAATTAATTCTCAGCCACTGTTTTCTTTTACTCTTTTCAGAAATATTAATTACTGCAGACACAGACACTAGCATATTCACACAAGACACATTTGGTTAGGTCCTTTCAGTCACACATCAGTCCTAAAGAAGTACTTTCCTGACATTTACGGCACTTCAGTCTTTCTCTGCAAAAAATACACAAAATGAAATTAGTCATTATCTTTTATTTTAAATAGTGTATATAAGACAGTACATTAAGTCAACTTTGATTATCTCAAAGAAAACCATAATTATCTATTCAAGCAACACAGCAGCTATATCTGATTTCAATACTACATTAATAATGGTTAAGTATGTGGTATACTCACACTGCAAAGGTTTACCATTAAAATGTTTAACTAAAAAAGACCATTTTTGAGTGTGCAGTGGATGTTTCCTATTGTCCAGTAATGCAATGTACAAGGGAAACTGAAGAACTACTGTGTATAATCTATCTCATTTGTCTCCATCATATCCCAGCTTTACTGCAACTTACCCCTGAGTCTGTCTATTTCCTGACAAACATCTTTACACGCAGCATTCAGCAGCTCTTCTTTTGGCTTCAGTCCATCCAGAAATACTAAAAAAAAAACAAAACAAAAAAAAACAGATACTGAACATATAAATGTCATTTATTTTATTATTTAATATTAGTACAACTGCTACAGTGGTAATAGTGTTATTATTTATCATAATTTTAGAGGCTTCTGACACATAAATACTCAAACTGCTGTAATAATAACACAGTTCTAATCCCATCAACACATTTGACACTCACTGATTCCAGACACCATGCTCTCCATCTCCTGCCGGTTTTTTAGGTACATCGGCCACACGTGTCCATCAAAGTACCCAGGGGGATCAGGAGGTGTGTACACCCTCGAACTGTCAATTAAAGACAGCAACAGAGATAAAAACATGAAGAGGTAAACATAATCTCTTACCTTTTGTTTAGCTGCTGCTCAGTGGAAACAATATCCACTAAAAAGGTACATAAAAGATAGTATACAATGCCAGAAAAACAAAGAGTGGGACATTAAACAGATTTTTTTTTATTATAAAATGTGACACCTTCGTCTCCTTTTGCAGACATCATAAGGTATTTCCATGAAGTATCTTTTGTCAAATAACTCATTCAGAGGCCTGGAAAAGTAAAACACACACACAAAAAAAGCATTGTGTAAAATGTGTCAACAAACAAATAAATCAATGAGTAATAAATATTTACAGGGGGTTTAAACGGAGCAGTTTCTCTCATGGAAATTCATTTGAAAATCAATAATAAACTCACCTAACTGAGCTAACTAAAATAACAAGCTCAGAACTTTGCCTCTTAGTTTCTATGAGAGTGTGAAGAAATTATTTGGAAACCTAATAACTGAAATAAAATGCTATATTTAAACCTGTATTTTTATTTACAGGTTTTTATTTTATTTATTTTTATACTTTTATATATCCCTTCAATAATGCAAACTTTATTCTCCATATACAGTGCAATGAATTGTATGCTTGCCAGCAGATAAATATCACATGTATTTTCAGTTATCTAGCAGTTACCTGTCGGCCCAATTTCAAACTGCACAAACTACATCTTCCCTTAACTTAGTATCATTTTATAAAGTTTTTCATAGAAATGTCTTCGAAACTGATGGGCCTGAAAAATAAACTGTTACTGTTTTTTTCTTTATTATTATTGTTGATTTTGGAATCAAGCCATTAACATTTTCTACGCTGAGCTCATAAGCGAAATAAACACAGTAACTTTAACCAAATCCTCATCATCATTTACCTGTAGTTGAAAATGAGGAATCCTTCCACTATCAGCACAAACACCTCCGTATCGTCTGTCACTGTTGCGTGCTGTGAGTTCAGGCCTCGCTGCCGCAGGAACGACTGGGGATCTCTTCTCCATGACTCAACCTCACTCATCATGGTGTCCATGTGGAGAGCATTAAGCACTTAAACAGAATGTGGTGACACTACATACAAACACGTTCTCAGAGACATTTATATGGACTCATTCATTCATGTGATGTTTCATCTTGTTAATAAAAGTAAAGTCTTAAGAGAAAGAACACAGTATTGTTACTTGTGTATTGGTTTCAAGAGATTTATGAAACAAAAAGCGCTGACTACGACTAATGTTTACTCAAGACTGTCTTTATTTCGTAAGGATTAAACATGTATTTTATTTTATTTAATGGGAAAGAGACTTAAAACTTATAAGACTTACAACTTCAATTTTCTTTTCATTTTCAATGTTTATGTTTTGGACATTTTGGTATTTTGTTAATGGCTCTTATTACACATTCTGGCACTTTAATTGCAGGAATTACATTTTACAGTTTATTTACTGAACTGTAAGATGCCATAATTTATAAAATTGCCATAATTTATAAAATGTGGTTAATTTCAGATTTTTCTAATCTAATAGTTATACAAGGTCACAGGGCAGACTGACATGAATGATTCAAGACGAACTTACTTCTAACTGATACATTTTAAAAAGGAGGTTTACTCATGATCTAATCAGGTGAAATCCTGTCTAAACCTCTGTGACTTCATGTTGATGAACAAATAATTAAATGAAGTGTCCTTACTGTCATATTGCTTAAACCCGTTGCTGTCCACTGGTACCACAGCATCATCCTGAGGGAGAAAGCATCCACTCTGATCACTCAAGCTCTCAAATTTCCAGCATGTGTAATAGCAGTGATATGATTTAAAGAACAATCTACCTTAAAATATGAATCCTGTGCAATGATGCAGCTGTTGGGTATCTGCTGGTGTAGACTCTTGGAAAGAGTAGATTTTCCTCCATTGGTCATCCTGAAAGAAAAACAGGATGGTGATTGGTGGAGAGCATGCCTCGCCTCTCACACCCAAATGTTTACACTTTATTCTTAACTTTTGGTGGCTCTGTCTTCAAAGCTCTGTGAGATGTTTTTGAATGGCCGATACCCCATTGTTTGTGGTCGGAGGTGAAACCAAGGCAATGTTCAGCTTAACCCAACCACACCCATCCTTGATGCCAGGCGTGGTTCAAAGTCCCAAACACAGTTTAAACGAGAAAAGCCAGTGAAATACCTCTTTCAGTCTGGTAAGTTATTACCAGACAAACATTTAGAGAATTTACAAACTATGAGAGCAAAGAAATTATAATTTTGGCCATTTATGTTTGCCTGATTTCTTTAAAACATCCTAAGTAATGCTTTTATTCTGTACAGTGAATTAGTGTCAGAGAAAAACAAGTTGGACAAGACTCTTGTTACAGTGACTTTTTCACTAAAAAGTAACCAACTCTTATCAGTCTTATCAGGCTGTCACATGGTTGTCACATGCTCTATTGATCTGATGGTGTCCCTGCTGCCACCACTGCATGCATGTTGGGCCAACATTAACATGGAATTTAATAACACTAGGTTAATACATTTTCTGGTGCCTTTCCACACAGGGAAACAAGACTACACAATAAACAACCAAGAAGCATTTCAGAATCTCAAAGTAACTATAAATAAAACAAAGCTGCTTGTGTTATATTCTTAATATCCCTTCTGGTGTTAAAAGCCATAAGCATGCAAGTGGTATGTGAGGTCCAGACGGCTATCTGGAGGTAGAATGACCCAAGGAGAACAATAAAAGCATGTTTTGAATGGAGGTCAACATAGCAACGCAGTCATGTTTACAATCCTCCCGACGTACTCACCCGCCTACCCCTACAAACAGTGTCTTCATCTCAGTTTGTTGTGCTGCTCACTGATTTCTGATATAGGCTATAAAGCAGGCAATAACAAATTAATAAACAGTTTATGTGAAGACTTTACTAGTAGCAGAGTAACGATGGTGGTTTGTGCTGCAACTCCTCTGGTTCATCCTCCCTCTCTTTTTTCCGCTATTGAACACTCGTGATTTGCCAATGGAGCTTCTACGTCACTCAGACCCTGCCCATTGAGAAAAAAAAAAAAAGAAAAGATTAAAACTAATATATGATATAGTTCCTTGTGGTTACAACAGAGTTCTATTTGATTAAAAATAAAGTAAATAATGATAATAGTAATGTAACTGAATGAACAAATGATAAATAAACATTACGCAGAAAGTTCAGGTATTACGATAACATAATTAAGACGTTTTAAAAAGTTTTGTAAATTACGTGAAGAAAATTACAGCATCAATAATAAAGTCAAAGTAATAGGAATCAATGGATAAAAACAAAATAATGTAAAAAAAAGTACATTAAATTAATTCAATTTAATAAAAACACGTTGCAGTCTACATAAACATTAGGCTACACACATATATAATTATACAATATATATACTTATATCTATATCTATAGATATAAAATCATGTATATCTAGGTGTGTAAACATAAAGAATAGCCGTTAAAGGCTAAGTTTGCGCATGCGCAGCCTAACTTTTCCGCCGCCTTTCTGAACTTCCTCATTGGGAGTGATAGCCCAGTCCAGCGACGTTTCTGTCTGAAATAGTACACTGCGCGTTTCGTTTCATTTTACCTCCGATCCTCGCAAATGTCGAAGCCTCCTCCCAAGCCGGCCAAGCCAGGTAAGACTAACGTTATGAAGACCGTTGTTCAAATTTAGCCCATACCTGTTCTCTGCGCTTTACGAGGTCAACACACTTGTGTGCGGTTAGAGCTTCGTGGGCGGGCGGTGAGCACTGCAGTCAGTGAAATGGGCTGATTTCTGTCATTTGCCTGTGAAACTTTCATCGCCCAGTGCAAAGAAAGCCCGCAAATTCTGATTAATAGCAGTTTCCAGTATTACTGTGTGGACCAGCACTACTGTGGAGCTGTTAAAAGTGCCCTCACTGCTGATTGACAGGGGGATCCAGCTCTCAGCAGCAGGCCTCTGTGACTTCCCTATTTCCATCACTCATGCACGGGGAGCGCTGTCATTCAGTGGCCTTAGGTCCTAGGTCAATAGGTGATGATGAGTGTGTTCGGTAACATCAGCCTTAACTTCCTGCAAGCTCAGCCTAGGCTGCCATTCTGGTGACCCAGCTACTCAAATTAGGAAATGTGCCTATTGCTCACAATGTAGCATTGTAGCTATGATTTGTATTAAACTCATTTGAATTGGAGAAAAATAAGTAAAAAGGTGGGGGAAAAAAGACAACAATGTTCCACAAGTAAAGCATTGCAGTGAAAGATACAAAGGAACTGAGCTCAAGATGAAATTAATTTTGCACAGGAATTGGGAAACAAATGCTTAACCCAGCAGTGATAATGTAAATGTCTTTTCCACCTCCCAGCCAAAGGTAATGTTTTTAAATGCCACCTTGGTGTGTGGGAAATGATAACATGCCTTTAAAAAAAAAAATCTAGCTATTTATAGACAAAATGATTAATTGATAATAATCAGCAGACCACTTGATAATGAAAATAATCATTAGATACAGCTGTTTCAATTTTCCTGCTATAAGAACTGAGTTGTTAATTCTTAGAATGTGTTATCACTCACAGTGCATTCATCTCACAGATGCTCAAGAGAAACAGAAGACGCCTGAGCTACATTTCAAATGTGATAGCAAACTCATAACATGCTCTTGTCAGTCTCTCCATTACACACATTTCATATCATATTTAACCATTCTTCGATTTCTGGTACAGTACCTCTAGGTGCTTGCTATCACTAAGATTGTCATCAGATATTTATCTCAAGTAGTTGTAAGATTGTTTTATGAAACCTAAAACATCAAAAGCAATGGTGGTTTTAAATGTAGTCTCCAAGCATTTTAGGATTTCATGTCGTCTTTGTGCACGGTTTTTCAAATGTGAATAAGTAACTCAGAAATAAATTTCCTCATATGAAACGTGTCAGTGCAACAGGTGTTGTAAGGAAATCACACATGAGAAGCAACAAAAAAGTGAGAACCATCTTCATGTTGATAGTAAATAATACTTGGCAGTTTGTTAGCTGCTTATTTGTGTGCGAAATACACATTGCTCCAGGGGACTAACTATGGCTGCAACTAGCGATTATTTGCATGATGCATTGATCTATTTTTGTCTTTAATTAATCGGTGAATCATTTATTCTACAAAACAAAACCAAAAAAAGTGCCTCTCACAATTTCACACAGCCAAAGTTGACGTCTTGAAATGTCTGACCACTTTTCCAAAACCTGTTTTTTTTTTTTTTTTTTTTTAATATTCAGTTTACTATGATAAATAACAAATAGAAGCAGCAAATCATCTCATTTGAGAAGCTGGAATCCAGCAGAGTGTTTCTGTCCCTGATTCTGCTTAAAAAAATTCTTTCTGAGAACAGTAGCTCATTATTTTTCTGTTGACTAATCGATTAATCAGATAATTGTTGCAGCTCTGCTTGCAACACTGTGGAACGCTTGCTTAAACGACCTGCATGAATGTTTTAATGTTTATCTTTGTTGAGGATGTAGTTTGTGCTGCTGCTGCATTGTATTTGAGGCATTTCAAATATTTAATCTACCATCTCAGTGAGATGGACATAATATTAGAATCACCTTTCGGGATAATGCCAAAGCCTCTCTAAAACAGTTTCAACAAAGACGGAACACTTGCACTGCCTTAATGAAAGTAGGGTTTATTGCAGGATGCTGTATTATTCTTAGCTAGGTGTAGCTAATAAAGTGACAGCTGAGTGTTTTTTTTTCCAGTCACACCTGTCACAGGTAATGGCAGATGGAAAAAAAGGCAAAAAAGAAAACTGTGAATCATCTTCACATATAAATTAAAAGCTGTTAGCACATGATGTCAAAGTGTACAATGTAGATACGTCTATTAAAAGGTGCTTTTCAGCTGACGTCTGTAAGCTATGTTTCACCTGCTCGCTGTGGCCCCGTAACAACACTGAACACAAAAATGTGTTATTATGATTCGTATTCCTCATGGTTAACCATGAGAAAACTGCATGAGACCTGGTTGTGATAGCATGTGAGATCGTATGTCTTGACAGATGGCTGGTTGACGTGTTGTGGTAGAGCTGTCAGTCTCATGTGGCATACGTCGGTGTCTCACGTGGTCACGGCTCATACAGCTTTATCTATGTGGTAATTCATTTGGAGACACAATACTGCAAAAATGTACGACTTACCTCTGAAGAGCACAAAACATCCCAGGTGTAGGTTTCCTGAATGGCTGAGCATTCACTACCTACATGACTCAGCTTACAGTAGAGACATTCATGGTGCATGTGGTGGTTCAGAGACATAAGTGCAGTTCCTGGTTCAATCTTCCATGTTAGGTGGTTTTGGTCCTTCTGAATTAATTTTGACTGAGATTGTCTCACTGTTTTTTGAGTTTGTAGACCAAAGAATCCATTAAGTGAAAAAAATAAACAGCACATGGTGGTTCGTGGCCACAGATACCCTGAGCAATGTACTCAGCTTCGTCAGGGCTGGACTTGAAGTTTTTTTTGTGCTCCCTTCTTCTTTCTTAAAATCAGTACTTTACAAGAGCTCTAGAGAGCTGGGTGTATACTCTGGTCTGAAACTATAAATTATAATTTCTAGACTAATGACTCTTTAGGGAGGCTCAGATGGTTAGGTTTTTGGTTTGGCCTTCAAACAGGAATGGAGACTCAGCCACCAGATCAGACATGTTTTTTGGGGGGGGTTAGGAGGGGACAAGACTAGAACTGCTGGAATCTCTTGCAATAAAATAATACAGATGGGAATCATCGAAAAAAAAAAAATACAAGTGGAATATGCTGACAATGTTTTTCTCACACAGGGTTGATTTATCTTCTCTTTTTATTTTACTTTTTTAGCTAGAGTAAATCCTAGAATGTGCCTGGGGCTTTAAAATGCAGAGGGAACATTAGACTAGTCAGCACAGGCTTTTGTGTGTTTTAAACGACATGAGGAGACATGCTTGCTGTGGTGAACAGAGCTGGGCTTGTGCAGCATTCAGGCTCTCTCTCTCTCTCTCTCTCTCTCTCTCTCTCTCTCTCTCTCACACTGAGACAGTGTGTTAGCTAAATAGGAACTCTGAGTAATGGCAGAGAGGAATTACAGCTAATCTTTATTTCTATAGCAGTGTCCTATAGTTACAAGGAGCATGTTTACAACATACAGAACAGCATGCTGTTCATAACTTCAGTTTTTGTTTAGTCCCAGAAATAAATAGCTATTAGGATTATTTAATAATAGGTTTAAGCATGTGAACTAGTTCGACTGCCAGCTAAGGATACAACCAGGATACAACCACTCTGGTAGCATTCCAGCAGCAGAGCTAAAGCCAGGCTTGACTGTGAAGCATCACGGGCCCCAAGGGCAGCTACCTCATGGCTGCACCCACAAAAAGGTTGTTGGCTGTAGTAGAGTTGTTACATGCTACATGCAGTTGTCTCTTGAGCGAAGTGATGGGTGTTGTCTCACACTGATGTACTGTAAGCGTCTTGAGAAGAATGCACACACATTAAAGCTATGTTCTGCTCTCACCTGCAGACTCACTGTGGTGAAACTAACCTGGTTATTCTACGGGGCTGTGAAGTGGCAGCATGTGTGGTTTCACCTGCGTCTATTCTCAAGTGCAGTGTGCCCTGTTAACCACACTAATGCGTGATGTTACCTTGACACAAATGGTCTTCAGATGTTTTACCTAACAAACAATCTGTGTGTTTTTCTCTTTACTAGGCCAAGTCAAGGTGTTCAGAGCATTATTCACCTTTGACCCCAGAACGGTAAGAGCTGTTTGTTTAAGGTGGATTGTTTTTCTAATATTTGATAAGTGTTTAAGGCCATTTGTTGATTAATTAAAATTAATTTCATTATTGATTAATCAGAGAATAGATTACTTCAGCACAGAATACCTCTTCCATGAATTTCAATACATTGAATAACTATAGATTCCAATATGGGAGCAAGCTTAGTTTGATTTATGTATTATTTAATAGTTTATCTACCATGATTTGTCATTAATATTTAATAAAACCTAAATCCACACTCTCCAACAGATTTTGTAATGACGACGTAGAGTAACAAAATCACACACACTGATGCTGCCCTCCAGTGATGTTGTCCCAAACTTTTATTGTTTATATTATTTTTTATAATATGGTTAAAAGAATATTATGAAAAGGCAGAATTGGACATGCAGATTTAAAATGTGTAAACCCAGTGGTAGTGAGCACAATCATCCTACTTGAAAAAATATGAATTTCAACACGAACTTGGCGAATAACTTAACAAATTAAATGAGTTACACTGCACAGTTCAAATAGTAATGGTAAAAAAACATGACAAGTATAAAACAGTCGCCAGATATGAAGAACTGAGATTAGCGGAGGGGTGGTGATAAATGGATGAGATATGCAGTTTACTGTCATATATGAAAAGCAGACATATTGTGACTTCTGAGGAGCTAGAGCCAGTGACTGTGTTAAACCACATTAAAATCGTGATTGTTAACGGTCATGATCGTTTCAGTTGGTGGAGGAAAAGGGGAGGATATAGGGGAGGAGAAGGCAGGAGAAATGTAACACAAAAGTCAGTTTTGAAGTCAGAATACTGTGAATGCACTGAACTTCCTGAGCAGCTGAGGATGATTAGCTTGCAGTCACATTGTCTTATTTATTTATTTTTCAGCCAGATGAGCTGTACTTTGAAGAAGGAGACGTCTTATATATCTCTGACACAGTAAGTAAAACCTCAGAGATTTAGCTGCCGTCTTCCTCCTCAAGTCCTCGTTATGTTCAGTTTGAATCTGAATTTGCACTTTTTCTTCCTCTTTCAGTTGCACTCTGCATTTTATGTCTCCTTTTTGCTGTAGTTCTTTTGGGTTTGTTTTATGTTGTTCACCTTTAGTTCATCTTCTCTCCCTTTCATTTGCACTCCTCTCTTCCGCTTCAGTTCATTGTTTTCTTTGCGTTCATTTTTCAAATCGCTTTCTTCTGTTTTTTTTTTTTTATATTGAAAAAACAAAGACATTTGCATTACTATCATTCCCAGAGTGACACTAATTGGTGGAAAGGGACATGCAGAGGAAGGACAGGACTAATTCCAAGTAACTATGGTGAGTAGAAAACATAGAAAGACCAAATTTGAATTTCATTACATGTATGTGGTGACTGAAATATTAATTAATGCAGACCTTTGTCTCCCGTAGTTCCCCTTTGTCAGTGGATGTTAGATAATGGATTAATGTTCTTGTTTTGTGTTTTTTAGTGGCTGAGCAGGCAGAGTCTATTGACAATCCAATGCATGAAGCAGCCAAACGAGGTGCAGCACCTATCTACATATTCAAATATTTCCTCTTCTTTTATTTATTTATTTATGAAGTGTCTTTTGTGGTGTGTGCTTTTCTGTGCAGCACTTCCTTTAATCAGAAACAATTCTGTCATTCTTGAGACTGATAGCAATCTCGATAACACCTTTTTTCATTCTGCTCAAGAGCTTTTTCACCGTTTGCATTATTAGTAACCTTTGCCATTTGACTCTGTGTGTTCTTTGAGTGTGTATGTTAAAATATGTACATTTAAACAGGCAATTTGAGCTGGCTGAGGGAATGTGTGGAAAACAAGGTTGGAATTAACGGGCTGGATAAAGCTGGAAACACTGCCCTCTACTGGGGATGCCATGGAGGACATAAAGGTAATAATCATTGCGTGTATAAAAATGTTTTTCTACTTTTCAGTAGTGGATGGAATAGCCTTCTTCTTTGAACGAACACACTGTATTTTCAGACCGGCAGCAGTGGTGTTTGGATTTATCTCATTTGGGGGGAGGGGGGGGGGGTGGCACAGACAGTCGTAATCTGTTGCAGCATCAACTTGAATCTTAAATTGTGACACACAAACAGATTTGTTTTGCAACACAGGTGAAGTACACAAAAACAGGAACTTGGTCTATAGAAGTGTTCCAGTTCATCTGTGCCTTTTCATTGTTCCTGCATGATTGTCATGTGATACATGTTATTAAGTTTTAAATGTGTCACTTAAACTTCTCCTTTATTCCTGTATCAGATGTGGTGGAGCTGTTGCTCAGCCAGCCCAATGTGGAGCTCAACCAGCAGGTGAGATTTAAAAACTCATTCACACACGACGAGAAAACATTATTAAACAAGCAGACCTTTGTCTTTGACATCTGGTCCACTCAGAATCAATACACCGATAGATTTTTCCAACCTAAAACAGGACAGTAAAACAAAATACCTGAATAAATCAGTGGAGATTTTTTTTTATTGGGGTGTGAAGTTTATGCTTGTCAGGGTGTCTGTCAGTGATGATGATGTTTTGCGTTTCAGAATAAACTTGGGGACACTGCTCTGCATGCTGCTGCCTGGAAGGGTTATTCTGACATTGTGGAAATGTTGCTGAACAAGGGTGGGTATCTAACCACTTCTCGTTTTTGGTTTTATAACAAGCAGTTGTCCCACAGGTCATCCTCTTTAGATTTGGATGAATATCAAAATAGAAGACACATACAGAAAGCTCCAGAAAGATTTTATCAAACCTTAATATGAGAAATTCCATAATTAGGAAACTAATCACATTTTGTGTGTCCTCACGTGCACAGTTTTATCTTTGTGACAGGGTTTGTGTCAGCTTTTTTTTGTCTTCCTGTATGTAGTTTTGAGTTTGTATTTTTAGCGTGAGAATGTTTGTTTCAGATGCAAGGACAGACATCAGAAACAATGAGAATAAGCTGGCTCTGGAGATGGCAACCAACGCCCAGTGTGCTTCACTTCTCAAAAGGAAGCAGGGAAGCAGTAAGTACAGCTGCCACCAGGGGGCAACCTCGCAGCACTCAGCACACTCATACAGTGAACAGAGTGAAATGCTTTTTTTTTTCTTAACTCTCAGCTGTGACTGGAAGGAGATTGTTATATTGGCACCAGAGTCTGAATAGAAACTGTTCAAATTGATGAACAGTTTGACGTGTTCTACTCCTGTGTCTTGTGCACACAGCATGAAACAGATCAGAGATACTGCATGTAATCAGCTGTGTTTTTGGGGGTCAACCCCTTATAGGCAAACAGACTCAACACAGGTACTCGTACTGTGCCACACATCTGCTGTGTTGAGCCAGTAGTTTTAGCTGCAATGTGGTCATTACATCCACATTGTTAAGGTTCATTCATATCATGGACAAGACTCTTGTACTGGGTATTTATTCAGAACTATGTAAACTACACGCTTCGGAATTTAATTTGCAAAAGATGCAATAGACATTAAGCCACTAATATTTTAAGGAACAGAGTTATTTGCAGATAAGTATAAGCAGTAAAATATTTTAATATTCCTGTGATTAACTATTAATTTCTCTTGTTATAGCTGTCACCCGCACACACAGCCATGCTGAAGAGTATTTGGATGATGAGGACTCAGACTGAGCTGACCCTGTTGAAACGTGTCACTGTCTTCCATTGGGTTTGGGGTGGGGGGGTGGGGGGGGGGGTCGTGGAGCTTGGAGAGTTTTCTCACTGACCTAAAATGGATTTGCTGCTTTGTTTCCAAATGTAACTCCATTTTAGTTCCATTAATTTGTACAAACACCTCGGTTCGTGACCCTCTGCATCAAATCAGTGTGAATTTCAAAGCATTGAATTAATGCGTTTTTACACGTCGCCTGCTTTGCCAAGTGCATTTCCACATGTAAGTAATTTATCTTGGAGCATCCGTTGCACACTGTCGGCTGAGGGGCAGAATAAATGTAGTAGTGGAAATGGGACCAAAGCTCTAAGAAGCACATTCCAAGAGTACAGATTATGTTTAACCCATTTAAACTGGGAATTAAAGTGCCAGTGCAGATTAAAAGATTGATCAGGTCTGTTTTCAGGCTCCACTCAAATTACTGAACTACAGAATCACTGAAATGGAATCGGAAACACGTAATCTCTTACAGCTTGGCGCTCTGTCACAACTACTCAAATTTATATCTATTTATGTACATTAGGGAGGCAAAAGAGTGTGTATTTAGCCTTAATATTTCCCCTCAAAACGGGATGTGTTGAGTGACCCAAAGACACATTTTCCTGTGTTATCTGCTTAAATTAAGGGATCACTAATGTGCATGAATGGTTGATAGGGGTAAAGCATCTGTGAACTGCTGCATATGGCCACAATCTTCACCTCCCCTTCATAAGGTCCTGTAACTCACCTGTTATTTTTTGCTGCATGCATTTTGATCTGTTATAACATTTCCACTGCCAACATCTTCAATCAATTCAGTGTAACAAAAAAAAATCTGCCCTGTGTAAAACAGACTTTCCATTATTTTTTAGCTTTTGATGGTTTGAGTTCCATCCTGGGAGCAATTTTCTGGTTATATTGCTGCTTTCCAACAAAATATATTTAAAAAAAAGTGCCTTAAATGTGTGTAACAGAGCGTGCCCTTGGTTGTGTATCAGTGTGAACATGTATTGTGAATTTCTTAAGATGATTTTGTTCCAGATTTCTATCTGCTTCTTCGTTCCCAATTAAAGATTTTTAACTTAAAATGTCACATTGAGTACAAACTTTTTTTTTTTTTTAAGGTGGACAATAAATAGCATAAATATGGCCAAGAGAAAATCAAAACTGGTCTGTCAACTGAGACTAAATTCTGTCAGGATTTAGATATTTCCCAAATCACAGAAGCCATATTAGAGATTATAATTACTCAAAGCTTCTCTCTGCAAGCCAGATTCCTCTCATTGCTAAGTGCAGGTGTACAAACAAACCTATCTTTTACATGTAGGGTAATACCATTGTGGACTGTACATTAATCCAAGTGGCAATGCACAGTTATAAGCTCTCAAAAAACAACGCTACAAACCAAAAAATATGTTCAAAAGTCAAAGAATTCCTTTATTACAAAGTCAGCATGTTGATGACATTCCAAAGAAGGCAGGAAGGGCAAAAAATAGATGTGCTGACAGAAAATACAGCGTCTCCTTCGTGAGGAATTTGGGTACATGCTACATAACTGCCAGACCAGAGTAAAAAGAAACAGACTGGTAAAGCAGAGAAGAGGCTCTGTGGGCTCCGCACTTTGAAATTATTTCCTTTCCTCAACATTTCTCCCTGACTTATCAACATAAACAGGAATGGCTACTTCAAGTGAAATAAATTTCTTCCTCTTTACATCTCTGTTTGATGCCAGTCCCCAAGAAGCAAGCATTTCTTTAAACTAAAAAAAAAAAAAAAATGTGTTTGTGTATATATA
>JBBMJY010000024.1:8192218-8242299 GCA_037833715.1 Toxotes lorentzi | reverse complement strand
GTTTCATTCGCTTGGTGTGGGTAAAATGCAGAGAGTAATTTCCCCAGGAGGGATCAATAAAGTAATAGAAAAAAAAATAATAATAACAATAATAATAATAAACCAAAAAAACAATTTCATGTTTCTAAACTTTTTAAAACAAGATGAGAAAAGCTAATGAAAAAAAAGTTGACACAAGAGCAATCATACCCTAGTAGTTTCCGCTTCCTGAGGATTGGGTTGTTGACAGAGTTCAGTGGCTTCAGGCTGACGTTCAGATCCTGAATTCTCATGTTGGCCAACTGCTCTGCATGGGCCTGCTGGATACCTGCTACTACCGCCTGGGAGGTAAAAGGGCAGACAGTAAGAGAGAGGAAGATGAGGACAATGTGCTGCATGTTATCATAAGGAAGCTGACTACAGTGGCCTCTGCTGGTCAGTTCCTTCAGGAACTGCAGCATGACCATACAACACTGATGCAATGCAAGACTGTGCACCTTTAAGTTCCCACTCACCTTGTCCATCATCATCTGGGCGGAGGGCAGCACGTTGTCGAGGGCCTCAGTGCAGTTGAGCCAAGGGTGAGCCAGGACTCCCTCAATAGTCAGCCTCTCCTCTGGCTTCACCTTCAGCAGCCTGTGGGGAGAAGATGAGGAGAGGAGGGGGAACAAATTATTGGACGGAGAAATGATAAATGAGTGAGAGTGACAGAAGGATGGGATGAATGAAAATAAGGAAGCAGGAGAGAAGGAGGGAGACATGGGAAGAGGAAAGACAAGTAGGGACGAGAGGAACAGTAACATACAGGAATAAAATATAAGATGCAAGCAGCACACTGACATGCTTTTGCATATTAAAAACAAAACACAACTGTTTCAGTGGAGAGACATAGCAAGGAAAAAGGAAGAAAACACTTACTTGCGCACAATATCCTTGGCCATCTCAGAGATCTGGCTCCACTCATCTTCAGGGAAGTCAAAGCTACCTGTCATAATCTTCTTCCTCATGTCCTTTGGGATGGTGCGACTGTGGTGCTTAGAGTAGAACGGAGGATAGCCACACAACATTACGTAGATAATGACGCCAAGAGACCACAAGTCACAGCTCTGGAGAAAGAAAAGAGACAGTTTTTTTTTTTTAAATCAACACTGAATCAAAGTTGAGGAACAAGACTTGAAGCCAAGTAGTGTAAGGATGAATGCCTGGTTCAGCAGATTTGGGTTTCACCTTGTTATAGGTATAAGGAGTCGGTGAGGTAGGTATGATTCCAGACTTTTCTTTCTGGTGTCTTCTTTGAGCCTCAAGTACCTGATCAGAAACAGTGGTAGAAGGAATACACTGAGACAACATACACTCAACTATTATTGATATGTTTATGATACCCCAAAGCCATCAAGACACAAGCATGTTTTATGTGCTCTGTTTACTTTTTACCTGAGGTGCTACGTAGTAAGGAGTGAACTGAGGGGTCATCAGGTCTCCTTGATCAATTTTGGCAAAGCCAAAGTCACACAACTTCACAGGTGCATCCTGTGGAACAGACAGAATCACAGGGTGAGAAGCATGAATGTGGAGCGAGGAGATAAACATATTTTAGCAGCCTCCAGTAAAACACTTCAGTTTGCTTATATGTCAGTGGCTTCTCTGAGTTTCACTTGATAGGGTTTCTTATATGCATTACATTTTGGATATCACTGAAGGTGCTGCCAGAGGACGGATGGATTTCAAAGTCTATCCCAGCACCGGCAGATTGGATATTTCCAAATCTTCTACAGTATCTTGGCCACAGTCCAATGCCCTCCCTACAGTGTCTCAAAGTAAAGCACTGGCTGCAGAATTAAAGTTCTTTGTAGCATATACTATAAGCAGCATATGCTATATAGACTTAAAATTGCAGCATTTATGCATTTATGTCAATATTTATTCCCTGTGCAGTGCAACTCCGGCTACTTACCAGAGAGTTATCCTTGAAGAGCAGGTTCTCTGGCTTCAGGTCACGATGTGCAATATTTAGGGAGTGACAGTGTTCCAAGGCTTGACTGATCTATAGGCAGAAGAGACATCAGACTGAGACACCACTCTATATGTGTAATCTTTAAACAGCCTTGATTCGAGCCGGCCTGTTTTTGCTTCTTTTGACCGTGTCTCACTGCTAAACCGCTGCATGAGCTGCTTGATCTCAGCAGGGGCATGTTAATGACATGGAGAGTGCTTGAGACATGCTGTTACCCACAGGAAGGAAATGTTTCACACATAGAACCCCGCAGACAAATGAATCTTGACAGAATGATATGGACAGGAAACCACTGATGGACAAAAAGTGACTGGCCAGAATTAAATATTTACTGTACAAAATGACATTTCGAAAACTTAAAGAAAAGCAGTCTGTGTTGACTCTTCATACGGTGGAGAGTGTGTTTACATATTTGCGCATATGTGTGTCTTCACCTACCTGTTTAGTGACCTGGCTGGCCATCTTTTCAGTAAAGTGCCTGTGCTGACTGATTCTGTGGAACAACTCGCCACCCTCCATCATCTCCATAACTATCAGAAGCCGCGCTCTGTTAAAAACAAGAGAGGAGGTGTGGATGTTAGAAGACACAGTGAAAGAAGAGATGGTACATGATTTTAATCAAATTCACACACACACAGAGCTCTTTACCTTGGGCTAGACTCATGAGGGAACTGGACACTATTGGCGTAAACCTCCAGGATTTGAACTATGTTTGGATGGTTGGCACACATCATATGGAGACGCACCTGCATGGAACAGAATTGAACAATGCCCACAGAAAGTCATAAATGGGCAATTGAAAATGAATTCCATAAATTCCCACATGGTTAAACTACAGCCAAGGTGACAGAGAACCTAGTGTTTGTGAAGCTGTTTCACCTCAGTCCTATATGTCAGTATGTGTGCCTAGATTATGTAGTTTTACCTAGCAGAAAAACCTACTTGTACATATTTTTACAAGAGGCAGACAGGAGAAATTGAGAAAAAAAAACAAAAGGCATTTCGACATGTCACAACATGAAACGCTTAGGTGTAAAACTGAATTCAATTTAGCTGCTTCAGTTCCAGGGTCCTGGTGCTGTGCATGGTGGCACACTGTTATACTGTCATGGCTTACTGGGACACTCGAATAGAACAGAGCCATCTCCAATGTTATTAGCAATGCCTGGGCTATTCCTGCTGCGATAAGTGAAAACGTCTGCTTTGAAAAACAACTATTCTACCATGACATGACTTTTGTATCCTGATATCAGTATTTGAAGAAGAAGAAGACGACTAAGGAGGCTTCTTCCACCTAACTCATTGCAATAATGCAAAATTGTGCAGTGTCAGACTAAGTGAAGACAGTGTTACTTTTATAAACCAAACATGTAAAATGAACTTATTATATTGCACCCTTTGCCCTCATTTGAAAAGATGATACAAGCATGTGAAAAATATTTAGTGGTAATGATCAGTGTATTTGCTTGTCAGTGACAGCTTTCCCAGTTCAGCAGCAAGAGCTTGTGTGAAGCAAGTCTGTGCGGCTTATTATGACTACACGTCTCACTTCTTAACTGTTGTAGAAGCTGCTTGATCAAAACAGAAGGCTGCTAATGACATGGAGAGGCTGCTAGACAAACTGTTCGTCGCAGGAAGACAATATTACGGACAAAGAAGCTCATATAAACAGACAGAAGAAGCACAGGAGACAGACTGATGAGGAAAGAAAAACAGGAATTAATGAAGACAGATAACAGGCAGGCAGACAGAGCAAAGCATATTGATATGGCCAAAGACAACAAACAGGCATTAATCACAACCACGACAGTGTTTCCTCTAACCTCATTTCTGGCCTTGGGACGATCAATGAGAATCTTCAGGGCCAGGCGTTCCTGAGTTGACTTCTTCACACAAACTCTGAACAGGAAGAAAAGAAGAGTCAACAAATATGTTGACTAAACAAGATAACCCAATGTTTGTCACCAGTGTGATCATGTAAAGGATCATTAAGGTTGTTTCTGTGGTGAGTTAAGTAACCAACAGTGACCGTGTCATGTGTTTTAAATACAATTCTTTAAAAGGCAATCACTGTGTCTGTAAATAAAACACACAGCCAGGCATTTTACCAACATTCTTATCTGTATGATAAAGAAACACGATCAACATCAAGCCAAGTCAGTTTTATTTAGATAGCCTGAAGCCACAGATTATCTCAGAAGACATCAAGTGTTCAATAAAAGGCCAGACAGTCTCAACTGTTATCAATGTGAGACAATGTGTGGTCTCATAAAATTTGGGAGTACCCCTGTGTATTGTGTACCCGTTTGTGGATACTCTGCTTTTATCTTAACAAATGTGCGGTCGCCTTTGTTGTCAGTAACATAAACATGCAGTTTCTTGCCTTTAAAAGTAGCTTCAAGGTTGATAAAATCGTATTGTTCAACAGGGTCAAACAGTTTTGTGTATACATAAAGTATGCAGTGTTCAGTATTGGTTTGTTCCATCTCTTTATTTAAGCCATATGATGTTTGCACTGAGTGAACTATTCAAAGCCAAGACTTTGTTTTTTCCATCAAATGGAAATTATCTGGTTCTGTTGTGCATCATTTTATAAATATTTCTAATTTTGGTATTTTTTTCTAATCTATATGATAAACTAATCATTTCAGCTCCACTGGGTGTGACCGCTGTTGAGCTGCACAGCGTTTGTAATACTTGTGTAGGGGTCCATTTATAGTTTTATTTGAATGTCTTTGAGTTTTAATTTTATTTTCTCTGTGCTTGAATGAGGTTTTACAGCCGATACACATTTGCACCCTTCTTAAATTCTGGGTAATTTCCATCTATCCATTTTCTATTGCTTAATCCGTCAGGGTCGCAGGGGACACCCTGGACTGGTCGCCAGTCAATCGCAGGGCTGACACACAAACACAGACAACCACACACGCACGCACACCTAGCAGCCAATTAACCTAACCCATTTTGTGATTGTGGGAGGAAGCCAGAGTACCCGCAGAGAACCCACACAGGCACAGGGAGAACATGCAAACTCTACACAGAAAAGCCCAGACGGGACTTCGAACCTGGAACCCTCTTGCTGTGAGGCTACAGTGCTAACCACTGCACCACTGTGCCGCTTCTGGGTAATTTGTGCTGTGAAATTAAATTTATCCTAATGTAAACACAGAGCCGAGACAGTAGCTGATTATTTGGAGATCAGAACTGTATTTTGTCAACATCACAGTTTGTTATGGGAAATATGAATCATATCTGTAACAAGAATAAAACCAAAGAAAATCCTCTAGGGATGTTGTATTTTTTTCATTGTCACAATGTTGAAATAAATTGAAAATCCCTGCTAATGGTTTTCTTAAAACTGCACTTTAGGGGTATGACAGTACACAGTTGAACTGCAGACTGTGGATATACATTTCATTTTCTGAAGAGCCCATTAACTCTCTTCCCCCTCCTCTAAGCAGCAAGGACTCAAATATTCACTTTAAACAGCAACCTCTGGCCCTTAAACTCAGATTACACTATTAAAGCATTACTGTGAGAAACATTCTGCTTCGGCCAAAGTTCACCTCACTGGAAAGCAATACCTACCTAATGAATCACAGTTATACAGAGGGGGGGCTGGGACAGTAAGAGACATGAATGTGTTATGAGACAGAGAGAGGTGAATGCAGAGGTAAAAAAAAGAGAATCAAAAAAAGATTCATGCTAGACAACAGTCCCCATTAATCTGAATGAAATACAGTCACAAAAAATAAAGAGACAGGGTGAGTAAGAGTTGCCGGAAAAGAAACAGGAGTACAGCATGAATCATACAGTTTAAGAGTATGTTTACATGGATGACTGATGAGTCAGTTTCTTGGTATTGTTGTCACTTGAGGCCAAAACTATACATGTTAAGAAATAACAGGTTGCTCTCTGCTGATTCAGACATGTGATTGCTTCAAAGTGCAGAATGGGCAGGAGTAATCAGTAACAGACATTGATATATTACAACTGGAATTAGCAAGGCAGTTAGACCTGCACAGAAGAAACTGCACATAGCATTAACAGACTTAGACTGCAACATTTTTCAGTAACTGAATAAATCTCAAGACAAAGAGAAGTTATTTATATGAAGAGATTATACTAGTTATAGCTGAGGCGAAGGAGGAGAATACCAATGCACATAGGCAGTTTTAAAAAGGAGAAAACGGATGTACTCATCATTGGCTAGTGTCTGAGTATGGCACAGATATTGCAAACAACACAGGTGTTAACAAGTGTTTATTTAGCTTGCAGCAGAGTTTTCAAGCCTGATGACTACTTCAGTCTGTCTTCCAGAATCACCACATAACTTCCTGTAAGTGCAAAAGGTTTTAAATGTAAAAAGGCTCCAGTCTTTGCTGCTTATTTTTAGTATTTCAGACATGTCTGCTTTCCTGTGATATATTCCTTCCCATGTCTTATAGTGCAAATGATTAAAGAGGAGAATGCAGTGGGAAGCGCACAGATAAAGGAAACTGCTGAGGTTTATCATTGATCTCTCCTGCATTCACAAACATCCACTATTCGATCCGAGTGCAGCTTCTCAAAAGAGGGTTAGTTGCACAAGTTTCATCTATAGCATGTGGACTAAAACCTGCAAATGCTAAAGAATTAGACATAAAAAGACACAAGCAGACTTTCAAAAACAAGAGACAAAAGACATCTTCTCAAGGGTGTAATGGACAAAAATTTTTGTGTTGGATTCAAGCCTCACATACTGTAGTTGCTGAGCCAACTCAATCGCCACCACCAACAAAAATGGTCAGAAAAACATCTTCATACTAAGCCTTGTGTTGTTGTTACACACTAGTAGTTGGTCCAGTCTGTTAAAGCCCTTCCAAGTGACAACCATCTAGCCCTTTCATATTCTCAGTATGTGTTAATGTGGCAAGCATAAGGTGAAACTGTGCTAGTGAACTGGTGCCATGGTGAACATGACGCAATATAATCACAGGAGAAGTTAGAAGCGACAAACATCAGAAACACACAGGACTGTCTATTTGCCAGCCCAGTTAGCAAATAATCTACATCTGATCTGACATCATACTTGAACCCCGCAGTTGGTGTGCCAAAAGTGTGGCTGAAACCACATCTTGTGCACTCCACAGTTAATTCACAACATGCGCTGCAAGGACTGGGCAATATCTATCGCTCTCTTTAATCCTTTCATGTGATTTTAGAACATGCTGAGTCATCATGCACTATTTTCACATCTAAACAAAACTAGCAATCTGAGTGATACTGGCTCTCCTCTCAAAGCTCAGCTTAATCAAGCATGGCAGATTTCTCTCACTATGATTTCTTCATTCCTAAACAATGCCAATCCAAAAATGACTGCCCCA
This sequence comes from Toxotes lorentzi, assembly GCA_037833715.1. Taxonomy (NCBI): domain Eukaryota; kingdom Metazoa; phylum Chordata; class Actinopteri; family Toxotidae; genus Toxotes; species Toxotes lorentzi. The sequence goes on along the minus strand of JBBMJY010000024.1, from coordinate 8,234,940 downwards.
ATAAGATTACCCATTTCCCAACAATTGATTTCTCAAACACAGACAGATACCAACATGATGTCTCCTGGTTGGGCAATACTACTTGTCCTGGTCCTAGTTTAATAAACACATTTTGTTCCAAGTTCTGTCCATGGAATATTGGCCTGGCAGCAACAGTCTGACATCAATCTGCAGCACAACCACAGTTAATTCAGTAGAAAAAAATAATATTTAGAGAGTGGAGAAAGACAAACTCTCTCACACACTCACCTGACAGGTCCACTGATGCCAGCTCCCAACTTCTGTGTCCAGTTTATGTTGTACTCATCCAGAATGGATATCTCCTGTTGGGAACAGAAACAGAACTGGAGTGTTTTACAAATCTAGGATTAAGTTCATGGATCCTGTTTACTGTTCACGGTTATCATCATAATTTACATCATACAGCACAATCAACAGCCCACTGCCACCCACACCATGAGAAAGAAACAGAAAAAACATACAGTAGAAGACAGACCATTCCCAATCATTGTCACTACACAGAATATCAACTAAAAGTGCTGTTTATCATAACACAGACTTTTCACCTGCATTTTAAACAATGTTCACAAGATACACTCACAGAAGAAATTGGCAGATTCTACTAGAATTCTACTGACTAAGAGTGTTATACATTCTCCTCCTTGTGTTAGCTCTGGGTTGTATATTAGCTATTTTATCCATTATCACCTGCCTAGATTCATGATAGTGTTAAGCCTTCACACAGATTATTCTTGAAAAAAAAGAGACGGCTTGGCTGCTATAAACCATGTTCGTGTGGGTAAGCTTAGTCACTCCTGCCTATAAAAGGATTATAAAAGTCGGATGGGATGCTATCCTGGAAAAGTTGCAAAGGGGAGTTGAAAATTACAGGAATGGAGTTCCTACAATCAGACTTGACTGTGCTGGTTTTAAATACATTTTTGCTTTGTCAATATTTCTAGCTTTGTGACTGTTAAATGACCCATCCTCTGTTCATACTTTTAAGTTACAAGTCTTAGATAATGGGTCTAACAAAGTTGATTACCATTTGTCTCTATTAATTCTAGGTGTTCTAATCCAGCTATGGGCAGGAAGATGCAGGGTCTGTAAAAACAAGACAACTAAAAGATCAGGAGCAATGTATTTAATACTAAATGAGATGAAACTGCTGATCCCTGTGGAGCAATCAGGTTAAGCAAAAACTACACAGGCTGTTTATGTACTTTGTCTGAACTGAACCTGAACTGGAGAAAGTTAGCTGTGCACTGCACGTTACTATAATGATTTCTTGGTTAAGAGTGTGCCAGGGTCTTGACACTTGAGAGCCTGTGATAAGCTAACAGTTAGCTAGCTAAACCTCTGATCTTTTTTCATAATAACAGCCCCAGTGGACACCAAGTGTGTGTTCAAATTTCCAAATACTACTTCTCTCCCAAAAGTGAAAGCAGGGGCCAGGGCCACTTGAGATCACATTTTACTGCTGACATAGATGCCGGGGCAGTGACACATTGAGAAGAGCAGGCCAGGAACGAATCCCAGAGCCCGGGTGCATGGAAATGCAGCCAGTTAATGACCATGACCCTGCTAGATAGATCCAAGCTAGACAGCAAAGTTTATTATGGGTAAAACTTTCCATGACACACTTTTCATTACCACTATTTGTAAGCTACACAACTCAAGGGATGCAACTCAAGTGTACATTTAGTAAAGAACTTAGGGGAATCATTATTAGAGCAAAATCAGCCTCCACAATAATCTCCAATTCCAACAATTTAGAGATACTAACATTTCCACCAATAATGTTAATTATTGCTGCTTCACTTGTTGAATTTGAACTTCATTACATTCAGACCAAAACTGACTCCTGCTACAGAAATGAAAACGACTTCAGTGTCTACTTGCTTGAAGCTTCAGGTTTGATTTTGTTTACCTTGATGAACCTGTCTGCGTTGTTATCCTCCGACATGGTGTCCTGCTCCGGACAGATGAAGTCTGCCTCTCTAATCTAAGACAGCTGACAATCTAAACAAAGCGCTTTTCTCGGACCTCTACAAAGTTTTGGTCTTGCAACCTTGGATTGGACCAAGGGTCGTTATATTACTAGAGATCACAGGACAAGGCCATTAGGACAAAATGATGTTCGGCCACCGATCACCCAAAGACTTGAAGCCCCCCAGCCGGTACGACGTAACGTTAGATCAGGCCAACTCGGCTCACAACCTCGGGGTCCGACTCGCTCTTCCAGTCGTCTTAAATTCACTGTAGTGACCATGTAGAGCGCCAAACTCCAAGCAATGTGACCAGAAAAGCCGAAGACAAGTCCAACGTGGACTAGCCCACCACTTTTGGAGGGGCACTGAGCATAGGACAAGAAGTGTATTTTTAGCCAGCGCAATCAGAGCGGTGCTTTGCTAACGCTGCGAATGCACCGGGGACCGGCTAAGTTGCTAGCGAGTAAGCTGGTGCCACGTTCATGGCAGAAGAACACAACAAGGGCAATCTTGAAAAATAAGCTAGAGCAGAGATACTATCTGGAAATCGCTGGAACTACCCCCAGTAAAAGCTGGGTTGATCTGAAACAACGAGCACACCGTGTTCCCAAAAGCAGAACAGCAGCCTATTATGTCGTCGAGCGGAGCCTGGTTATCCGCTAGCGAGCTAGCTCAACTGGCAAATTAGTTTCCCAGCTCTGCTCAAAGCCACGAATATTAACATTCTTCCACAAGAAGGTACAGCAACTCTCAGCGCTCGTAAGGAACAATAACACTATCTCAGTGACGGAAAGGGTTAATGAAGAATGTTTTCAAAGGTGGCCAAGGAGAGACACGCATCTATAGTCTATTTTGCTAATCCCATAGCTTCTTGTCAGAGGGGATACACATCCCGAGTCGGCACTACGCTATAGCAGTCCGTGCAGAGCGCCTGATGACAATCGTTCACACGTTTAGTAAATTCAGACAAAAAGTTGACGTACATTATTTTATTCTATCAATAAATACATATTTCTAACATGCATTGAGCGCAGAGTCGTTGTCTGTACATTTTAAAACTAAACTGTTATCAAATTTTGATCACATAACTTTGGGATGGACAGATTGTAAAGGGTCCTTATCAGGTCCCAGCTTTCAGATTCAATGGTTAAAATAAACCTGAAGACAAAATATACAGGACGGAATTTGCTCAGGTTAAAAATCGAGCGTCCTTCGAAGTTGTCACTAGTTGTTTTTTTTTTTTTTTTACCTGTTCTGTCAGAGAACACTTGACAGAGCGTATCTTAACAGCCCTGTTATAAACAATGATGGAAAGTAACTAACTCAACTGCACAACACTTTACTTCTGCGTTATACTTGTATACCTCTGTAATGTAGGGATAAATATTCTCGATTTAATATTTTACTTTTTCAATATCGATTAAATTGCAGTGTTGTAAGCAGCCACGTTTGAAGGGCAAATTATATGCAATAACTAAAACCATTTAAAAAGTATATACATAAGAGTTCTAAACTATTTAAATTGCTTGTTTTATCATTATTAATCTCAATAAAGTTAATTTCGATTTAATTTTGATTTATGGGTAATTTAAATCATTTTATATCTTTTATTTCTGTGATTTATTTCTATTTCTCTAGATATTTCTTGTAGATACTGTACATGGCCTGTTTCTTCTTGTGCTGCTATAACACCCAATTTCCCCCTGAAGATCAATAAAATGTTATCTAATTTAATAATTAATAAGTTATCATTATTATAAGGATTTATGGAACAAATAAATTATGAAAAGGGATGCCAAAAACGTTTGCATATACCTTTATTGTCTGAAGGTAATTTATGTACGCCACAACTCACTTTATCTATATTTCTTCTGTAGTTCTTGTCTGTATTGGGATTATTGAGGTTATTTGCAAGATGTTAATACTCCAAAGTGTCATCTTTATCCGTTAATTATATTCTAATATTACAATGTAATTAGTTGCTATCAATATGAACACAATCTGTGTAAATTGTGTGTGTGTATGTGTGTGCGTGTGTGTGTGTGCATGCGGTTGTGTGTAGTTTGTCCGCCGGCTCACGTGGATGCCACAAAACAGCCATTGAGGTTTCATGGACTTCCTGAAAATAGTGCCATGTTGTAGGTGTACTTTTTTTTAACAAAGGAGTATCTATGCGTTTCTATTGGCGGCCTAGATCAAATATGACCACATTTGTTTTTTGTATCAGATTGATGGTTGTCAAAGAACAGAGTGTAAGAATTTTGGTTAGATGTTATGGGCCGTTACGTCTGTCATATATCCCTCCGCTGGTTTTTGTCCCCTTTCAGACTGTTTTGGTCTTTTCGCTGTTAGCAACGGAAAGAACCCGAGATAGCTGTAAACCCTATTTTGAGATAATCAGTTTTTTGTTAGGATTACATAACAAATTGACAAGAGGCGTAAAACCCATGCTTATTTTGAAAGAGTGATTGGCACGTGTTGTCTTTTTTAAATATTATTATTTTTCTGTTTTAATAGGAATTGTACAGATTGCTAATTTAGCTAGCAACTGTGAGCCAGCTAGCTTCTTAGCATAGCATCTTCCTTAAGAGGCACGCTGACATTAGCCTGCCAGCTAGTCAAATCTTAGGATCGCTAACGTTAGCGAGCTGTCACACAACCACACGCCGTCTTGTCGTCAAGAAATTGCGGTGTGAAGCTGGTCATTTTAAGACGCCGTCTTTTATGGGATCACCATGTCAATGAAGGCCGGTGGAAATCGCAGCAAGCCCGGTGGTGGCAACACCTCTGGTGTCCCTGCCTCCGGTGCCGGAGGAAGCGGCGGGGGAAGACAGAATCTGGGCAGGTCTGTCAAATTAAAACGTTAACGTAGCGAAATAAAAACACAGCAGCCGGAAGGTTGTGTGGTCAGTTTTCAGTACTTGGATACAATCGCTTCCAACAGTGGCAGTTTTGAGAGATGACATTACCGTTAAACGGTCCAAATCCACTACGTGTTTGGGAACGTTATGTGGGCCTTGCGACGTGTTGGTCACCCAGCGTAACGTTATGCAGTTTAGCTAGCGAGGCCTGTCTTCTTGCTCCAATAATGTTGCAACTTCGACGTAGCGTTACCTCCTCCTGCACGTTAAATAAAACACATCAGCTGGTCTCCGAAGATGTATTTAGACATGTTTGGGTCGACAAACATATTTTCTCCACATGTGTGTAGTAGTGAAGCTGCTTGCCAAGTTGCTGATGCCAGTTTACTATCAGCTTTGAGTCAATTTAGCTAGCGTTAATTAGCCGTTTGACAGCCCATGCTTGTTATTCAGTGCACTTGCCTCACTCAGTATTATAACGGTCAGCTAACGGGACGCAGCCTGTCCACTTTTCAGCCTAATAAAACCTGTGTGTGTGTGTTCCCATTTGACTTGGTGCGTTACCGCAATATTGCTGCAACGGGTTTGCCAAGAAATTGACAAAAAGCGTGTGGGCGCAGGAAAGAAAGGGGCGGGTGTGGAGACTGGGGTGAGGAGGAGGAGAAGGGGGAATTATAGACCGACGGGCTTTCAACCTTGACGTTGCCGTGGCTGCTCGTGTGGAATAGTGTCCTTGAAGCATGCCATTTCTGTACATGTCGTCCTGAGATAAAGCTTACACATACTGTCAGTGCAAGAGCTGCATGCGTATTGTGAATTTTGTTGGTTTACATTTGGTCAGGCTTCTATTCACCGGTCACTAGGACAGAACGTCCATTCATTGCGTAGGTTTCATCCATTAGGGCCGTGCGAAGATATTGTAAAAATAAGATTGGAACACTTGGACATAGAAAACCAGCCTATTACAGTTCGAAATAACTTGGGTTGGTTTTGTGTTAATATTGGGGATTTTAGTGTGTTCATGTTTGTCTAGTACTTATTTACTACAACGGATAAAATGTAGGGAAAGTGGCCATTGCTTACATTGAATCAAGTGTGAATGCCTGGCCATGTGCCAGATGCTGAAGGAGGTGCATTTTAGGACATGCTTGGAAAAAATGTAGGCTACTGAGCGTTTGGCTGGCAGCCCCTTGCACATTGTTCTAACCAACAAAATACTGAGTATCTGTGGGAAATTTTAGAATCCACATTACATTCAAATATCTGAAGAATTTACATTAGCAAGATCTTTTAGTATATATTACATTGAGTAGTTCTTGTTGATGATTGTTGGGCTTCCCCTTTAATGTGTGCAGCAGCAGTTCTGTATTGTCGAAGAGATTTATACCATCACCTCCTGAGATTTCTGTCATTCAGTCATAGTTGCCTCCATTAGAGAGTGCTTTGTTTCAGTATGCAAGCATTAAGTTCAGCTTTAATAATGATGGGAAGTTTGACAATGCCATTTTTTTTCTTTCAGGGGAAGACACAGTGGTAAAGGTCCTGCAGCAGTAAGTAACCCACTAACTCTCATAACTCAGTGGAAAATTTTATGACACATAGCCATGTGTCATTAGAAGTTTGGTATACCTTAGTCCTGTATTTTATCAAAGAAGGGAAGTTTCCTTTTGGAAAATCACACATGGGATTAATACTTTTTTGTTCATTTTGTGAAGAGTCATTTGAATACAGTGTCATGTTTTTGTAAGGTGTGCAGTTTGGTTTAAATGTTGAACAGAATGGACCTCAGAGAAAACATAAATCCAGTGGCTGGATGCCTGTTTCCTATTGTTATGCATTATGAATGGCATAAATGTCCAATAGGGGTCATGCGGCTGTGAGAGAGCATATTTTACACAGTTTGTCTTTACAAATGGGGAACATTAGAAGTTAACTGTTTTTTGTTTTTGTTTTTTTCTTTAGGTAATTTTCAATGGTGTATATGCAAATATGAGGATGGTCCATGTCTTGACTTCAGTGGTGGTATGTTTACTTTGTGTCTTGAATTTTGTCTTCTGTGTACCTACAATAATTAACAGAGAAATGAGCACAGTTAAAAAAAAAAAACACCTTGTCTGAAACAGCTATGTGAATCATGCTTACTGTAAATGATTTGGTAACAGCAGTATGTACTGCAGTCTGTCTTTCACTACATGCTGTTTCTTCAAAATGTCTATGCAGCAATAAATAAAGCCTGTGTGATTTGTAGAGACAGCTGGTTGCATAAACAAAGCAGAAATTGATCAGTCATTTGTCTGTTTTGCAGCAGATGGGTTTCTGAACCTGTTTTTGAATGTGTAAATTGACATTGACACTCTATTGAATGAGTGAGTGTTGCCTACAGTGAATAATGATAAGCCTATTTATTTGCAGGGGACCAAATGTGAGCTGAAAGTGAAAAATGGAGCAGTCTATGAAGGAGTATTTAAGACATACGGTCCAGAGGTAAGGATCACACATAATGCAATGTTCTTTATAGGTGCTAATATGGAGCTAGATTTGTAATTTCCTGAATAAGAGTACCAATGATCAAGGTTAACTGTGCTGGGAAGATAGTGCCCTGCCAGGACTCAGTAGTAGCTTCACCCCTGAGGTGGCTTAGACAAAGATCACCCTTTCCAGCTTTCCTTTTATGGAGGGGAGGTATGTGGCCCTTCGTCTCCCCTTTTAGGTTGAAGTATTCCCCAATCTTTCTCCTTTGGGGAAAATTGGATTTTGCACAAATTAAAAGCTTAATCTATGGGAGGGTAGAAGTTTCTGTCCAGTTTGTTTGCTTGAGCTTGACTTTACCTTCAGTTCTTGATGGGATGCCAGTTACCTGCATTATCCCCTGTTTTCATACCAAACAGCAGCGACATTAATGTATCTTTTATCTCCTATCACTTTATAAGGTTATAAGGCTGGCATGATAATCCATAAGAAATTGAATTTGGTGTGCTTGCACGGGCAAACACACTACTTTGTTCTGAGACCAAAACAAAGCATCACATTTGGCTTCTATTACCACAGTGTGTGCAAGCTGAGCAGTCAAACATTCTGAAATATTCACACAGCTGTTTCCACCAGCCCCCTGTATGCTGTCTCTTAGTCAACAATGTAATATTTGTTTGCAACGCTTGTGTTTTACATTTTCTTCCATAGTGTTATTCTAGTTGGGTGTGTTGTAGCTTTTTTGTTTTGACGAAATAGGAGGTCTTATCTGCTCCTGCTGTAACTGAGAAGCTCCTCCATCTGGCATGGATGCCATTACATAAGCAGAACTCAATTAATTGATGTCAGTCAAACTTAAGTTTTTATTTGCTGTCAACCAAAGACGTTCCATGCTGGGCCAAGATCATAGGTTTTAATTTCAGTCAAACACAACAAGCAAATTAATTTATTAGGTCATCTTGTGCTTGGCCAGGTTAAGTTTGTTACTCATTAATCCTCATTTTGATGAACTGATTTATTGTTTCAGTGTATAAAATATCAGAAGACAGTGAAAGAAGTCTATCACAATTTTTCAGACCCCAAGGTGACCTCTTCAAATTGCTTGGTTTGTCTGACCAACAAATAATTAATTGACAATGATGTAACACAGAGGAAAAGAGCAAATTCTCCTTGAGAAGCTGGAACCAGAGAACGTTTGGCATTTTTGCTTAATAGATTTTCTTTAACACAACTTTCTTCCTCAGTGTGACCTGGTGTTGGATGCAGCCCACAGAAAGAGCCCAGAGCCAAGCATAGGCCCCCGGAAAGAGGATATTGTGGAGAGCATCATTTTCAAGGCCTCAGATGTGGTAGTGGTGACCTTCAAAGATGTGGACCTGAATTTCGCAAGGAAAGGTACTGAGGGCATTTGTTTTGATAGATTTTATCTAGTTACAGGAACGGCAGTCTTTATATACCTAGTCATGTACATACTAAAACTCATATACGGCGTAGCAGGGTGAGTTTGTCACTTTGTATTCATTGAACCACCACACGCCAAAGTGAATGCCCATCAGTGCATGCACACAATGTATTGATCTTTTGCAGTCTGTATTCACTACCTTGATGTCACAGAGGCTTTGCCATGAGTTAAATCTTGTGTGTCTGCTCTGATTGGTCAGTTGTTGAAGACTAATGTGATCTGTTGATTGGGCCGAAGGTTGCCCTGCAAGGGCACTCAATAAAGGCTGAATGAGTCTTCTTTATCTAATTCATCTTGACCCATACAATTCTCCTTTGAAGGATAATAGACTGTGTGGGAGGGTTTTTATTTTCTGAATCCAAATTTTAGTCCGGTTAAATTGAACAATTGTGGATTGACTGGAAATTTCACAGTGTTTTGCAGAAAAGTAAAACATCTAAGGTACCTTTGCCAGTGTTAGTGAGCTTACGTTATGTTAAGTCAGTGCCCTTTTTTTAGGAGGTACATGTGTTTTTCATCAACTTAATAGCTGAAGTAATGGGACATGGGGAGTCTGCTAATGGCTTGACTAAAACTATGAAAACCAAGTTGTCAAAAAAAGGAAACACAATTCTCCTTTAAAACTTCCACCTAGTTGATCCACATCCAACAATTGTTGAGTAAGAAGTCAGCTGTTGGCGTCATCGTTAGTTATTCATTCTATTTGTCAGTCAATCTTCTGACTCTGTCATCTGTCTGTCTCTCTTCTCCAATGGTCTAGTCTCCTCTGATACAGGTAATATATGGCTGTTTTTTCCTCTCACACATCTCTGTATGCACTCAGACATGCACATTTTAATAAGCTTACTGACAGTCTAAAATCAAACTTAAAAAAAAAAACTATGAATCTCCTGGGCTTGGTCTGATCTGTTGCCACCTATTGCTGCATTTAAATACAATTTGGTCAAAGAATTTGAGAATAACTGCTTTGATATAATCTAAAAATAAGAATCCAATTTCTGATGCAGGTCAGTCTTGCTCCATCCTCTCACCAGATCCTTTCTTATCTTTGGATGGGATGTTGCTTTCGGTGGAAGAGTTGCCACTTGGCCCAACACTGTTTAGTTCAGCTTTTAATCAAAGGCTCAAAATTGAAACATACCTTGGCCATGGTCTTGGACATTATATGTGCTGTATGGCCTTTTGCTTAGTTATGAGGAATCTGTGGATCTGTGAGAGATAGACAGCTAAGAGTGTTAAATGTTTAATGTAATAAGCTAATATTAATACTTGTTTTATTTGTTTTGAACTTACACTAAGCTTGATTCAAGCTATTTGTTATACTGAAAATTTTAAAAATATTTTTAAGCTAATTTTGTTATAGTTTAGGTTCAAGCACAATTGAAGCCTGTACATAGCCTCCCAACAAAGGCACCCTTGCAGCAGTGACTCTAAGAGGAGAAAGGATATGGTTATTACTCGAGTTTTAGCTTATCTTTCAGAGCATTGTTTTATTTTCTTATACATGTTCTGCCACAGCTCTTGATTTCAAACCTTATTGGACCAGAGCTCAGGTCAAATCAGAGCTAGGCAGAAAAGGGGAAATGATGAGCATTATGAATCTGATTCCATTGAAAGCAACAGCAAAACTCGTGTCAGGCACTAGCAACTTATTTTGCTTTCTGATCATTTTATTAAGAAATCAGTATATGTCAGGATTTTTAATTTGGTTTGGCCCTGAAGTGCTTTGAGGTCATGTAATTGACTGCAGTCTAAATGCATGTTTGCTTGCCCTTCACTATGCTCACATTTGATTTGTAAATGTTCCTTATTTTTTATATGTACGATTCCCTTGATGGACAGTGTGTACAAAGCATACCAATCACCTCTACTAATATAATTCAGGCCTGTTAACCCAACTGTCTGTATTGCACCAATGTCGTGTTTCTGAACTTGTTTCATGCTAGAAATGCTAAAATGCATTTTGAATTGTGGGATGAGTTGGGTTGGCTGATTTATATAGCTCCAGGTGGCTGATATGCTTTATGGACACAGTCCATTGGTGCCAGCCAAGAGAATGTGAAAGCAGACTTGGGCTGACATGAGATTAGATTTCCTTTCAAATATAATTGGGGGTTTTCTTTGAGCATGCCTGTCCCTGGTTCTAGATGAACCAACCACATTATTCTGTTAGTTTACTTAAATATAGTGAATGGTCCTAAAAGTATGGACTATCCTCAGCCCCAAGTAGACTTTTATACATGTGAATGTTGTCTTTCAAGGTGGTGCCATGGTGATGCATAATAAATGAAGTGGGAGAAAAGTTGGCCAGTTCTGAGCACCTTAGTTCTTGATTTAACATACATGAGAATTTGATTGGGGACTACTTTTTTCTCTCTTTTTTTTTTACTTGGCTGTTTTCATATGCTTGCTCACACTGTCAGAGCCCTTTATCCTTTACCAAGGCCAGCTCAAGCAATAGCTCAAATTTTTTTGAAAGGAGTTTTTCCCAATCCAGTTGGACCCATGTCTGGTTGTGAGTGGGTGTGCCTGGCGAATCACCACTACCTCCATAAAGACCTTTGCTGTGAGAGCTTGTGGCAGAAGCTCTTGAGGCATGAGCGCTTCCCTGCATAAACAGTGAAAGTGCAGCCATGTGACTGTATACCATCATGAGCTTCTCTGTGTGTGTTCTTGTGTGGCGGTCTGCTGTACATAAATATGTATTCTTTGTGTGTGTCGCAGACAACTTCACAGATGCAGCAGTGAGTGGTAGGATCAATGGCGAACATAAAGAGAAAGATTTAGAGCCCTGGGATGGAGGAGAGACCCATAACTCTGACAGCCTGGAGTCTCTGGATACAGATGTGGTATGAAAACACACAAACACATTTGATGCTTCTCTTTTCAGATACATAGAATGGAATCCACACAGGCCTTCCTATAAATACTTGTGAATTTAATGGGGAAAGAAGTAAACCAAGGTTGTGTCATCTGATCCACAGCATTGATAATTTGTTTATATGCCTTTTCTAAAACTCGGTCTTTCTTGTCACATCAGTCTAACGGGTGGGACCCCAATGACATGTTCAAGTACAATGAGGAGAAGTATGGAGTCTTGTCTACATATGACAGCAGCCTGTCCACATATACGTAAGTTTCTCTGTTCATGTGTGTCTCTGTCTGCACTTTTCAATCTCTCATTGACCTGTACTGTATTACTCTTTTTAGTGTGACCTCACATGACACAAGTAAAAAGCTGAAATCAGGCCTTCCCTTACTGCGTTACCCTGCTGCCCTCGTCTGACCTGAGCTTGTTTTTCAGGGTCCCCCTGGAGAGGGACAACTCAGAGGAGTTCCTCAAGAGGGAAGCGCGTGCTGCCCAGCTGGCAGAGGAGATTGAGGCCAGTGCCACATACAAGGCCCGTGTGGCCCTGGAGAATGATGAACGCTCTGAGGAGGAGAAATATACTGCTGTGGTGCGAGGGGAAAGGGAGACTCACACACTCAGCAGGTGAGACCAGGAGACGCATATAAACTTGTGGCCAACACATCCCTCTTATGCTTATACCTGCATGCCATACACCACATATCAGAATTATTATTTTAGGACTTTGAGAGCACAATTACATATACTCACTATACTATGTATGCAAAATGTTTGGAGATAGTGTGGGTCTGCAGCACAAAGGCTCACGCATGGGAAGCATATTCGAGCCTTAAAAGCAGCCTTAAGCAAATTCACTAAGTAGATACCAGCTGTTCCCAGAACAAATACTTCCTTAGTAATTAAACAAAGCATGCTCATTTTGGCTGATGAAAAGTACTTAGTTGAATGTAACAGAGTGTAGAATTAAGTCCTCCCCTTTGTTATCTTGACTATTGTCTTGTATATATTTAACTGAACCATCTGCCTCTATTTTGTGTATGTGTTTGTGTGTCTACACCCGTATGTGTGCAGAGAGAACAAGTACATTCCTCCAGGTCAGAGGAACAGGGAGGCAATGTCATGGGGGCCAGGACGTCAGAATTCACCTCGTCTGTCTCAGAGTTCAGCTGGACCCTCAGCCTCTCGACCAGGGCCTCATGACTACAGTCCCAGCTCTGGGGCCGACCAGAGGGTTGTGAACGGAGGTATGTTCAAATACATCACACACATACGTATGGTGTTACTTTCCCCTAAAACACACACTGGCATATTGGTGGGTGAGTGAGTTGGTCATTATAGTGACCCAACTGTGACTGGAGAAGATTTCCCCCATTATCTCTCCCATTTAACTGATGTAAAATAGGTGGTGACATTGGTTTAGTCTCTGGGATGTCCATATTTGTTGTTGTTGTTCATTCTTTTCATGAGTTTATCGTACTTTACTCATGTCAATTAAAGGATTTTATTCTGCCTTGCCATGCTTTCTCACATTTATTAATCTCCGCATTCTTTCTATTCCTGCTGTACCTTTGTTTTCCTTTCTTTAGCTGGTTATCATCTGCTCTTTGTCATCCTTGATCATTTGTCCTTCCCTCTTCTAGGTTCATCCCACTGGCCCTCACCCTGTCCGTCTCCTTCCTCCCGCCCCCCCTCTCGTTACCAGTCTGGCCCCTCCTCCCTGCCTCCTCGGGCGACCACGCCCACCAGGCCACCCTCCAGACCCCCCTCTCGACCTTCCAGGCCTTCCTCTCATTCATCCCACCCCTCTTATCCCTCCTCCTCATCCTCCTTTTCCCACCATGGGCCCACGTCACCAGCCTCCACTCTGCCCAAACGCATGTCTTCAGAAGGTACCCACATCAGTGTGAAGTAGACCTGGGCAAAGGCACGAGTTGAAGGTGGATAGATTAAGCCCAATATGGAAGTGATATTCCCCAATCATTTTGAAAGCTGTTCGAAGTGTCTAAAAAGTTAAATATAATAATACATTGCTTTCAACAATACATTTGCCCAGGTCTAGTGTGGAACAACACAAATAGGTGAAGTTGCTTCTTCAGACTGATTTGTGGTCATATTTTACAATTTCCACACAAATGGAAATTGTGAGGATTTTGTATTCCACAAAGCTGATCCTTTGTCAGTGCATCAGGCAGTTTCACCTTGGCATGTGGGTGCATCACGGTGTGTGCTGTGTGCTCTGTCTAGCAAGAGTTATGCCACCAAAACAACTAGTTTTTCAAAAATATTTTCTAACAGAGCTGTCGAGAAGATCTTAGCAGATAGCATAATCCCTTAGCTAAGCCCTTAGCTGTTGTGGCTGCTGAAGAACTAAAACACATTTTCTTAACAAAAATGATAATAGTCTGAAATCTTTCAAAGGCCTTGGTTGGAAAATATTCAGCTAGTGTTTAGCTAAAGAATTTGCACTGGGCTTTCACCTGAAAGACGGACATTCCTCGTGTAACTGCACCAACTTTTCAGAACATTTATTCAGTTCTTTAAATGTGGGTTTCCACCTCACCTTCTGCCCTCTATTTCCCCATTTTCTCACTTCACTCAGCTGTGGCTTGAAAAGTGTGGTGTGTTGTTTGATCACTTTATAGGATCATCTGCAGTTTCTCCACTAACACGCATGTCACCAAATAACTTTACTGTATGATGTGATATTTAAACATTAGATTAAGATGCAATCGGTGTGGATGTTTGGGTTTTTAAAAGCCTTTGAGAAACACAGGTGAGCTTCACAGTAGGATGGTTGGGAACACAGGCTATTCAGTGTGTTCCCCTAACCTCCACTGTATTTGTATGGAATTATGTCTGTCCTCATCTACAGGTCCACCCAGGATGTCTCCAAAATCCCAGCGGACGCCTCGTGCTCACAGAGTGCCACCCTGCCGGACCACTGGGGTCCCTCCAGGAGTGGACTTAATTTCCCACAATGCCCCTGGAGAGGTCCCAGTGACTCCACCAACCAGGAGCAGCTCTTCTGGAGGGACATGGTCCTCCGTGGTTAGCGGAGGTAGAATAGTTCTTTCCTTCTTTTTCGTTCTTTACTCTTGGTGTGTTTTTATTGCAATAAATTTACAACCATATACCAACAACAAACAACACAAGAAGAACATGGATAACAATAGAAAATATCTGGAAAAGAGATAGGATATTAACTTTCAGCATTACTGGATGACCTGTTTTGAAGTGCCTTGTATTGTTTAAGTGCTTCACTTACTTCATCAACATTTTCCTTGTCACAGTATTATTAAAAAAGCACCTTATACCATACTAATCCTTTGAGTACTTATCCTCTAATGTCGGCCAGTAAATCACGATGGGTAACTTAGAATGAGATAACATTTTGTCATCACTGAAATCTTATGTTAATCCCCTCAGCTCACAGACCTCGCTCACCCCGACAGAATAGTATGGGTGGAGCCTCCCCTGGCTCCTCCTCCCTCCCGTCACCCCAGACAGGAACAGCTCCTGTGGAAACTGTTGCTACACCAACATCAGCTTCCTCACCTACTGCTGCTAGCCCCGCTCCCAACATGGTTGCCTCTCCATCAGGAGATGGTAAGCTCAAAGTTAAAGTTAACCCACACTATCACTGGGAATGACTGAAGGAATAAGGAATGCCAAGATTGATATCAAATACCTGATTTGTGTGTATGTAGATTTGATATTTTCATTTAGGTTCAGTCACAGTCAGAAACAGTGTTCACAAATGCTTGCTCTGTTTTTATACCACAAGTAAACGGATCGCTTTCTATTCTCTACAGCGAAAGAGTGTCGTGTTCAGGAGACAAGACAAACATCTCCCACGGCAAACAAAGAGAATATCAAGCCCTTGGATAGCTCACCTAGTATCACCAGACCAGTCTGTAAAGGTACAGCATATGCCGAACAGCAGCATTCACTTGAGAAAACTCTGCTTCAAACATTAGAGTACTGTGAAGATTCTGATCAAAAGACCATTTGCTGAGATATCTGTTTTATGCATTTAGCTGATAATAATATAACTTCCATTCATAATCTGAACCATCCCGCAATCATGCCTTTCTCTCTCTACTCACTTTGCAGGACCTCCTTCTATGGCACCAGACCACAGAAAACAAATAGATAATTTAAAGAAATTTAGTGTAGATTTTAGGGTGAGTATCTCTTTCATTCATGTTGTATAGAAGTGCTGAAATTCTGTCATAACTGATCTCATGTTTATGAGGCTGCATTAGAGCCTGTGTCTGCCTCGTCTAAATCTTCTTGCCATTTTCCCTCTTTCAGTTGCAGTCTAGTTCAAATCCAGACCCTGCCTTTGACCAGATGATGACCAAGCCACCTAGAGATCCAGCAGACAAACCTAAAGACCTTCCCCTCGACAAAGCCTCCACGGCAGGGCGGGAGGGCACTGAAGAGGGTGTTGTAGTGATTGCTGCTGGCACCCCTGGTGGTGCCCCTGCTCCATCCACCACCACCACAAACACCAGTAAGCCTGGCAGCCCCGCTGCGCTGTCCCCGTCTCCCTCAGCCCCAGACCAAAAGAGGGCGGGACTGGATGTGACATCGCAGGGAGTTCAGACGACAGCCACATCCACATTCAGTGGACCCAAGCATGAAGAGAAGGAGGAGAAAAAGGAGGCCGTACAAGAGTGAGTGGAAGAGACAGTATGGTATTGTATGGAGACTGTACACATTTTTAAGTCTGGTGATGTATCTTATTATTAACAAATAATTCTGCTGCCAGAAATACTACTCAGCTACTCACGAGAACATCAAATGTGCATTAATCCACCTCAGAAAATAGTCTCCTTCAAGCACACAATTTACTCCTGTTGACAATACAAAAAATATAATGCTGATAATAATTCCATTCTGGTCCCTTAATTGTTAACTTCATTACTGTTGGTTCTTCTCCTGCAGTCAAGTGAGAAAATCAACCCTGAACCCAAATGCCAATGAGTTCAAACCCAGGTTCAATACACAGGTCAGTATGCTCTGCTGCTGCCAGACTGTACAGTTTAAAGACCACTCACTGAGATTGTTAGCACACTCATATGTTATGTCTCTGGCTGTCTTGTCTTTTTATATGCTTCTTCATCAGCCCAAACCAGCCAACACCCCAACGCCCCCCCGGCCTCAGGGCCAGCCCAGCCCCTCCATCATGGTCCAGCAGCCCCCGACTGTCTACGGCCAGACAGTTTGCTTCCCCCAGATGTATCCCATCACACCAGTCAGCCCTGGAGTGCAGGTGAGACACACAGCTGCATGTTGAAATGTGCAGTTTGAAGACAGATGTACTTGTTTCTATTTAGTGCGGATCACCCTGAGCATCATATTGGATCAGTATGAAATGCAAACTTCATTAAAACACATCCCTGACTAACCACAATCACCTTGAGATCTGCCAACATGTCTGTTTTTGTTTGTCCTCATTTGTTATTTTTCTTTTCTTTGATTAATGTCTAATGCATGTCATCATCATATTTTCTCCCCATATTTGTTTCTTTCTTTAATTTTTAGGAGGACCCATCTCACATTTCTTTTGCTTTTAATTTTGTTTACTTTATACACCGGTCTATAGAACATGTTCATCCTTCGTCATTACTTTTCCTTCCTCTGTCATCTTCCAGCCACTGATAATTGTCTGAATTATTTTTCAGAATTATTTGAAAAATGTTTAGGTAAAACAAGCCTAGAAATGTTTAGAGAAAAGATGAAATAAATGAAATTAATAGATATTTTGAAGTCAAACTGATATTTTTAATCACTCTCATAACACTAATTGAAAGTTTTTAACACATTTTTTGATGCCTGTGTTGCTTTAAGAAAAACTTGGTGATCCAACATCAGACACGTATAAAAGATAAAATACCTTGGTGAACAACTAAAGAGTGGTTCTTGTTTCCTTTTCTCCCTCTCCTCCTCTCTCTCTCGCTCCATTAGAAAAGCATAATATGGAAGGTTTGTGAAAGATTTCTATTTTTTAAATCGTTTTGTTTTTTGTTTTTATTTTGTTTTTTTTTAAAGCCCAATTAGTACTGATATGTTTTGCTTGCTTGTTGAATTAATGCCATCAGATGTTGGTTTGCCAACTTCTTATTGCAATTCATTTTAAACCGTCATCACAGATGGACTTACAACTTCATCTTATTTCTACTGGCTTCATCTGTTTACCAAACAAATGGCTGTCAGCTATTAGGAGTTTAAGCCTGTTTATTTTTGCTGCAGTACTGTTTGTAATAGAAATGCATGGCGTATGAAATTAAGGAGTTAAGGGGCGGATGATGACAAGCAGTGTTTGGGTTATACTCGTAGTTGTAAAACACCCAAATGATAGACAGGCATAGAAAATGCATGTGGCCCAAGGTAAGAGATAATACCCACAATCTCACATGCACATATGTGTTTGTAAAATATGTTTTTTATCTGTTAGCTACTAAGGCAACAGTTTAAAGCTGAATAGTTGGTGCCCAGCCCTACAGACAGGTAGTAAAAATAGTCCCACACAAATAAGAACAAATTCACATGTTTTTAGTCGAGGGCTGGTTTTCATTCTTGTAGAAATGCTGCTGAAATCCCCTGAGAAGACTGAGTATAAACTTGTTTTCTTCATCTGCCATCCTCATTCCCCTTCACCCTCCAGTCTCCTGCTATGTACCAGGTTCAGATGCCTCATATGACAGTCAGCCAGTCTAAACCCTACAGACCAGGTAAAGGTGAGAATAACCACTGCTTTCTCTCATTTCCTTGTTTCTCTTTCTCTCTTTCTCTTTAGTACCGTAAATAAATCTGGTTGGGAAAATACTGTATTGGCCCCCCTACCTTTTCTGTATATTGTATTTGGAGTCTTATTATATTTGAGGACCTTTATGTATTCACGACCTTGATCTTTATGCTTTTATGGTCTTTATGCTTTTTATCTTTAACAGCCAGTTTTCTCTTGGAATGGTTCAAGTACTGATCCTTAAGTTGTTACCTTAAAGAACTGCATTATTGATTTTTTTGTAGCTGTACTATTGCTTGGCTAGGGAGTTTCTTCTGGTTGGTTTTGTGTGTCTTTTAAAGTTAGCCCTAAAACTGTTCAGGAAGACCAGTTTTTAATCTAGGTGAGTTTCCGATGGCTTGATTAACATGTCTTATTGCAATAATGAAAATAAATTCCTAGAAAGTGTCATCAGTTCACTTTTACAAGAGAAAAAGCTTCAGAAAAGACTTTCTCATCTGGACTGATCTGATCAAGAGTTTCTTGGAAAAGGGGGTCAGTTTATATTCGGGCCAGTGCAGTAAATAATTAGCTTCTTTCAAACCTAGCATTGTTTCTTACTCATCCATTATTGTTTACTTCATATTTACATGATGTTAACATAATCTCTTAACATGAATCTCCAGTACCCAACATGCCCCAGCAGAGGTCAGACCAGCACCACCCACCAGGCACACCCACTATGATGCACCCAGCGACAGCAGCAGGACCACCTATTGTAGCGCAGAGCCCCGCCTACTCTGCCCAGTACTTCACCTGCAGCCCGCAGCAATTCACCAGTCAGCCACTGGTCCAGCAGATGACTCACTATCAATCACAGGTAAGATTTACTCTGTCACTACAGGTATCAGAACATCAGCAATATTCAGCGATACTCAACCCAGGAGGTTCCTCTATTAAGAACCATATGCGAGCATTACCATTACTCTGGTACTATCAGTAGTGCTGGCAGACTATTTCTCCCAGCTGTTCACTAGTCAGCCATTTGCCTGACAGATGGTTGCGGTCTGGTAGCTTGACAGGGAGCCAGCATGATGCCAGTGTTTCATCACTTCTGATTTGTGGAACTGACTGCAGGCTCCCGCCTCTTAACACCTGAAGTATTGCTACCCGTTTGCAAACAGACTGTGTTACAACAACTGCAGGAAAACCGAGGCAGTTAGGAGGTTGACTTTTGGGTGTTCAGGGGTAACATGATGACACATTGATAAGAGATGGGAATTTTGCTCAGTTTTATTAGCGTTAATGAAACGAACAACACAATTTAGTCTAAAAAAAAAAAGAGGGATGAGAGAGGAAGGGAGAAAGAAACTCAAGAACAACTTTATTAGGTACTAATTTCACTGCAGGGTAACACGCACTCTTATGTCCATATTGTCATTCTCTGGTCTGTTGCTCGTGTGTCCTCCAGGCGCAGCATGTGTTCAGTCCGGTAATGCAGGGGAGTGCCAGGATGATGGCGCCTCCCGCGCATGGTCAGCCTAGCCTCGTCTCTTCCTCAACTACACAGTACCCAGAGCAGACACACACCATGTATGGTACGTCAGCCCAAAACTTTTCTATGTTCACATGAATGTGTAGGCACTGTTCTGTGAACTGATTTAATACTTTGTTTATTGATTCCTGTCTTATAGTGTCTACAGGGCCGATGCCTCAGCAGTACCCCCATCCTAGCGCCACCTTGCACCCTCACCCACAGCACCCCCAGCCTTCTGCCACGCCTACAGGCCAAGCCCAGCAGGGTGGTCCCCCACAACATGGAGGCCCTCCTAGCCATCCAGCTGCCAGCCCAGTCCAGCACCCACAGCACCCACAGGCAGCAGCAGGTGAGTACAAAAGCGGTGATTTTCCTGCTTAATTCCTGTTTCGATCCCTGTACACATCATTTTTGGAGCTGGGTATTTTCAAACGAAGCACAACAGTCACATATTTGCGTTTCTTTTTGTGTGTTGCAGCAGCAGCAGCAGCCCAGGCCCTCCACCTGGCCAACCAGCCCCCACAGCAGCAGATGTACTCAGCCTTGGCCCCCACGCCCCCCTCCATGACCCCAGGGCCCAACCCTCAGTCTCCCCAGGCATCGTTCCCCTCTGCCCAGCAGACCGTCTATATCCACCCACAGCAGGTGCAGCACGGCTACAACCCCAACCACATGGCACACGTGCAGCAGGTAGGTCACAACCTGATATCAGCCTGCTGGACAACAACCACAGTAGCTCCAGCTAAGTAATCAGATTGGTGGTGTTTCCTGTAGGGGATTTTAAATGTGGGAGTGAGGAAACCTGGGATCAGTTCCAGCAGGTGTTTGAGTTTATGATTGGGTAATATTTGGGTGTTGATAAAGCTGCAAGTGCAGAAAATATTTTTTGGCAGTGTGACCAAGTTTAAATTAGAATGTGTATCTCACTTTCCTAGTTGTGGATTTAAATGGTTTTAGTTGAAAGAGAAATGCAGTACACTACAGCATACAGAGGAAAAACGGATTAAAAGGCAGTCCAACCATGATAATTCCAGGTAGCAAAAAAAAACAAACAAAAAAAACGCTGCAGTGATTTCAACTTTTTGGCCACCCATAGAGGTTTGCCCCCTTGTCTGTCTTCACTGGAATAGGTCACCATTCTGGGAATCACACTTATTTGCTTTGGCTAGAGAGTTAAGAAAGTTAATGCAGCTCATGCTGTAGCCAGAGACGCTGCACAAACATGCACTTAACTCCCTCTAAAACCTTAAATTAGTATTTTTTTATATTACTGTTTGTGTATGGATTAAACAAATTAGATAGAACATGCTAATTAGTGAGCTTTAGAGAGAGACAGGCTCGCTGTTTGCCCGTGCTTCCATCTAATTTCCTTCTGGCTCCAGTTCCATGTCATGCACAAACATGAGGCCAATATTGATCTTAACTTTCTCTAAAAAAGAAAGCAAATAAAGTCTCTCTCTCTCTCTCAAAATGTTCCTTTAACAAAGGTCCACTTGTCAGCAGAAAACATTTCAGACAGGATATTTTTTGTCATTACCTGTTGTATAAAAGTCCTTAGACAACTTTTGTGTCAGTGACTATACATCTTTCTTCCTGTGGTTATAAATTAGCAGAATGCCTGAAAAGGTGTTTTTATTATATTTAAGACGTCAGCTGCAGAGCTGCAGTTAATGCCAGAGGGCAGAGGGATGCTTTATTCCATCCTCCACATCCAAAGACTCTCCCCCTGGTCATAAGCACAGAGTATCTTATTCCTGCTGCTCGTGTCAGTGACACGCAGGCAGGAGCTGTGGATGTTGTGGCACTGATGTCCATGTGTTTCGTCAGTCTCTTTAATTAACTTGTCTCTTGTCCATCTGTTTGTCTGTCACTGTCATTCTCACTTTCTGTCACACTTTTGCTCTCGCTGTCTCTCACACACACACACACACACACACACACACACACACACACATATTCATTCACACCTAGGCCCATATGCAGTCTGGTATAGTACCGTCTCACCACCCGGCACCCACCCACCCCCCGATGATGCTGATGGCTACCCAGGGTCCTCCAGGGGGTCCACAGCCACCCATGCCCCAGACTGCCCTGAACCCTATCCCTGTTTCCTCCACTACACATTTCTCCTACCTGGCACATCCACAAGGTATGTTTGTTTTATTAACTAGCACACTCCTGCAGGCTGGAGTCGGGAACATACATACATTGTTATTATATATAAATATTTTTTTTGTTCACATAATTATCATGTCGTTGTACCTTACTAACTATTGTGAGCACATTGAAGTATCCAAATGAGTAACCCTTTAGGAGAGTAGTTGATTTTAGAGAATTAATTTGGTAAATTGTTGTTGCACATTGTGACATCTGCCAGAAGAACAGGCTGATTTAGGCTTTTTGCATTTTTGCCATAAAAGGGACGAATAAGGGACAGTTTCATATTGTCTCAAGTGTCTGAAAACAATACTTACACACTCAAAGTGTGAATTTTCTTCTGAGTTTCTGCAGACTGGTGACAAGAAGAGAGAATTTTGTACTAAAAACACAGAAACTTTGGTTTGTCTATCTCGGTCTACTGAAGTCATATGTTATCTTTAATAACTGGATATTGTCCATCAGGTTTTACGCTGCAGGCACATTAGGAAGGAATCAGGAGAAATGATTACAGCAAAGAAAACCTGTTTGAGCATTTTTGTTATCTTTTGGCCACATCACCCAACCCTTTTATTGTGTAACTGAGGAAAATCCCAAAATCCACAAACTTTACATTTCCCCCATTTTGTCTCGTCTCTGCAGTGCAGCCTCATCATCAGCAGCAGCTGTAGATAGAGGGCGCCAGTGAGCTGAGGGACCTGCTCTGCGTTGCGCTTCTCAACCAGAGCCTTCATAAGCAGGCGATGAAGAGAATGAGAGCCCTCCCTCTCCTCTCTTTCCTCATCCTCAGACATGCTTCACATCAGCTTTTCTCTTCCCTCCCCTCCCTCCCAGACTAGGCAATAAGAGAATGTTAACAGGTTGATGCAGTGACATGTTTTAACAAGCTAGAGTTTTAACGGACAAGACTGCTCCTTTTCAGCCCCTGTTCACATGCAGATATCTGCACACACAGATACAGACACAGACAAAAACATACACACACACACACACTTTCTGGGGTCCCAAATCATAACTTGAGAAAGCTTGCCAAGTAAGACATAAAAGAGAGAATGAGAGTAACTAATCAGTGAGAGTGGAGAAGAAAATTCAACTGGAACTTGTATTTTGTCTGCACCTTGTTATGGGGGAAAAAAAAAAAAATCTTCCAACTTTTAGACAGTATTAATCTTACTGTTTATGCTGCTGCTTTGTGCTGCGTTTGTTTCCAGAGTACATGACAGGTTTCTAACCAAACTAAAAACGAAACATGACAAGAAGCTTCCTGTGAAATAAACACGTTTTGGCAGCCAAGAGGACAGGAGAAACGTTATTTATGAAATTATAATGGCTGAGGTGATCAGATCCCACTTCTCACCTGACCCTTATGTAACTTTTAAGTTAAAACTTTTACTTTGTAGATAATATAAATAATTTAAAAAACGAGCAAAAAAATTTAAAAACAATAAAAAAGTTTTAAAAACTGAACGGCTTACTGTGGTTGTGTTGCCTTGTGGGTCTCTCATCTTTTCCTTTTATTACCATGGACATGAGCGTTGTAGTTTTTCTGTCACAAGTACTCAATCTTGTATTGGTACACTTTTGAAAAATAAGTATTTAAACCTTATTTTTTTTCAGTTTTAGTATCTTCTTTACAAGAGAAGAAGCAGAATAAATAAAGAACTGTCATCACACATTTCACACAATTCAGAGGGATGAATTGGTTTTACAGGTTATTCTTGTTTGAGTAACATTGCTACAGTATCCAAGGTTTTAGATATTCATTTTACCTTTTTTTTTTAAAAAAAAAAAATCAAATCAAATCTGAATATATATCTGTGGCCTGTTTTTTTTTTTTTTTTTTTTTTTTTTTTGTAAAAAGATTTACTTCATTAAGAATCAGTGAGCTTGAGGCTGAAAGCCGGACCCAGGGTAAGGAAGTCGGAAAGTATTGAGATGGACATGGTGCATTTTGGTCTTTTCTCTGCAACTATTTTGACAGTCCATTAATTGTTAAATAATTTATTAACCAGAAACGCTTATGTTTGCTTATTTTAGCTTATTCACAGTGAAGATTTGTCCTTTCTTTTTCTTATATGATAATTAATTGAAAATCTGTTGGTTAGGGAGTGGTCGTCTTAAACAAGCAATTTGAAGACATCAGTTCGGGCTGTGGGAGATTGCAATGGACATTTTTACGGTTTTCTGAGATCTTGCCAGACCAAACAGTAAACTGGGAAAATAATCAGTAGATAAACTGACAATTAAACTAATCTTTGGCTGCAGCTCTAGACTTTTATTTGTGGGGAAGACAAATTGGGTGTTAACATCAGCCCTTTTCCTTTAATAGCTGCTGTGTGGCAAAATAAACTTAAGGAATTACAGAGCTCACTGAAGGGACAGATACAGTGTCATGCTGGAGGAGGATTTTCCACAATCTGGCAACCCAGAAGTTGCTCTTATTAATGGCTTATAACTGATGTGTAAAGCAGTGGTAAATGATTTATTAACCATTAATAAAGACATTAATTGCAGCTTAGTAAGACTTTATAAACGTGCCTGATCAGAGAGTTTTACTGTTCTAATCTTAGACTAGATATTTCTTTTGGCTACATCTGGATTCTGCCTTTGAGTGAATCCACTGGCATTTTCTAGGACCAGATGGCCTAAAACACCATGTGAGAACAGTTCTATTTATCTGCACCCTGTCTCAACTTGTGCTAGTTCATCACATGCTCATTATTGTGCAGCATGTACCAGAAGAACAAGATAACACAGTGCACACGCAGGCACGTGCACACGTGCACGCACACACGCACACACGCACACACACACACACACACACACACACACACACGAAACTAACAAAACTGATCATGTGAGTGTTTTTTTCTTTTTTTGGTTAGGTTTATTTTACAAAAAGTCAAATATACAGTTGATATATATTTAATATAATTTAGATGCTTATAACTGAAAGGGATGCAAACACAATGACAATGGTTTTAAAAGCTGTTGTGGTTTTCATTGGCTGTTGAGGGGATATTGGGTGGAACTGGAATGTTTACAGTGCTAAGTTAACAAACAGAATGAACAGTATTGAGAACACATTACATTCATCAACTGGACATTTTAAAATAAACAAACATGGGGGGAGACTAAAGGTGTTGCTGGAGCGGGTGTTGAGGATTAAAGACACCTGAGGTACACGGGGGGGGGGGGGAATCTCCTCTAGCATTAACTCGATTCTGGTGACAAACTGGAGTGAACCAAGAAACAAAATAAGAAGCCATGAAGCCTTTGGAAAATGTGGTAGTCCTGGTTTTAAACACAGCATGTTTTCTGGGAACTTTGGCATTTGTCAAATATTGTTTTTCTTCAGTCAGTAGGTGCAAACATTAAATTCTCACACAACTAATTCATCCATCTAGAAGCCTCTGATTGCTCCCTACATACATAACAAAAAGATGTGAAGCACTGGGCATCTCTCAGATATTGCACTACACAAGTTCTGCACCACATCACACCCTGAGCTTTCGAAAAGGGGAAAAGCAACAGCAGCTTTCTGGCAAAGGCACAGTCATTCTCCCTAAAAAAAAAAAAAAATCAGCATAGAGAGGGGACTGATAGTCAACATAGTCATGGTTACCGTTGCTCTCCTTTAGCAGAAATGAAACAGAAAGGTGACGAGGGATATGTTTAGACTCGGGCGCATAAAGACAGGAAGACCAACCGTACTTTTGCCAAAAATGTCCTTGTTTTTGTTCCCCTTCAAACACTTCAAAGATGTCAGTCTTGATCATGATAATACATTAAAGAGAACTACACAACCATTGTAAAAATGTTCCTTTGGTAGACAAATCTGACTTATTGCGTAACAAGAGGAGTAATCACAGCGGACTTACTCTGGTCATGTTCATGAGGAAATTAAGTTGCATTTATGTTTTTCTCTTAAAAAAGGAAACAGGTAACTACAATGATAAAGAGGGCAGAGAGACAGAGTCAGGTCTAAACCTACGTTAAGCACAGGTTTACTGAAGGTAAATCTAAAATCAACTGCTGAAGTTAGTGTTAAAGCAAGGTTAGAAGACAAACAGGCAAGTCCTAGCACACTATTTCCCAAAGGCATCCCGCTGCTTATGGAAGTGAAGCTTCAGTTACAGAAAATTGAATATTTCATCTTTGGGAAAATTAGATTACTACGGCTTTTATGTGAACAAGTGAATCACTGTTAATGAACTACTCTGCATCTGTTTTCCTAAAATAACAAAAGGTTTTTGAGGATTTCCATGTCAAGAGGAGAGAAAAGGTTCACAAGACAGAATGAAACTGAAAACAAATCTGACGCGGCCACAAGTTGATCTTTTCAATTCTGGCTCAAGACCAAATCGCCATAAGACCTGGTGGCGGATGAGATGGACACACGGACTGGACACCAGATGAGAGTTGGCTTTCTTTGATAAAGGATGAAATGTTTTGGTGTTTTTCTGTAGAAAAGCCTCCAACAACATGTAGTAAATCAGCTCCTGACAATAAAATTCACACCTGAGTTGAGTGATGTTCTATCATCTATCTGTTCGAGTCAGTGCAGCTTTAAAGTGGTGGTTTAAACTTTTAAAAGAATGACAAACTCTGAAGGCACCTCAAATTATGAACTGATCATCAATCTAGCTGAAGAGCACAGAAACATGAAGTCGAGAACAAAGACCAAACTGCATAGAGGAACAACATGAAATCATCAGTTTGTAACACTTGGGCACTTTCAAAGATCTGCTGACCGAAACCAAACCTTCCTCACAAAACCTCTAATTAAAAATATGGATGTTCTATTAAAAAACTATTGTGTAAAAATACATTATTTTCACAGTCCCTTCTTGTTTTTATTGGCCCATGTGGTGGTGTACAGAAAATAGCAAGAAAAAAAAAAAAGGAGAATTAATGCTCTGAGTGTAGAAATTAGAGCTGGAGACATGATGATGTTTCCAGAATCAAGATTTGCAAGAAAATAAATGTTAATATCTTCAGAGGCACGTGAGTGATTTCAGTGCCACTTTCTCAGTAGGTGCATCGTTATCACTGTCCACTTTTAAAAGCCCCTTTAAGGGTTTAATGCTAGATTATCAAACCATCACAAAATGGATCTGCAAAAAAAGGTTCCTAACTTTGGACTAAAGTTTCCCGAGCTTTTACCCTCACTTGTGTCGACAATCCACACAAACTTAAAAGGACAAGATTAAGCAAATCATTTACTGACTTAAATTTAATTCCTACTTTGATTTGGTCTGTACACTGAGTGTTTCCCCCTCTCACGCTCTTTGGAGTGAAGCCTTTCAAGTTTATCTCTTTTATCACCTATTTAAGCTTTACCTGTAAAAATAAAAAAATCACCTTGGGGTGTCGGTTTTTATGCCACAAAATCAATAAAATGGGAATGTCATCATATATTTGTAAAGGCTGGGATAAAATTAACTTTTAATAATCGCGGCAGGTGTATTGTGCCGCAAGACACATTTTGTCGTCATTGTGTTGCCATGAGTGCAAAAGATAAACTAGCGTCCTGCACAGAGAAGCTTAACTCATCTTTTCTCCTGATGGAGGCTCCTCTGTGACAAACAAATCTTTGAAATTTGAAGGATTATTACATCTTTCCATTTTCTTTGATTTTGTGGCAGAAATGATTTCTGTGAGACGATGATAATTTTGTGCACATAAAGGCTTTGGTGTTCAAATGTAACGTGACACTACAAAGACACTTGATGCTGATTTTGGAAAACCCAGCAGTGACTTCTGCAACACAAATTCACACTCAGACTCTGTGAGGGGAACGCTGTACCACACTGACATCAACACAAACGTGCTGATAAACTACACTTTCACTCATCTCACATTCGTTACAATGGACAGACAAACATACCACAAACAGCGAAGAGTTCCCGCTGCTTTACGCAAAAAAACGGTGCTGATGAAAGCTGATCCTGAATAATTTCCGTGATTCTCTGTTACTGCTCGAGCGAAAACTTTGAAAGGAGCGGAAGCGGTGCTCAATAAGTTTGTAGAAAAAAAAACTTCCCAACTGAGTTTAACCAATTTTTTTTTTATTTTTCTACAAAAGAATCTGTGTATAGAAAAAATACACATTGTTTCCAAAGTGCACTGAAAGTGATGTGCACTTAAATATATAATAGTGCGCAAGAGGAGGAAAATATAATAGAATGTAATAACACTCGAAAATAGAGTGCTTTTTGTTTGTGTTTGTAAAAAATGGTGGAGGTTTGCTCCACGCTGGGAGGAGTAAATGTCTTTTAAATATTTTAAAGGAGCACTTGATTTAACTTATTCTGCTGGCAGTGCTCTCCCATCAGTTCAGGTTAAGTGCCAAAGAAGTTAAATCAAACGCACCTCCAATTCACCAGGATAGAAATATTTTAAAATATTTTTTCGGGCTCGAGGACAGCTACACATGTGACCCTGTCTCTCACGCAGACTCTCAACCTCAATAAAACAAGAATAATCATCACTGTCAACACTAATAAAACTCCAAAATATACATTCACTGTGGACACTCGGGGTGGAGGCTGTGAGGGTCTGACACTGGTAAACGCACACTCCACTCAGACTCAGTGAGTGTGTGTGTGTGTTTTAGACATACACAGTGCTATGCGTTAATCAGACAAAGACTTGTTCGCTCAAGTTCATGAGTCTGCTGTAATCACATCTCACACCCACATGAAGCTGAGTGGGCATGGAGACAAAATGTGTTGGTATAATGTGTACACGATGGCGTGTGTGTGAGTGTGAGCGTGTTGACTTCACAGGTGACTCCTGTCTTTCAGAGGTGATGGGGCAGGAGCGGGTCAGAGCATCGTGTACTGGTTGTCTATCGCCCGCTTGCGGCCCTGCTCAGGCTCCAGCTCATAGTCTGAGTCCCGCTGGGGGATGATGGGAGTGTGGGTGTTGGGATGGCGAAGCAGAGGCCTCCTCCCCACTGATTCGCTCCGACGCAGAGGGGCGGGGGCCAACGTAGGAGGGTCAGAGACGGGGTTGTTGCGGATGGGGGGGTGGTTCCCCATCTGGAAAACAGAGCTGGGACTGGAAGTGGTGCTGGTGGTGGAGCAGGAGGAAGGGGGCTGACTGGAGCTGCGAGCCAAGCTGCAGTGAGCCAAGCTGGGCTCAGAGCTCCACCGATGGAGGGAGAAAGGCACCAGTAGAGCGCCTGAGAGCTGACCTGAGAAAACAAAAAGGTCAGGGAATAAGAGCTTTGGTGACGACATCAAAAACTCCCAACTTCCTTTGGCGCTGCAGCACACCTGCTTACCATTACACATCAATGCATGATTGAATTAATGTCATTAAAAGATCATTCTGAGTATCTTATTTCTGAACACTTTAGGAAATATTAATACTGCGATAACCAAGTTAAATGCTGAGATCTGAGCGACGCTAAAAGCTTGGAAGACAAAACAAAGGTGAACTGTAAAACCCAGACTGTCAGATGTATATATCCATCCCAATTTACAGAGCTGAACTTCCTGCTTCACATCTGGCCTAACACTTCTGTCGTAGTCGTGCACACGCAGTTTTCCAGTGCAATGCAAAATTACAAGCGGCATTTCGTGTGTTTTCACTTTTGGTTTTTCTCTCAAATAGACCAACCCTCGTGACAGGCTGTATATGGCAATGAGTGGTGAACAGGTCCAACAAAGACTGACTTCAAATTTTCAAAATAACACACTTTAGTATTTCACAAGAAAAAAGAACTGTGTTTTTAGTTCTCTTATACTATTCATCTTTTCAAACCCCCTCAGAATTATCTGGTGGAGTTAAGGGGACCCGAGCCCCAGGTTGGAAACCATTTGTTTACGTATTCTGGCTAAACTCTAAAAAGCTTTTTTACAATATCAACTTTTTGATATACGAATGAGAGCTGAATGCCACAGAGGTCTCACCCTGTGACGGAGGGCTGGACCCCGCCACTACAAAGCTGGACAGCGTGACGGCACCGGCGGCTCCACACTCCAGTGGGATGGGGAAGAGGCGGAAGTGACTGAGCATGTCCATAACAGAGGGGAAGCGCAGGTGCTGCACCCTGCACTGACCCCATTCTGTTAGAGAGAGGCGCAGGTGCTGCAGAGACAGAGAGACAGAGGCGTGAGGAGGGAAACAAATCACGATGAGACTCTGAGACTTTCACACTGTCTGAGTCCGAGCGAGAGATGAATTGCGCCCCCTGCTTTTCTTCGCCCGGTGGTCAGCGTGCACACTTGTTTATGCTCTGTCTCATCAGCTTAACGTTTGCATAATCTCCTCATTTAAGCGTTTACCACCGTTGCCAGGAAATGAGGTTGGCACGAGTTTGATTTACGTGGACAAAAAGAATGTGTGTTCGGAAAAAGCGTTCATTCATATTACCAAATGTTCTGGTGAATCACTTGTGGATGTGGACTGAACTGAGACTGTTGGACAAGCCCTCTGCTAGTTAATCTGGTTCTATCAGACATTGTGAGACGTACCTTTGCTTTTCCCTGGTAGTTAAACGTGAGGACGTAGTCTCCTCTGCGTGTCTCACTCTGTCGAACCAGAAACACTCCATGTCCCTCCTGTCCAGAGCTCTGAACCAAATGGGCTGCCCTGACGCGAGAGATGGGCCCGTGGAACCAGGGGTAGGAGAAGAGGAAGTGATCTGTCTTCTGGATAGCCTGCTCTGGCAGGGTGAAGGTGATGGGGCCTGGAGGGATGAACAGAGACCAGTAGTTCTCATAAATTATAAATCAGGACTAATAAATACTTTTATTAAAAAAAATGAATCAGCTGACTGGGTGTAATGTGAATGGTGTGTCTACTGGATGTGTAAATCGGCATCTGTTTGCTGACACTTTCACTATATTCTTGCCTTATAAAAAGCTGGTAACTTTTAGAACTTATTCTGCTGCCCCCAAGTGGCCAAAATAAGAATAAACTAATATTTCCCAATAATTCCTACTATCACACTGAGGGAAAAAAAATTCAGACATTTTTTTTCTGTCAATGTGACCCCTAGTACTCATAGTAAATTTCAGTTTTCCAATTTTCCTTTCAGTTCAATTTGGTCATTGATTCTGTTGGTTATGGTAACACTGTATTCATCATGTTAACTGCTGAGATCTGGGAGAGCAGCAACATCCCTACAACAACATTCAACAGGGAACTAAAGAAGAGAGTTTAGCTGGAGTTAAAAACAAAAGGGAAAGCACTAAAATGTCTGTGATAATCCCTCACTGCACAGGGAAGCAAACTGTGATGACAGTTTAGCTAATAATTTACGATTTGCCTAAGTTTTCGCTTCATAAACAGTTTAGCAAACCCGTGATTTTGTTTAAAAACCTGTCTGAGTTTCTTGCCCCGCTGGAATTTGTTTTAGCTGTGCTGCCGCGTTCCTACAGTAGAGCTTAGCAATCAGCATTTGTTCTATCACAACACAACGCCAAGACAATAATCGCCAGGATTAAAGCAGAGAAGCTGTTTAAGATGGCTTTATCCCGGACACAACATGCACCCCCCCCCCCCTCCCAGAGTGACTGTGCATCTGAAAGACATTATCTCTGGA
This sequence comes from Toxotes lorentzi, assembly GCA_037833715.1. Lineage (NCBI taxonomy): Eukaryota > Metazoa > Chordata > Actinopteri > Toxotidae > Toxotes > Toxotes lorentzi. Next base: position 8,203,302 of record JBBMJY010000024.1, on the reverse strand, counting down.
CACTAGCATGCCAACATTTCGCCCCAGAACTGTACACCTGAGGAAATTTCATAAACACACAACTATATTCTGATTGTTACAGGATGTGTTTGATTAGTCTTCTCATCTCACATCTCATCACTCACTTTGACTTGCTGATGCTGCGCTTCCTCTACGATTGACTGGAACAGAGCTGTCAGCTGAGGAGGGGAGGGGCTCCAGATCCACACTGCCCGACCTGAGGGACAAGAACAGATTCGGATTACACACACACTGTATCATCTGCAACACATGCACTGTATGCTATTCTCATTGTGGACCACCTGAGGGAGAAAATAGGTCAATTTCATTATTAATTCACTTCATTTTAAGTCATTTTTTCCCATTTGGGTTCCAACATCTGTCTTTATAATAAAGCTTCAGCTGTGCTTTTGCTGGAAGATCAGTATCGTCTTTCTGTGTTGGAGCTGAAACACTATTTAAGTTACGGTAAAATGCAGTAGTAGAGGTTTCAGAATTCACATTTTGTAAGTGTAATTACACCAGTGTCTCAAAAATAAACGTGTTGATGATGTACTGATGCTACATGTTGCACTTTTGTCATGAGAAGGAGGAAGAACAACAGAGATGGTAGAGAGAAAAAGAGAAGGAGCAGGGGAGGATGTATTCAAGTTAAATGTTAATTTTAAAAGTACAAGAACTCAATGCAGAAAAATGAATCCTGTGACTGTTTTACTATATATACTATTTTATATGATTAGGTTATTATTATTCATGCATTTAATGTGTACACAGCATTTCTATTGCAGCTGGTTGAAGTGAAGTTTTTTAACTGTTTAGTGCAAGACTGCAACTAATCATTATTCTCACGGTGGATTAATCTACTGATTCATTTTAAATTAACTTTTTACAAAAAAATAAATTTTTGTAAAAATGTGCTATTAAAAATATTTGTCCAACCAACAGTCCAAACTTCTATTTATTAAAAATAAATAATATTAAAAACAGCACAAACTCATATTTGAGCAGCTGGAACCATTACTTTTTTTTTTGCATAAAAATGGCTTAGATGATAATTAAAATAGCTGTTAGTTAATTTCCTATTAAAGAACTAATTGATTACTCAACTAATTGTTGCAACTGGACTTGTATAGACTGTTGGGTGGTTTAATTTATAACAAACCATCATATGCTATGAATTCTTCATGCATTTTGTGTGTAAAAATCTTTAAAAGTACAATGGAAAGTACCTCAAACTTGTACTGAGGCACTGTACTTCAGTAAATGTACTTAGTTACTTTCCACCACTGAAGAGAGGTGTGTGTGGGCTTGTATTACTCATGTTGTGGGGACATAAATCAGTTTACACACTCACATTGTGGGGAGTCGACTTCCTGTTAGGGACAAAAAGTAAATCATTAAATTTTAGTGTGAAGTCTTGGTTTAAGTTAAGGTTATCATTCGGTTAAGTCTCCAGGAAATGAATGTAAGTCAATGTGTGTGTGTGTGTGTGTGTGTGTGTATGTTGGTGGGTGAGTCTTGCAAACATGGAGGAAACAGCAGGCTGAAGTAACACAAAGACACTGAGCACAGACAGGAAGTGAGTCCAGTTCACCAGTTCAGATGTGAACCAAGACGTGCTGTTTTTCTGTTTCACTGCTCACGCACACACACACACAAAACCACAAATGCATGTGTGCACCAAAACACAGACGTGCAGACATTATGTGTGTGTGTACATACACAGAAAGGGAAGGTTAAAGAGGCAAGCCGGAGCAAATCCTGCTAAAATGCTGACTTGAGTTTGCAGCGCTCTGAATAACAGGAAGACAAGACTCCTTTCTCCTATCTCCGCGTGTGTTTCTGTTCTTCTATCTTTGTGTGAATCATTTCATGTTTTATCCCTGCAAAGTGAGGACATTTCAGCCAGTCAGCAATGTTTCAAGGACCACTTCTAAAGGGAAAAGTGTTAGACCCATTCCAAATGGCACAAAGCCTGCCATCACAGAATCCTCCTGGCTGCATCGTGCCGCCTCCTTCATCTCTCTCTCGCGGGTTTTAGTACTTTCAGCATGATAAATCATAAAAACGGGGATAATGGTGCACACTTTCAGACAACAAGCCTTTTTCCCAGCAGACATTTTGACTTGTCATAGCAGGAAAAGCACAGGTGTTGCTCTGCTCTATCCAAGTGTCCCAGTCGCAGTGTGACAGTGAGCCAGAATAAACACCACCAGGACCCTGAAACTGAAGCGGCTAAATGCAATTCAGCCATCATTCATTTCTTTTTGCACCTGTGCTTTTCCTGCCACGACATGTCACAATATTTTTTGTGAAAATGTTTTTCCTCACTGTGTTCACTTAGTTGCACAAATGTAACGAAATTAGCTGCGTGAAGAACAAAAAAAAAAAAAGGAAGCCTGAGAGAGGACCCTGCTAAATGCCTGGCAAATCGCAGTGTAAAGTGGTCATGATTGTGGGACTGCTGTATCCATGAAAGTTACCACTTTGATGTCGGAGTAGGAGGGGCTACTTCGATCCCCCACACACCTTTCCGAGGGGTTTCAGATGAGGGCATTGAGACTAAAAACGGCTGTGTTAAAACGATGCAGATTTCAACTTTTAATTTTTAATAAATTAGCAAAATTTTCAAAAACATGTTTTTACTTTATTATTGAGAACACACAGCCTACTAAGAATAGCACATCTACTTTAATAAATGTCTGCACATGTTCTGACAAAAATGAAAAGAAAAAAGAAATATAATGATGAAGTGGACACATGTATCTGAAAAAACACTGAAGTGAAGAGTGAACTCTGACCTCCCTTCAATGACTGTTCACTGTACTGCTGGTGTGTGTGTGTGTGTGTGTGTGTGTGTGTGTGTGTGTGTGTGTGTGTGTGTGAGAGCATTCCAGACATCTGCAGAAATGAGAAAGGCCCTGAGACTCTCCTGAGTCTCAGACCTCCCACACACTTCCTTCCATGGAGCATCACACGCTTGCACAAATACACACACACACATACACACTCACACACTTTGTCACAAAAAGAGAAAACTGAAGAATTACAGTCTTATCTGTATTACAGTATTGAGCATTCCTATGAGTATTACTTACATTACATCGACTCTTGTGAAGCAAAGCATTTCTAAATGCTAACGTACTTCGTGACATCTTCTCTGCTTGTTGTGTGAATTCTTTGAACTTTCTTTTTCCCTAAGTAACCTTAAAGAATAAATGTAAAAGCTGTCAACAAACTTAGCGAATTGTCAAGCTGATAATGATATTTTATTAATTTTTTTTACCTTTTTTTTTTTTAATCATCAGATTACTGTTATGTAGTTTTTATCAGTCTCATCTACCAAAAATGGCTTGAAGAAGCGAGCAATGTAATCGCTTTCCTGGAAATTATAATTCTATTAATAACACCTTTTTTTCCATTTCACTGTTCTGTAATATTTTTTTTTGTCAACTTCTTCATCTTTGTCCAAGTTCTCCAGCCAGAATCGAACCAGGGAAGTTGTGGTCACAGCATAAAGTAAGCATATTCTAAGGGCTTTAGATAAACTTTTTTTTTTTTCTTTAACTCAGACAATAAAAAAAGACTTTTGACTACTGAGTGTAATATGGAACTGATCTGTAAAAATGTTCTTGTCTGATGTCCCTCGTGGGTCTTATTGTTTAATGTGAATCTTTTTTCTAAAATATATTTGTTTTTGTATTTGAGGAGCTCACTGACCTTATTTATTGCTGAACCTTCAAGTTCAGCAATAAATAATTCTGTACACACATTTTATGACCTCTCAGAGGTTGAGAGTAAATATTAAGTTGACTGATGAGTTTAATGAATGATTATTTCCAAATATTATAAGTCTAAAACTTGCTCAAGTCTGCAGAGCCCTAAAGCAAACTAATGCATGGACAAACTTGCACAAGAGCAAATGCAAACTGTAACGCTCAGGAATAGACAAGCAAGCATGAGCATATGCGAACAAACAAATGTTTGTTCGCATATACAAAATATTCTCACTTGCATTTGCAAACACATACCTCAGCAAAAGCAAACATCCAGCACAACCACAAACACTAAAAACAGCCAAAGCCCAAGTGTTAAATATTTCCACTGAGAATCTCATGGAAAAAAGCTGTGTAAGGACAGATGAGGACGGCGGAGGCTACTGTAATATACTCTGTGTATGCGTGAGTGTATCTGGGACCCAGCTGGCTTGGTCAGGTTGAGCTAAGCAGTAGTGGAACAAGCGATCAAATCCCTAACTTGAGTAAAAGTACCAATACTAGAGTTTCAAATTTCTCCATCACAAGTGAAAGTTCTGTATTTCAAATCCTACTCAAGCAAAACAAATGTACTAATTTACCTCTTTGTGTCTCCACCAGTCATTTAAATAAAACCATGCCACAAGTTTAGAGGAGCAGGTTCAAATTTGAAAATGAAAATAGTGTTAGAAAAATATCTGCGTTTGTGTTTCCTACCTGTTGCTGATGCATTCTTTTAGCTCTGTGGTCCAGGAGCTGACCTGCTGCTCGTTGTCGGTCTCAAATATCAGACTACCTCGATTAACCTGCAAAGACAAAGATGAATTCAAATACACCGTCGACATTAAACAGACACTGAGCTGCTGTCCGACGTCTGAAACTGAAGCTTATGCCCACAGTTTTTAATCAAAATGCAAGAAATCACAGAGACACATAAAAAAAATAATTTACAACTCCATTCTGTTTTTCACCTTTTTTCCATTTCAAGTGATACACCATTCAAAGGCTTTTGACTTCACTTTAATGGCATTACAATCGAAGCTATAATGTCACTGGTGTTAGTCTTTGCACTCTTTTTTTTCTCGGGGTCTTGTGATTTCCTTGTTCATTTTTTTGTGCTGGTTTATTCATATTGTTGACCTTGATGTTTAGATCAGAAGGGAGGGTTAGATATAAATACGTGCCAGTTGATTGTTTTTTTCTGAAAGTATTCTTGGTGGGAAGGAGATAAATATAGAAAAATGAGAGAGAAAAGGAGGATTTTTTATATTTTTAAAGCTCTCGTAATAAAAATATATTGCTGAGCAAATAAAATGAAATAAGAAAGTTGTTAGGAACTTGCTTTGGTGAGCACATAGTGGAACATGACAGGCTGGACAATGTACAATAAAGCGTACTAATAAAACCTTCATATAAATTAGACATTTAAAATTCTCTAAATAAGCACAGAGAAGGAAAACAAAGCTCAACACAACAACAGGAAATAGAAATGGTGACACATTCTCACAGAGGAAAAAGTATAATTCATAAAAAGTTTCCAAACAGCTCTCCAACCTAATGTACTTCTCTGATGTCCATCCATGTGCTCAGCATTAAAAGAAGGTAGAGGCTGGTACTGGTGACACATGAAATACAATCCAGGAAGTCTAGTTTGACTAACGGGTCTGCGATTTTGACGGTGTATCAGATGCCAAAATGCTGCACAGTTGTTTATGATACTATGATGCAGGATTTCACAACTCTGAAAAAATCACAAAGGCAATTATTTTGTCGTTTGTCGTGACGATCGCGAGGTACACAGTAGAAATACAAATTACAAAATATAATGCACCAGGAATGCGACTTTACATGTACAGTACTGTCGTAGGGATTTGAGATGTTTAGATTCTCATCCATCACAGAGCACCATCAGTTCCCAAATTCAATCTGCAGTTGAATTATGGGTTGTTTGTCACCTTAGCCGGCAAGTGTTTTCAAGTTCAGTTGTATCAAGTCTTTCAGGGTTAATCTGCCCTCAAAGTGTTTGGTTGGCCCAGTTTAACCTGCAGGAGTTTCTGAAGGCTGGCATCACGTCTTTTGCTGCCACAGAGGAAATAAAGTCATGAAGAGTGAAAACAAGGTCAAAGTGTCTCTCGGTGTCTTTACTGCAGAAAAGAACCAGGGAGAAAATCTGTCAAACTGCCAAGAAATACGGCTGTCATGGATGACGACCTCAAAAAAGACAGTCTGTCACAGAAAATGACTGTGAGAGAGGAATCGACTCGCTACAGTGACTCTGGCTAATGGCTACACCCACTGGGAGGGTGACCTGCCTACAGACGTCCGATTGAACAGTAGCTATGGGAAGATGAGAAAATCGCAGTTCAGATCCATTCACTATGAGCCTTGTTTTACCAGTGTTATTTTGTATGGCCCATGGTGCGATCACTCAGTGTGAAGGCTTATTTCAGGACACAGTGTTTACTTCATCAGTGAGCATATTTGTTTCGCCTTTCCTCTTGCTAATGTCTGAGAACAACAAACTGTGACAACCTGTGTTATATTTCATGAATGTGGTAATGATAATGATCCAAGATGACGTGGAACTGCATCGTTTTTAGTCGAATAACATAAAATATTCCTGGGGGAGCTTCTGGCAAAGCTTCGAAGAGGACAGCAACCCAACTCAGAAGCAGTGCATTTAGCTGTAGTTTGGTGATTATGTGAAACACACACTGATCATACAGATGAACAGCTGAATGTTTTTCCAGTGTTTGATACTTGTGAGACCACGTTTGGGTGGAGTGTCCTTCACGTTTGCTCAACCGGGCCTAAATTAAGGCTTTTCGGTGAGCTGTGTTATGAAATGACATGACACAATGATTGTCTTGTTTCCTCTTCATCTTGGATTGAACATCCAAACATTGTGGATATAAACAACACAGTGGGCAGAGTCTGCAACTGTGTTATTTTCGAACAAAGACGAGTTCAGATGTTCCCTGGGGAGGTAATTCTATTTGCATACCTTTAAAACAAATGTGTTAAAGTTGTCGGGCATCTCCAGTCGGTTGCAACGACGGACTTCTTGGATATCAGAGCACTGAGTCGTCAGCTTGGGACTGGAGCCCTGGAAAAAAAAAAAAAAAAAACACAACAAAGACATGATGACAGTCAGACAAATGAGACGTTATTCTCAGGAAATGTTACACAAAAAGGCACAGAAACAGAAAGTAGAACGTAAAAAACTGAAACAAAGAAAGGAGCAGTGTGTCACGACTCTAATGCGGTGTGTCTAACGAGGAGCAGCAACATTACTGATTAGGATTATACTCTCTTTAAAAGAAAGAAAGAAAATTACATTCATCTACCCCAGTGTTTTGGGATAGCAACAGATATCTCATAATGTTAACAAATAAAAACCCAAGAGCTGAGTACTGTAGGAAATATGATTTCTGTGGATCAACCTTTTAAACCTGCAGGTAATTTGTAGTAAACTGCCTCATCTGGGCTTTAAATGTGGGCTTTCTGGCACACAGCCCCAGCCAAACTCACACAGTCTTTATATAATAGTGCAGCAAGGTCTGTACATTTCTAACAACATGAAAATATTTCTGCACACCTCTTTTTTTTTTTTTTTATTCAAACATCTAGTTCACCAACAAAGAGGCTGGTACGAACAGCTTTACTGCAACTGAGATACATATTATATTTCAAGGTTGATCAGCAGTTAAGTTACATACTTAACACCACACCACAGGACAGTTTATATCCATATAGACATGGACATGTGTACAATGTGGATGCAGCCTGTTTTACTTCACACCTAACGAATGGGAACCAGATGGCCCACAACAAGCCTGGAAGGCAGAATCAGTTTGTGTGTGTGTGCAGTTACGTTGTTGTGTTTATTAGAGTTTATGTCGATCGATCATTCCTCCTACAAAATTCCAGCACCCCAAAGATATAAAACGAGGAAAATAATGAGCTTTTACAGTCTCTATATATGTTTGTATGTGTGAGTGTGAATCCTCTGTGCTGCTGAAACTGAAGCCTGCCTTAGTGAAAGAAAACGCAGTGAATTGTCGGAAGGAGAGCGTGATGGGAGCTCCCGTGGCAGAGCTCCAAGGTCGATCCCACCAGGACAAACTGTATTTGAAGAATGTTAAATGAGATATGAGGGGCTTCCTGGTGGCTCTTTGACCCGAGGAACGCAGCGTGAACTCCTGATGAGGGTTGTGACCTTTTGTGCATGTAAACCACCGACAAAACCATCAGTGACTTTTCTGCACTAATACATCACACACACTGAGAACAAGAATGCACGTGGAGATACTGTCTTACTGTGTAAGGCCACTCTTTAAAGTCCCTGTCCCATGCAGGTAAACCTGAAATCCTGCTGGACAGGACAACGATGGCGTGTGCACACCCATGGGTGCACATCGACAGACACATTCACTCAAACTAATCATACGTCACTAATATAGCGATGCAGCGCCTCCAAGCCCCCAGATACAAACGAGCGCTAACAGAGCCACCGGCATAAGCACAAACATAGACCCACACACACGGACGGATGAGTCAGTCAGCCATGTGTACAGGCCTGTGGCACGTTGGGTCAGAAGTCACAGCTGAAATGAAACCTGTGTGACAGCTGATAGAAACATGCGGAGACAAGAGAGTCAGCAACTCTGATTGAGAGTTTAAAAACTAGTGTGAGTCATACAGTGCCTTCAGAAAGTATTCAGACCCATTCAGTTTTTTCACACTTTATCTTGCAGCCTTATGTTAAAATCATTTAAATTATTTTATTCACCTGCAATACTCTGCAAATTTATTGAATTGATTGATTTAGCTCAGGTGCCTTCCATTTCTCTTGATCACCTCTGAATTGTTTCTACACCTTGACTGGAGTGTGATGAGGTAAAAACAACTGACTGGACATGATTTTGGAAAGCAGGAAAAAAAAAAGTAGAGGGTAACGTGAGAGAGCAGAAGCAGGAAAAGGAAACTGAGGAGACAGTGAAAGACACGGTGCTGGGCTGGATGGGAGAGAGAGGAGGGATGAGGACCAGAAGAAAGAGCAGGGAGGACAGATTCCAGGGCTTTGTGCACCGGATGAGTTTGAGTTTATGTGACAGTGAGTGAGCCTGAGGAATGTCTATGTTAATCCTAAACACACAGAAACACACACACACACACACACACACACACACACACATCAAAAGAATAGATTACCCCCTCCACCAACCCGCCAAACTCCCTGAGCTTGTCAGCATTGTGAATGAACCCCATAACTCGAAACAGTCTCTGTTTTAACCACAGCATCTAATATTATCAATAAAAAAGCACTGTGACGCACAGATGAGAGGGATATGACTCATTTAGTGAGATCTGAGTCAGTGAATGAGGAACTGACTCAAACTGAGCTTGTGCCAAATTGCTGTCACAGCTGAATTTTAGTCCAGGATGTTCACAGAAATTTGTTTCTGCTTCTTCGGATTCAAGTTCAAACTTTCAGGTTTTCTTATAACTGACCTGTGTGGAGAGACAAGCGTGAGATAGATACAACTGATATATTCTATGAGAAGAGATGTTCACACAGGAAAAACGCATGCAGAGAAAAAAACAGCTGTTTTTGCCTTCTTGATTAGTAATGGACTCATATCAGTTCACACTACAGAGGCCGCAAAGTGTTTCAAAAGCAAACACATCATGTTATAAAACACCTGGTTAATAATTCGTTCTTGATCTTGGAAATAACAGCTGACAAAACTAATGCACTTGATTGACTGAGTAGCTATTCTGGACCTTTCCATCACATGGTCTTCATCAGCAGATTGTTTGTGTGTTGGTTTTGTCGAGCATTGTTTCCAAGATCAAGAATGAAGCTTGAACCTCAAATTTTAGGCCAAGATGCGCGAGAAGTCTTTAACCGCTCAGAAAAACAAGAAAGAAAGAAACTTTGAACACCTACAACTCTAAATGACCGAAAAAACAACTACACAGTAAATGGACATTAAACCTGCATTATTTGGCCACTTGGGGGCAGCAGGCACAAATGCTGTGAAACTAACACTGACATATCATCACAGTTTAAATTAACATGGCCAAGGTGTTAGCAAACTGTTGTTTATTCACACACCCAGCAGTTACAGAGCAGCGCTACCAATCGTTTGGACTCACTTTTCTGTTTAATCTGCTGAACCTGAGTTATAATATTCACTCTTTTAGCTTTTTTTTGGTCTCAACCAACTGGCTCTTTAGCTGTTAAATGCTCCTGTATGTTCACGAGCTTGTCACTAATTATGTCTGCTGTTTGGTGCTGAGCAGTATTTATGCTGAAAACAGCTGATCTTTATTTGTATTATTACTAGTGTTAGTCGTTTGATATGTGATGCTGGTTTTCAGCATTTTAAACCTCTGAAATGTTCTGTACTGTCACCCATTTCTGTTTGATTTCCTCACATTGTTCCTGATTTTACCTCCCGGTGTAAAAGAAACCAGACTGTGACAGTTAATAAGCCTGGAAATCATAACCCTAAGAAGTCATTATCCAAAACTATTGGTGCATGATATATCAGAGGTCAATATATTATCATGCCATCAAAGAGAAAGTTAAAGTAATTGTTAAACATTAACCATTCCCTTGTGTCCACTTCTCGAAATGTTGCTTTATTTCTGTTTTATAATATGTTGAACTGATTATCTTTGGGTTTTTGGACAGAACTAAACATTTAAAGACGTCACCTTGCACTTTAGGAAACTGTTTTTCAGTGACAGTGACAGTGACAGTGACATTTCTAAAACATCTGACAACTGCTAACTTTGAGTGCAAACCAGATTTCTTTTATTCGGACACTTCTCATTAATGAATATTTATGTATTACTTCATGCCAAAAACTAGAACAAAGAAAAGAAGATAAAGGATGTGAGTTAAAGCTTCACCATCAGCTACACAGGATGTGCAACAGCTAATGACATGTGGTACTTTGTGCGTGTGTGTGTTGGTGCACATGAGTCGAGAGTGACTCATTGAGAGGAATTTATTGTGAGAATGTGAATGAGTTTCTGACTAAGAACACCTTTGAGGAACCATGCGTGTCTGTGGAGGGAAAACGAGAAGAAAAAAGAAAAAAAAACATAAAGCAGATGTCTGACTGGTTGAGCAACAACATAGCAGGCCTGATTTCTGTGAATCAACTTCATCAGGGGAGCAAGTTCAAGCTCACAGCACATTTCCTATTACTGCAAACTGCAGTCTGTAATGCTCCCTAGAGAACACACACACACACACACACACACACACACACACACACACACACACACACACACACACACACACACACACAC